>VTON01000133.1:0-333933 GCA_009617725.1 Hydropsyche tenuis
TTGAAAGGCGAAATTTTTTTTAAAAAAAATAATAAGAAGATAAATTGTTTCGTTGCATTTGATGAAATAATAATCTATTCTTCAATTTCACTTTGATAATCCTAGTTGATGATTTTGACATATTTTTAACCAAATTTTTTTTTAATAAATCAATCTAATAATAGGTACCCATGGATATGTAACAAAGGTTCCTTTTATATTTTTCAAGAAATCATTAAAAAATTGAGAAAATAAATTCGCCGTTAAATTTGGATTTGTAAAGGGTGAATTCTTTTTAAGTTTAAAATGTTGAATTTGATTTTAGAAAGGTTGAATTTGGTATGTAAAAGCTACATAACTAATCCTTGAGTTTTAAGAATATATAAACAGAATCCCAAGATCGATATTCCAGAATTATATTCCTTTTTAAATGGAAGGAAAATCAAATAAAACAAATTCATTCTATTTAAGATATTTCCATCAATTCATTCATAATATGATAAATTGGTATATATTTAATTTTGCAACAACCCAACTACCGAATTATCCAAAACCTACCTCTGTTTTACAACCCGAATCAAACATAAACAAATCATCACAAAAATCTTTAAATCAAAATCAAAACACAAAACAAACCACCATATCCGACAATCAATGGGTCAACCCTGAATCGCAAAAAAAAAACACACACATCAACCGGATTAAACATCGGCATTACGCGCTCACGAACCGGCGAACTTCGGCCGTCCCGCCGAACGTTGATGTTCGAAATTTGAATTTGAATGAGGTTGTTTTGGCGCTTTCGGCCCGCGCGCGGATTATGAAGCCGTTTTTGTTAATCGTCGCACGTACGATCCGTTCGTACGTATTTTTTTTTTTTTTTTATCGTCGTTTTATATTTTCGTTTTTATTTTTTCGTCGAATGGACGTAAACTCGTGGCGCGGTCAGGCGGATATTGAATACAAATTCGCCGCTTCGTTCAGTTTCGTGGTCGTTGAGTTTTATTTTATTTATTAATTATTGTTCAACGCATTGTTCAACGGTAGGTTGGGTTCGGTTTCGGCAGAAACGCGAGAAATTATTTCAAGAGTTGGGTTAGATTCGCAGCGAAAATGTGCATTGTTCAACGGAAGGTTGGGTTCGGTTTAGGCAGAAACGCGAGAAATTATTTCCAGAGTTGGGTTAGATTCGCAGCGAAAATGTGCATTGTTCAACGGTAGGTTGGGTTCGGTTTCGGCAGAAACGCGAGAAATTATTTCCAGAGTTGGGTTAGATTCGCAGCAAAATGTGCATTGTTCAACGGTAGGTTGGGTTCGGTTTCGGCAGAAACGCGAAAAAAATTTTATTGGGTTAGATTCGCAGCGAAAAGTTGGGTTAGATTCGCAGCGAAAATGTGCATTGTTCAACGGTAGGTTGGGTTCGGTTTCGGCAGAAACGCGAGAAATTATTTCCAGAGTTGGGTTAGATTCGCAGCGAAAATGTGCATTGTTCAACGGTAGGTTGGGTTCGGTTTCGGCAGAAACGCGAGAAATTATTTCAAGTTGGGTTAGATTCGCAGCGAAAATGTGCATTGTTCAACGGAAGGTAGGGTTCGGTTTCGGCAGGCAGAAAAATGTGCATTTTCAGAGTTGGGTTAGATTCGCAGCGAGCGAAAATGTGCATTGTTCAACGGAAGGTTGGGTTCGGTTTCGGCAGAAACGCGAGAAATTATTTCCAGAGTTGGGTTAGATTCGCAGCGAAAATGTGCATTGTTCAACGGAAGGTTGGGTTCGGTTTCGGCAGAAACGCGAGAAATTATTTCAAGAGTTGGGTTAGATACGCAGCGAAAAGCATTGTTCAACGGTAAATGTTTGGTTTGAAATTATTTCAAGTTGGGTTAGGAAAATGTGCATTGTTCAACGGAAGGTTGGGTTCGGGCAGAAACGCGAGAAATTATTTCCAGAGTTGGGTTAGATTCGCAGCGAAAATGTGCATTGTTCAACGGTAGGTTGGGTTCGGTTTCGGCAGAAACGCGAAAAATTATTTCCAGAGTTGGGTTAGATTCGCAGCGAAAACGCATTGTTCAACGGAAGGTTGGGTTCGGTTTGAAAAATTATTTCAAGTTGGGTTAGATTCGCAGCGAAAATGTGCATTGTTCAACGAAAGGTTGCGTTCGGTTTCGGCAGAAACGCGAGAAATTATTTCAAGAGTTGGGTTAGATTCGCAGCGAAAATGTGCATTGTTCAACGGTAGGTTGGGTTCGGTTTCGGCAGAAACGCGAGAAAAAGAGTTGGGTTAGATTCGCAGCGAAAATGTGCATTGTTCAACGGTAGGTTGGGTTCGGTTTCGGCAGAAACGCGAAAAAAGTTGGGTTAGATTCGCAGCGAAAATTGCATTGTTCAACGGAGGTTGGGTTCGGATTCGGCAGCGAAAATCAAGAGTTGCATTGTTCAGCGAAAAGGTTGGGTTCGGTTGGGTTCGGCAGAAACGCGAGAAATTATTTCCAGAGTTGGGTTAGATTCGCAGCGAAAATGTGCATTGTTCAACGGTAGGTTGGGTTCGGTTTCGGCAGAAACGCGAGAAATTATTTCCAGAGTTGGGTTAGATTCGCAGCGAAAATGTGCATTGTTCAACGGTAGGTTGGGTTCAGTTTCGGCAGAAACGCGAGAAATTATTTCAGAAGTTGGGTTAGATTCGCAGCGAAAATGTGCATTGTTCAACGGTAGGTTGGGTTCGGTTTCGGCAGAAACGCGCAGAGTTGGGTTAGACGCAGCGAAAATGTGCATTGTTCAACGGAGGTTGGGGGTTTCGGCAGAAACGCGAGAAATTATTTCAGAGTTGGGTTAGATTCGCAGCGAAAATGTGCATTGTTCAACGGTAGGTTGGGTTCGGTTTCGGCAGAAACGCGAAAATTATTTCAAGAGTTGGGTTAGATTCGCAGCGAAAAATTGTTCAACGGCAGGTTGGGTTTGTTCAACGCGAGAAATTATTTCCAGAGGATTCGCAGCGAAAATGTGCATTGTTCAACGGTAGGTTGGGTCGGTTTCGGCAGAAACGCGAAAAATTATTTCAAGAGTTGGGTTAGATTCGCAGCGAAAAAAAGGTTGGGTTCGGTTTCGGCAGAAACGCGAGAAATTATTTCCAGAGTTGGGTTAGATTCGCAGCGAAAATGTGCATTGTTCAACGGTAGGTTGGGTTCGGTTTCGGCAGAAACGCGAGAAATTATTTCCAGAGTTGGGTTAGATTCGCAGCGAAAATGTGCATTGTTCAACGGTAGGTTGGGTTCGGTTTCGGCAGAAACGCGAGAAATTATTTCCAGAGTTGGGTTAGATTCGCAGCGAAAATGTGCATTGTTCAACGGTAGGTTGGGTTCGGTTTCGGCAGAAACGCGAGAAATTATTTCAAGAGTTGGGTTAGATTCGCAGCGAAAATGTGCATTGTTCAACGGTAGGTTGGGTTCGGTTTCGGCAGAAACGCGAGAAATTATTTCCAGAGTTG
This sequence comes from Hydropsyche tenuis, assembly GCA_009617725.1. Classification (NCBI taxonomy): domain Eukaryota; kingdom Metazoa; phylum Arthropoda; class Insecta; order Trichoptera; family Hydropsychidae; genus Hydropsyche; species Hydropsyche tenuis. The sequence goes on from VTON01000133.1 coordinate 3,458, forward strand.
GGTTAGATTCGCAGCGAAAATACGCAGCGAAAATGTGCATTGTTCAACGGTAGGTTGGGTTCGGTTTCGGCAGAAACGCGAGAAATTATTTCCAGAGTTGGGTTAGATTCGCAGCGAAAATGTGCATTGTTCAACGGTAGGTTGGTTTTCGGCAGAAACGCGAGAAATTATTTCAGAGTTGGGTTAGATTCGCAGCGAAAATGTGCATTGTTCAACGGTAGGTTGGGTTCGGTTTCGGCAGAAACGCGCGAAATTATTTCAAAAGTTGGGTTAGATTCGCAGCGAAAATGTGCATTGTTCAACGGTAGGTTGGGTTCGGTTTCGGCAGAAACGCGAGAAAGTTTAGATTGTGCATTGTTCAACGGAGGTTGGGTTAGTTTCGCAGAAAGCGAAAAATTATTTCAGAGTTTGATTCGCAGCGGTGCATTGTTCAACGGTAGGTTGGGTTTTGGCAGAAACGCGAGAAATTATTTCAAGAGTTGGGTTAGATTCGCAGCGAAAATGTGCATTGTTCAACGGTAGGTTGGGTTCGGTTTCGGCAGAAACGCGAAAAATTATTTCCAGAGTTGGGTTAGATTCGCAGCGAAAATGTGCATTGTTCAACGGTAGGTTGGGTTCGGTTTCGGCAGAAACGCGAAAAATTATTTCCAGAGTTGGGTTAGATTCGCAGCGAAAATGTGCATTGTTCAACGGTAGGTTGGGTTCGGTTTCGGCAGAAACGCGAGAAATTATTTCAGAAGTTGGGTTAGATTCGCAGCGAAAATGTGCATTGTTCAACGGTAGGTTGGGTTTGGTTTCGGCAGAAACGCGAGAAATTATTTCAGAGTTGGGTTAGAGCAGCGAAAAATGTGCATTGCAAAAGGTTGGGTTGTTTCGGCAGAAACGCATTGTTCAACGGCGAAAAGGTTGGGTTCGGTTTCGGCAGAAACGCGAGAAATTATTTCAAGAGTTGGGTTAGATTCGCAGCGAAAATGTGCATTGTTCAACGGTAGGTTGGGTTGTTTCGGCAGAAACGGAAAAATTATTTCAAGTTGGGTTAGATTTGTGCATTGTTCAACGGTAGGTTGGGTTCGGTTTCGGCAGAAACGCGAGAAATTATTTCAAGAGTTGGGTTAGATTCGCAGCGAAAATGTGCATTGTTCAACAGGTTGGGTTCGGTTTCGGCAGAAACGGAAATTATTTCAAGAGTTGGGTTAGATTCGCAGCGAAAATGTGCATTGTTCAACGGTAGGTTGGGTTTCGGCAGAAACGCGAGAAATTATTTCAGAGTTGGGTTAGATTCGCAGCGAAAATGTGCATTGTTCAACGGTCAAGGTTGGGTTCGGTTTCGGCAGAAACGCGAGAAATTATTTCAGAGTTGGGTTAGATTCGCAGCGAAAATGTGCATTGTTCAACGGTAGGTTGGGTTCGGTTTCGGCAGAAACGCGAAAAATTATTTCAAGAGTTGGGTTAGATTTGCAGCGAAAAATTGTTCAACGGTAGGTTGGGTTCGGTTTCCAGAGTTGGGTTAGATTCGCAGCGAAAATGTGCATTGTTCAACGGTAGGTTGGGTTCGGTTTCGGCAGAAACGCGAGAAATTATTTCCAGATTTTGGGTTAGATTCGCAGCGAAAATGAAGTATTGAACAAATTGAATTTAAATAGTATAAAACGTTAAATCCCATGTAAAAACCATTTTTTACTATATTTTTCGAATGAATTTAAGTATAGTGATAGTATAAAAAAATAATACTAAGAGATTAATAAATAAATAAATAAAAACTCAACGACCACGAAACTGAACGAAAGCGGCGAATTTGTATTCAATATCCGCCCGACCGCGCCGCGGTTTACGTCCGTTTCGACGAAAAAATAAAAACGAAAATATAAAACGACGATAAAAAAAAAAAAAAAAAAAATACGTACGAACGGATCGTACGTGCGACGATTAGCAAAAACGGCTTCATAATCCGCGCGGGCCGAAAGCGCGCCAAAACGGCCTCATTCAAATTCAAATTTCGAACATCAACGTTCGGCGGGACGGCCGAAGTTCGCCGGTTCGTGAGCGCGTAATGCCGATGTTTAATCCGGTTGATGTGTGTGTGTTTTTTGGATTTGCGAATTTCGGGGATTGTTATTGATTGTCGGATATGGTGGTTTGTTTTTGTGTTTTTGATTTTGATTAAGATTTTTGTGATGATTTGTTTATGTTTGATTCGGGTGTAAAACGAGTAGGTTTTGGATAATTCGGTAGTTGGGTTGTTGCAAAATTAAATATATACCAATTTATCATATTATGAATGAATTGATGGAAATATCTTAAATAGAATGAATTTGTTTTTATTTGATTTTCCTTCCATTTATCTAAAGAATATAATTCTGGAATATCGATCTTGGGATTCTGTTTATATATTCTTAAAACTCAAGGATTAGTTATATACAGCTTTTACATACCAAATTCAACCTTTCACAAATCAAATTCAACATTTTAAACTTAAAAATTCACCCCTTTACAAATCAAATTTAACCACGGCGAATTTATTTTCTCAATTTTTTAATGATTTCTTGAAAAAATATAAAAGGAACCTTTGGTACATATCCATGGTACCTATTATTAGATTGATTTATTTAAAAAATTTAGTTAAAAATATGTGTAAAAATCATCAACTGAGATTATCAAAGTGAAATTGAAGAATAGATTGTATTTCATCAAATACAACGAAACAATTTATGCTTCTATTATTATTTTTTTAAATAAAATTTCGTCAAACTTTTCATGGTTGAATTTGATTTGTAAAAGGTTTAATTTGAAGTATAAAAGATTGAAATTGATTTGAAACTCATAAAAAAATAAAGTCAAACCTTGAATTTGAAAAAATTCAAGGTTTTTAACATTAAATTTTCATCCGCAATCCCGGAATTTTACAAACAAAGGGTTAATTTGAAGTATACGATATTGCAATTGATTTGTACAAACTTGAATTCCGAGTATAAAACTCTAAAAATAATATTACATAATATTAGTCAACTCAGTTTCGAATCCAAAGTTACGAACAAAAAATTTTCAACCGCAATCCCGGAATTTCACACACCCTACCAACATAAAACCTTTTAACACAAAAAATCCTCACATCTCATCCCACAACGGACACCACACAAACTCCGCACGACCACAACGCACCATCACCTGCTCAAAACCCTCCAAAATCCCGAATCCCGAATTCCGAACCTCCAATCCTAAACGGCTCGTTTCCGATACGGCGGACAGTGCGCATTGGCCGAGGTGAACGTTCCGTTCGCGCGCATTAATTGCGAATTTGCGCGAGCGGGCAAACAAACAGCAAATTACTAACAGGCAGTCGGAAACTTTGCCAATTTAAGTTTCATATAAATTCGTTCCAGCTTCCCTAATTTTCGAGGAAAGCGCCCGCCCCTCTTCCGGCGCCCACACTCCGGCCCTGTTCGCGCCGATTTTGCGAAACATTGATACAGGATAGCGTGCCGTATGCACGTTGTTGTTTGGGTTGATGTTGGCGTTAGTGAGTTTGGCGAATTCGGGTTGGATCGTTTCGAAGTGCAACCGTTGACGTTTGAATTTATGATATTGTTCGAAAGATTGAAGTTGTATGATGTTTATAGGGGAAAATTCAAGTTTGCATTGTATAAAATATGTGTGTATTTGACTTGAGTATTTAATAAAATTAGTGTGCATTAAAAAAATGTATGAATTCTGCACTTTGTGCGTATTCAAAAAAGTATTTTGATCATTGAAAAATGTTTAACTTAAAACGAATAAATCGTGCATTGGAATGAATATAAATAAAGGATCAGCAACGCCGCAAACGTGAACTGGGCAAAATATGATATGATACTAACCTCATTACCATTATTCACTGCTTTCATAAATTTAGAACCAAAATGGATCAAATTGTTAAAATGTGATTAAAATTAAATGAAATTGTAATTTTAACAAAAGGAAACGTTGATAGTTGACAGTTGTATTGTATTGTCTATAGAGAAAAAATTTACTTTGGTGTCGTTAAAAATAATAATATAAAATGCAACGAGAACGTATGTATGTAAAGATTCAGTGCACTTTTATGTAACATTTTCTATGTGTTTGTATGTAACGATTGTTTGAATATTTGAGTTTGCGTGTAAAGATGAGTTTAATAAAGGTTTTTATACTCAAGTATAGATGGATTTTGGAATAGTTTATTTATTATTTATAAGGAATAGCATTGAAGTATAACTTACAGAGCGTATAAATTTTTATTGGTTTGAATTTCGTTACAATTTCATGCATAAATTTTTATAAAAAAATATATTTTTCCTTTGTATGCCACGCATTTTCCTCAAGTCTTTGTTTTGTACTAAAATTATATATCTCGTTGTCTAAAGTTTTAAATTTGGGTAAAGAAGTTTTGCATATATCAATATATTTTTAAATTAAATTGAAATTAGTGCTTTAAGGTGCACATGTGTATGAAAAAACCTAACATGCGCATTTAATGACACGTGGTCTCTAACTAAACGATTTACCCACAATACATTCAAATTAAATTAAAAAAATCACCAAATATATTCGAAAACTATTAACCCGAACCGCAAAAACCCACAATCCAAAAAACGACCACCGCATAAATTCGAAAATCCTCCTCCTTCCAGTTTAAATTCATACATTCCTTCTCCAGATCGAACTCCGCCATTTGTTTACCGTCCCCCGAAATAGAGCCTATTTTGAGGTCCGTTTCGGAAACGAAATGAAATTTTCCCGCGGGACCCATTGAATAGTCATTAGGGAGCCACTTCGGCTTTATTGCTTTATATACTTGTCATCCGGGCTCCGGTTTTATTAATAATCTCGGATTAAATATAATTGTTTCATCAAATTTAGCGGAAGTTCCTCTTTCGGCCGTTTCCCTTTCGCGTATATTAATTTTGAGCCGGAGCAATAAGCGCGCCAGATTTGAATCGGTGTTTTCAGTAGTTTTAAAATTGTTGTTGGTGTTGTCTAATTTGAAAAATATTTTGTTTATGAAAATTGATAATGTATTGTGATTTTTTCAATATTAAATATTTTTTTAGAAACTGATCTCGGGATTTCGAATAAAATTCACATAATTTTTAGATTAGTCAAATAAAAATCAAGTAATTTTCTTTATATTATATAAACAATTATTATATATTTTTTTAAGCCTGATGAAAACATGAAGATTTTTTAATATTTTGGACACCATGACATTTTAGGGTGACGTGTCATACCATGGTAATATTATATATACTTACATTGAATCTATTGTATATCACGCATCGTTTGCGAATTTGCTTAGTTCGCTTATGAAGCAAAACAGTTTTGTGTTGTATATGAACAATATAATAGGACAGCACTTTGTAGACGTTTTCTAAAACTAAAGACCTTCATTATTCAAAATTTGAACTTCTTTGCTCTAAATATCATTTCATTGCTTTCCTTTTAATTAAAAGAAAAGCAATGAAAAAGATTAACGATTCTATTCTTTTCGATCTAACCTAACCATTGATACTTCCAAGACCATGAAAAGAAAGGAGCGTTGAAGCAAAGATTATAAAAACAAGGAAGAAGTTCAAATTTTGGTGAAAAATATCAATAAAATGCCATCCTACTAATTGTTCGCACGCAAAACTTTTTTGCGTCGTACGCGAACTAAGCAATTTCGCAAACAACGCGTAAAAAATATTTAAAATGATGAAAATATATTATATTTCTATCAACCCAGATAGTGAATATGAGTCTAAAAATTTATTTCACACAATTATTGCTCACTATCAGTGAATTAGTATTCATTCATTCGCAAATAAAAATTCTAGACATTCTACACATTGTCATATAAAATATACTTTCACTAGGAATATTATATAATTACTATAGTAAATCGAAAATTCAAAGATTTCGTTACCATGGTACAATTATATCAATATAAACTCAGAACCCAGAGATTTTTTGAACGAATCATCACCCAAAATCCCAGTATCAGTGAATTAGTATTCATTCATTCGTAAATAAAAATTCTAGACATATAAAATACACTTTCACTAGGAGTATCATATAACTACTATAGTAAATCACAAATCCAAAGATTTCGACACCATGATACATTTAAATAAACTCAGAACCCAAAGATTTTCGAATCCAATCATCACCCAAAATCCCATTATCAGTGAATTAGTATTCATTCATTCGCAAATAAAAATTCTAGACATATAAAATACACTTTCACTAGGAGTATCATATAACTACTATAGTAAATCACAAATCCAAAGATTTCAACACCATGATACATTTAAATAAACTCAGAACCCAAAGATTTTCGAATCTAATCATCACCCGAAATCCCGGGACTCCAATCCCGGGACTGCACTCCCCGTTCACAACGACAACCGAGCCTAACCTAACAAAACCTACCATCAATCACCGGAAAGCGCCAAATATAATCGGCGATAAACGTTTATAACACCACAGTCCCGAAACACATACATTACAAGCAATAAGAAGGAGCCGTTTATGGGGCACCGTTATCTCGGGGCCTCGATCCCATTTAACCCGTTGGCGACCCGGCGCGCGATCGTTCCGGCTCTTCGGATACTTAAACAAGTGCGATTAATAATCCGATTATCGAAATTAATTCCGCGTTAAAATAAATGCGAATTCCAGTCAATTGCGCCGTCGACGGCGTTTCGATAACGCAAAAACTTCGGATGGGATTCGGGTTCGATTTTCGATTTGTTCTGTTGAAATGTGTGTGTGTGTTTTTTGATAATTTTGTGATGGAGTTTTTTTGCGATATTCTTTTTTATTGTAGTTATTAATTATTTTTTGATTTTTTAATCTTTTATTTGCTGAATATAATAATTAGGGCTTGCAGTTCACCGTATTTTGATTACCGAAAACGGTAAATAATTTTTCCCATAATCGTATTAAATATAACTGTATGTGGCTACCTTTACTAAAAACAGTATCCTTGATTGAAACCTAAATATTTTCAATATATTATATTTTATGTCTGTATCTGCCCTTAATTCGTGATAAAATCGTTTCCGGTAATTACCGGTAATATTTTCCGTTTACCGGTAATTACCGATGGTACATTTTTGGCTATTTACCGGTGAACCGGTAATGCAAGCCCTAATAATAACAATTGATTTTGTCTGTGGTGATGCTTATAGAAAATTCATTAAAAAAAAACGAAATATTTAGTAAAAATTTTAAATATTATATTAAATTAATCAAGTACCATTATATAAATATTATTAATCATTGAAAAACAATATTTGTATTACATTATTGAATTTCGTGAAGTTTTATTGAAGGATTTTTTAAATTTAATCTTTAAAGATAGTGGAATTTGTTCCATCAGTAAATGAAGGGTTAAATTTGTCGAATATATTGATTTTTACTGATTGTAGAAGTAAAGTGATATGTGATATGGTCAGTTGTTATGATTGCAAATTATTCATGTATGAAAAATAATATTACCATTATACACGATAATGGTAATATTATTTAAATAAGATGAAAAAAATAAACTTATATAATTGAAGTTATTGATTTGTAGTTTTTATTTTGTAGAACGTACTGAGCCAGTCGTCAAAGTTAAATGGTATATGTAACATATTAGTTAATATATGGAAAAGTTTGTGTACTAATAATTTGAAAATACTGCGATGAAAATTTTTTTAAATATTGATTATTTCATATTATTTAGGTCTAAATACTTAATTTGTGAAATAAAAAAAAAAATTATTCAAACTGATACCATAAATAAATTAATAGAAGACATAATTTTATCGAACGTACTGATTAAATTTAAGCAATATAAAATGCGATCAATAAAAAATTGGGTGTCTTTAAAAGATTCCATTACCTTAAAACTATTTGAAGTTAAATGATTTCAATATTGAAATTAAATATACCCTTTTAAATAAGCATAAAATATAATGCAAAAATAAGTAAACTAAAATATTCAAATAGATAATAGAAAATCATTTGTTTAAATTAAAAAAAAAACATACAAAATACAATAATGAACATCCACACTTTCGATTATCAAAAAATAATCACACAAACCCACCAAAACAACAAATCGATTAATCACAATCGTCCATTCCGCAGGCGACCGACGGTCACCCTACACCCTTTTTTCCCATCCCGCGCGTTCGATGGACCATAAAATGTCCCGTCGCAATAGGTTGTATATGTTTTATGGACGTCGTAAGCGGTCATAAAATCGATTCCATCTGCATAATTCGTTCATTCGATTTTTATGGCGCGCGTAATGGCCGTGTCGAGATCAAATTCGTCCAAAAAAAATGAAAACCGCAACGTCCGTTTTATTTATTCGTATGACGTGTCGAACGAATATAATTTGGCATGTCGATTAATCGAGTGGTTGTGTCGATTAATTTCGTCATTTTTTTGTGTGTGAATCTGATTTTATATCATCATCATCGATATCGGTTGGAATATTTGATATTTTTTTGATTCTAGGATTGAATAATTGAATGTTTTTCAATTAAAAAAAAACTAAATATAGGTATTTCTCAACTTAAAGATAAGTTTATAAATCTTGGTCGTAAGTCCAATCGGTCGTAAGTCAAATTCATGTAAGAAAAATCAAGCAATTTTATTTATATTAAGGTAAGGACACCAGTGGTTGACTATGTACCAATAATTGACCATATGCCAGAAAAACGTAAAAAATAATGTTTCCAAAAATGGTAATTTTTTGGAAAGCGTGCATTTTCTGACAGATAGTCAATTACTGGTATATGGTCAACCACTTGTGCATTACTTTATATCAAAATTTCTATTAACTTTCCTTGTACTGAGGGGGGTGTAACAAAGACTAAATGTTCACAATTTTCGTGGTAACTTGATAATTAATCGGACTATTCAACCCATAATTTACATTAAAATGCCTTAAAATACCAAATATTCGATGTTTATACGTATAATAATGATTTAGACACAAACATATTTTTATTTCAAATAATGCGTTAATATGGAAAAAATCTAGAGATTCTTTCACCCCTCGTCAAAAACTCGTTATTTTTTTATTCTCCGTACAATAATCCAAATAAGTCCATATTTTTTTTCGAAATGCACTGTCCTTAGACAATGGAGATTGATTTAGTAATTAAAAAAAAAATTAAATTTGCATCATCCTAAGCTTGATGATTACTTGTATTCAACAAAATTCAAATTAAAACAACACAGACCTATTTCCATTATAAAACACAACAATCGATACATATACGCACAATCAATACATACAACTTGGTCATGGGATTTGCGAAAAAGTTGCGTGTTGGCCACCTTCGGATTTTCCGCTCCGGAAAAACCGTCATCGTAAGCATATTCCATTGAAGAGGTCCCGTCGCATTTGTCAGTCGAACGATTCAAATTCGGTCCGGTCGTCCGGAAAAGTCTAACGTCGCATTATATATGAAGGTGGCGATTTCGAAAATGCTCGTGTCCATATTTTCCTGAAATAGAATAGCTTTAATTCACTTATTGTATAATAAAAATATTAAAAAGGATTATGGTGGAGTTTACATAAATTTTCATTGCTGGTTTGTGGTGTTTGGGATCGGTGGTAGTTTGGGGAAGTTGTCGGTTTTTGGGGATGATCGCGTGCGGTGTGTGCTCTTGTGCGATGTCTAAGTGTGCTTTTAAAGAAAACCTATTGTGCTGTTCATATTCATCGATGTCGTTTCCTTAATGCCTTTCGAAAATAAAAATAAGATATGTGAAATCGTTTATGAGGGGTGGGGATTTTTTTAAGGTGGGATACGGCGGTGAAAGGAAAAGCGCGATTTTAGATATGCAATATTGATTATATGAATTTTTTAGAAGGCCATATGTTTTATTTTTATTTTTAAATTTGGTTACTCAATAAAGCAAATCATGTTTATTTTTTATGCAATTAAAAAGCTATGTTTTATTGTCTGGTGGTATCGTGGAATAAAAGTAAGTCAGCCTATAACATTCTAAGTCATCAGTTTTTTCTTAATAATTCAAGCAACAATACAATTACTAATACATAGTCCTAGCAAAACATGAGTTTTCTATATTATATAAATTATCTAAAAAATTATTAAGAAAAAAAAAAATTGACCTTTAATTTAAATTTTGTTTGGCATTGGATTATGATTGTTATAATTTATTTCTTCAATTTGACTCGGAAAATTTCGATTGATGATTTTTACATACATACATGTTTAATTACACTTTATAATAAATGAATCTAAAAATAGGTACAATTGATATGTACCTAACTTTCTTGAATATTTTTCAAGAAATCATAAAAATGAAAGAAATAAAATGGTGATGCATGAATTTGATACGTAAAAGGTTTAATTTGTATAATAGTTAAAAAGGATGCTTAAAGGTTAAATTTTATTTGTGCAAAGTTCAATTTGATTTGTATATGCTTGAATTTAATTTACATAAAGTTAAAATTGGAATGTACAAGCTGTATCACTTTTCTTCAACCATTTGAATTTCCCCACGTACCACCAGTTAGCGACCACTGATTACAGCAAATCAACATCGCAAAATATTCCTCAACGTACATCCCCAATAACTCAAACACCCATCGAACACAAAACAAGCCATCATCTCAACAGACAAACAAAATATCGCAACGATACATCACGCGCAAACGCGTAAACACCCAAACTCACGTCCCGCGCTTTTCCCGTACTTCCTGATCGCGGAAAAGCGCGGAAACTTCCCCAACACGATGAATTGTGATCGATCCTTCCGAAAACGCTTAAAATCGTCACGTGCCACTTTCGCGAAACGAGCGTTCGTGATCGATCCCGTCGCCGGCGAATTCGGAATTCATCAGCGGCGGCGAATTTTGATTTTATTCACTCCGGCTCGGATCGGCGCTCTGAATTACAAAGAGGAACGAATAATGGAACACATTTGTCTTCATTTATTATTGATGAGGCCTGGAAGATGGCCGGAGTACGTTCGGGAAGCGCATTTCGGGTTGTGTCGGCGCGCGGGGATGTTCGGCGGGTTGGATTTGGATTTTGGTGAAAGTAAGGATTGGAAAAGTAAGGGTTGGAAAATTAAGGATTGGAAATGTAAGGATTGGAAAAGTAAGGTTGTGGAAAAATTGATCGATGGTGGTTTTAAGGTGGGGCTCTGTGATGTGTTTCAATTGTTGATGTGTTTGAGATGATTGTAGAGTTGAACTCTTGTTGATGTATGGAGTTTATACAATATCAACTGGGGTTCATACAGTTTTTACACATTAAATACAACGTTTTACATTTAAAAAATATATAAGATCTAATAAGAATGAATTTTATTAATTACTACGTTGACGGTCATAATATAATATATTATAATAATTTTCTATAGTTGAATTTGATATGTAAAAACTTTATTATGGTAAATCATTTATCATATGGTTGGGGAATTGAGAATTTTTTATTAATACGAAGTGATAATAAAATGGTTTTTGAGAAAAAAATTGTTTGTTTGTTATGAAATATGTACATATATTAATTTCATTAATTATCATTTACCTTGAAATATAATAATCAATTAGGTTAAAATTATAGATTGTGTATTATATAATATATTGTTTGTGTTTATATTAGAAGAATATAAACAAACAATTTCACTAAAACGAGTAAAAATTATGATATTAATTAAATTAATTATTTTAAGTACAAATCTATTATTTGATTGGTTTGTTAGTTTTTTTATAAAAAAATATTTTATTTTCTATAAAAATAAAACAAAACTTTGATCTATCTACTAGTTTAATTTTATAATAGTAGTTTCTTCAATATTTTTTGATATGAATAAAAATGAAATTTACTCAAATAAAATATTCATAGAATAACACCATTATATGTTAAAATTAACTCTTTTTATAACCAGTATGAAAAATATGTTGAATTTGATTAACCAATCACAATATTTAAATAACTGATAATTTATATTCGAATGACACTGTCATAACAGGTATTTTAATAAATATTTTGACCACATCTAAATAAATTTTAAATAAGAATTATTCTACACCAAATCCATTCGATTACCAGAAAAACGTAACTTTTTAATTTTCCACCATATCCCCTGACGTGTCCGTTGATTTATACACACTCGGCAATAAAACAATTACGATACCTAAACCGGGCAATTACACGCCCAAAACTAATTTACACACCAACTAAAAAAACCGAAAACGACACGAAACGATCCGAACATCCCCCACATAATACATTTTACAATGTACGACGATAATAATAATTAAACAACGCCATCGAGACTGATTAATCAATGTCGCGTTGCGGAAACAACGAGCGATCGGGGACCCGATCGAAAGACATTTTTTCCCCGTTCCGAATGCAAAATTTTCGCATTGTTAACTCCGGCGAGTGTGACGAGCCGCTTTTCTTTCGGTCGGAAAATTCGGAAAAGCGGCGTTTTGATTTATCGCAGGTCGTTCGGGACGCTGCGACACGCGAGCCGGAATTTCTATTAGCGCGAATCGGATCGCGATTCGTATTAATTAAACGATGAAATGAAAAATTTCATAAGCAAAAAGTATGTGTTCGTCGTGGGAGTTTTGCGGAATATCGTGTTTGGGTGGAAAGTGGAATTTGTTGAGGAGAATTTGCGATTGTTGTTTGGAATTTGAATTTGGGTGTCGTTGGTGTCATTAGTGTTTTTTTAATGATGAATTTTTTTTGGTGTATCGATGGAAGGTTTGATGTTTTTAATTTTTGAAAGTTAATTAGTTTTGTCATGAAATCATTTTGGAATATCTTTTATAGTAGAATATATTTTATATAAAAATATATTTGAGTAGAATGCGTGATGTACAGTACCGACCGTGTATATTTTCCTGCCCATATTTTTTAAATATCAAATAACAAATTTTTCATACAAAATAATAGGTAATAATATTTTAAATATATTTTGGTAAATACACACGATCAGAAGTGACAGAAAATATTTTTATGAATTTTTCCAATAAGAATAGAATTATAGAAAAATATTTTACCTTTTGTTTTCATGGAATATTTCTCGTTTCAGTTAACCGAATTTTTTAATTTTTTTTAATTATTTTCTATTAATTAATGGAATAATATTAAATCAAAAATATATTAGACGATTATTTTGTTTTAAGTTTTTTTAAGGAAAACAGCACTCGAGTTTTGCACTTTTTGGATCATGTTTTTATCTACGATTTCGATTTCATATAAATATATTTACATAGATGTCCTAAATATCTATTGAAAAATCACTTATACTCAACAAAAAAATTAAAAAACGAACAAATCCTATCGATGATTTTCGTAAAAATAATAATAACAGAATAAAATTATAATTTGAAAAATATGTATTTATTTTTTTCGATAGTATGCCCTGGTGAAAAATTCATCATCCGCCACTGGACTGTAATGTTTGTTTGAAATATGAATCTGAATATCGTTAATTATATTATATTAATATTTTTTGAATGATGAAAACACTTCGGCATATCATTGGAAAATCGAGTATTTTTTTGATTCACTTGATATTACAATTGAGGTGTTTCCCAAACATTTTGACACCGCTTTCCCCAAATCTAACAAAACATATTAAAATCCAACTACAGCCTCCTATAAAATATTTTACAAATAAAATCACACAAAATCTAATTGGAAAAAAATCACAACCTTACAAAAACCCCTTAATATCTCAAGAAGTCAAGCAACAACAACCACATAATTCCAAACCCCATCTCTAGTTCGCAACACCCAATTTGAAAAACACCCCCTTTTAAAAATATTATTGAGACCCCAAACAAAATCCAAAACGGCCACTCCACCACTTTCGGCAAAAACGTCCCGGGCCATGCGTCATAGCAAGTGGTCCCATGGCGGCGCTAAATAAAGCGCGCTCTCCAGGCGCAACGGGACGCACCTGTAACGGCCGTTATGTGGCCGTTATTCGCTCGTTATACGACCGGGATTACGCGATCTGGAATCCGGGACGGCGCGGCCATGGGGCTACTTTGCGCCGGGTTTTGTGGTCGAAGGTGGATGGGTTTTTTCGTATGGGGGTGTGAAGTTTGAGGTGTTTTTAATTGGTTTTCGATGGTTTTTATAATGGTACTAGCAGAATGTACCCGGTGTTGCTCGGGACTCTGTGGAAATAAATTGTGTGCCGATTGTCGACGATCGATTGTAATTATTGTCACAATCAATCGCGACGTCGGTACAGTATATTATAATTTGTATGGTGATCGATAGAAAGAACTGAAAAAAACTGATATGCGTAACTATATTAAAAAAACTGTACGCTTACTTAATTTCTTTGGATTTAAAAAAAAATATATTTATATTATGAACGATTATGGGATTTTTATTCTAGTATGAAAACGATTTTATTGAAGTTTAATTAATTGAAAAATGTACATATTATACAGAAATATTGAGTGATTTGTAGACAACGTAAATTGTTTCCTAATTCTATTGTTTACAAATTGTTATTAGCACAAAATCATCTTCAACAATAGGATATGAACAGCCATTATGTTTGGTAATAAACAAAAGGATTCAAAATGAGATATACGTTTAATATGTCGAATTACGATGTTTCGTATTTGCGTTGTTTGTTTATTTGTGTTTTGCGTTCGTGAACGCAATTTTGCCACAACATATTCTCGATTCGAAACAGGATTTATTTCATACAAGATGAAATTAATTCGCTGATAGAAAAATTATCAATTATTCGATCAATTTAACGTTGAAAGAAATGACATAGGTTTTTGGTAAATGTTATATTCTTTAAATAATATATAATTTATAGGTAATATAATAAAATAGTATTTTATCACACAACAGTTATACTTGTCGAATTTTATTATGTTGTAACGCATTTCAATTCAAATCGAGAAGTAGAGTCTGAAATATCATAAATATAATATTAAAAACAAGACACTATAATGAGCACGGAATATTTGCTAGAGAAAACAAGCAAAATGTTTCGATATGTTTCTTCGCAAAATATGCTAATAATTTGCATTTATTTCATCAAAACTTACCACAGACAAACATAAAGTCAACTATTATTAAATAAAACAAAATAATTCATCCAAAATACGAAAACTTCATCGAAAAACATCTTCAAACACAAAGTCAACGTCCGAATTTCATATTAGTTAAAAACCACCACACGAACCTTTCATTTCGCGTTTCATTCAAGAATTATGCACATGTGCATCGTTTTGGTATTCGTTCACCTTTCCAGAAGATGTACGACGAAATACGATTATTCCCCGGTGCATTGTTGCAACGGTTGGTCCTCGGATAGCCTTTGAATTTTCGCCATGTATGCAACATTCGTCTTGTTAAAAATGGGTATGTTCAATTTTAGGTTGATGTAGTGCTGGATCTTATGAGGCAGGTGTTTTGAACTTGAAAATTTATTAAATTTATAAAAAAATTTAATGTGAGATTGAAATTTTTGAGTTCGATGTGTGTTTTGTTATTCTGGTTATCTGAAAGGTTGATATTTTTATGCTGTTTATATTGCGATATGAAGAATATTATAATACGAGCGGTAGGCCCGATGTTATAACATCGCACGCGTGATTTGAGGAAAAATTTTGAAAATACAATATAATGACAGTATAACCCGTTGAATATAGTTGAAAATGTAAATGTTTATTTAATTTATTATATAAAATATTATAGAATATTTTGTAAATTACAATATTTATTTTAATTTAATATTAATTTATCTAATAAAGCATAAATCACCTAGATTTAAGACCGTTATCCGACCGTTGACAGATCGATTCATGCGCAATAAACGAATAATTTTTTGCGCATGCGCAACGAATAATTTCTTAATAATAAATTTTATAATATATATATTTTTTTTTATTTATACTAACTTTTATTTACGATGTTTGCTTCTCGATAGTGCGACATAAACGTGTATAATAATAACCCGACCCGAAAATGAAATAAATGCAAAAAATTCGCGGTAAAAATTCTATTTTAGTCGCACATTGGCAAAATGTAATTCAGTGCATAATTTCTAGCGTGACCCCACACAGACAGACAGACAGACAGACAGAATAGCGCTATTATTATATGGAGGATGAGCTGTTAAATTATATGAAAGTGGTGTAAATGTTAATATTGAAATAGTTAAACCTAGATTTAAGTTAACACGGTTGTTCTCTTTGTATTTTTCAAGCTTTTATTAATTATAATATACAAAGTCAAAACTGTATAATATCCCCATGAAATAAATGAAAAATAATTCGTTGTAAAATATTATTGCATATACATATGTCTATCATATAATATTTAAAAGTGGTGTATTTCTGTTTACTAGTTATATAATCCGACTCGTATTATTGGGGCCAATTATAATATAATTTATACTATAAATACTATTTTCCACTAAATAATTTATTAAAATTGTTTATATCCGTACACAAATCATGAAACGCAAGCAAAAATATAATATTTTACTGCGAAATATCTTTCGCTCATCTCATAGGAAAATATTATACTGTTTTGACTTTGTATATTATAAACATACAAAGAGTACATCCATGTTTACTTAAATCTAGTCTTAACCTATTTTTTTGAAATTGGTGTTTACGTGATTTTTCGTACATAATGGATCGTAACGATTTTTAAGTATAATTACAAATGAAAGTGGCAATTTGCAGTTTCAAAAACACTGTTTAGTTATACAATTAATCGAAAATTATAATGACCACTTTCAAATTTTATGTTTCTAAAACCTCGGAAAAGAAAAATAAGTCCATTGCAGGTTAATAGTATTTTTAAATATTCATATTGAAATAATCAAAACCTTAAATATCTCGAAAGAAAGAAAAATAAAAGTACGCTACTTTCAAGCATACAGTCTTTAAACTTTAATTTCAACGTTTTATACTTCAAATTCAACATTTTATACATTTAAAATTCAAATTCAACAAATCAATAAGAATTCATAGCAATAAATTTCACTGATTACTATGACAACGGTCTTAACTCTTTTCTATAGTCCAATTTGAAATATAAAACATCCAATCTCTAGTATAAGATGTTCGTAAAGTATGAGTGCAGTTTAAAAGCACTTACCCACTAAAGTGCACTCACACTTTCCGAACACTTATATAAGAGTCCAACTTGGAATATAAAACGTTGAATTTGAAGTTTGAAACGTTGATTTTGAAATATCAAAACTGTAACGTTTCATATTTTAAATAAATTGTCTTATTTATCATAAAGTTCAACAATTAACTATTAATCAATACTGTCAAAAAACCCACAGAAATAACAACCCCTGCCCGAGCACAAACGCAAATATACACCGCTCTCACATCGCAGCACACATTCCTCGAGAAAAATCCGAAAAGAGAAAACGTTATCCACGTCTGCCATGCACGGTGTAGAGCCGGCATTATAAAGCGCACGGCCTTATCTGATCTCGTCCACTTTTGTCGTCGGCCGCGGCCATTAGTGCAAAACGCACGAATGGCCGGCAGATGAATGCGCCGGCGAAATTAGTCATTCATGGTGGTCGTTGGATGTTGGGGATGTTCGAAAGTGTAAGGCTTTGCGATTGGGATGTTTGAGTTTTCAGCGGTTGAATGGTGGGAGTTTTTCCGATGGTAAAGTGTGGAGGTTGAGTGTGTTGATCGGTCTGTTGATGGGTTGAGTTGGTTTTTTTTTTAAATTTTGTTTGTGCTATGTTCCGTTTCGAAGATTTAAAAATTTCTATGGTTCTTCAATCAAAATTTTAAAGTTAACTAATGATGTATTAAAAAAAAATTCAGACATTTACCCAATATGGTGCGTGGATGGTTATATTGATCGGTCGGTTGATGGGTTAAGTTAGTTTTTATTTTTAATTTTGTCTGTTTTTTTGTCTATTTCAAAGATTTGTATGCTTCTCAAAACAAAATTTTAAAGTTAATTAATTAATTCTAAAAAAAAAAACTAGTCATTTTACAATGAACCACAAAAACAAGCACAGCTGAATAAGTCACTAAACATATGTTATATTATATTATATTAAAAATGTGTATTTATGATCAATCTAAATATACTTGGATTGTGACATATAAATATAATAATGTTGCTAACTTTCTCATGGAAAGTTAGGCTGAAATTTATAATACCTATTTAAAATATCTGAATATTTTCGAAAATGCATTTTTTAACAACAAAAAAGTAACAAATATTAACTATTTCAACATTGGCCTCTAAAAACATTAAAATTGCTTCCCAGTGGGGTGAATGCTTCATGCTGAGAAACAATCGGTTAAGCGTATGTGAATTATGAAAGATTTTGATTTTTCAATGTCACTAGATTGAAAATTTTTGTAACATTAGACGAATCATGTAAAAAATTCAATATTTTACGCCACACAAAAATCACTATCCATATTCCATACGATTTTTCTTCATGTTATCGTAGAGCAGGAAAAACATTTTCAGCGCTTTAAACCAGCATCCAAAGGAGATCACGCTTAACGAAGATTTAAGCGTTTTCGCGCGCTTCGGCATAAACCGTGAAAAACAATAAAGGCCGAAATACACACACGAACGTCCATACAGAGAGACCGTGAAAAAAACGCCGGCTGAAAAAAGGGGCTAGAGAAAGCACACGTCTAGGTACAAAAGAATAACACAGGTTTGCTGCTTATCAAGATATATTGCTGAAAACTCTTCGCGAAGAGCAGTTTCACCTTTCAAACGTGAGCGCGACAAAGGGTTGTTTTTCTTTGGAAGCATCCATTGCGAGATCAACGGGGTAAAAAGATCTGAAAAAAATGGAATATAGACGTTATAGTTGGAGCTTTTTGCATAATGGGCGAGACGGTTTTTTTCAGTTATGTGAGTAATTCGAAGTCGGAAGATTGCGAGAGTTTTGCAACGTTTCGGGCATTCATAAAAATTAATTATGAAAAAAAACGGGGTGGGTTTTTTGTGCGTGCTTTGAAGGTGTTGTTGAGGGTTCAAACGTCTGGGTTTTTCATTGTTTTGACACCTTTTAAAGTGTTAAAAAGGTCGCTAAGAATTTAATTTGTTTTTGTATACGCACGTTATGAATTTTTAATTGTTTCATGTATTTAATATTTTTTAGAAATAATTTTCAAATTGACCATATTTAAATTCTTTCAAGGGAAAAATTCCGAGGAGCGATTGTATCGTAAAATTCTCGAATCGCATTCAAAACCGAACACGTCAAACGCAGTGTTCGAAAACATATCTTTGGCGCCCTTTTTTTTAGACGAAACGAAATAAGCACGTATAAAAAACGCGAAAAAATAAAAATCACAAAAAATTCGATAAATAAATAAGAAACGTGGCGACAAATCGTACACACAAAAGACTTCGGGATCGATCTTTTATATGCTCCGACATATTGACGACACGACTATGGAGGTTCTATAATATTTTTTTATTATTATTATTATAGAATAAAAATTACATATTTTTTGAAAAAAATAGTTTAGCTTTATATTTTATGAAATATCTGAATTTTTTGTATTGAGTGAGTTTCCATAGTGAATGAATTTCAAAATGATGATTTTATATTCCCTGTGGTGTCTCATTGACACGATTTTTTTTTGAATTTTCACACCCAGTTTTCCACTGATCGGAAAATTCAAACGATCGAGTTTCAACTACGCAATTATACAGTTAATATTTATTTATTATATATTTCGCGGCGAAACCTCGACGCGACCACGGAAGGGAGGCTTTTGAAAAATTTCAACATCGATATGAAATACCGGCAAAAATACCGCGGTTCAAAGGCGCTCCTTTGAACCGATGTTGCAGGAAAATTCTCCGAAATGGGCGTGGAAAAACGAAGACCTTCGCGTAATTCAATTAAGAGATTTTCCCCGCCTTTTTCCTTACCCCCCTCCACCTCGCATCCCCTCCCGTGTGCCGTTCCTTTTCCGTAGATGCCTTTTTACTGTGTATCCTCTCACGTAGATGCAACGGTACTTGGATTTTTTATTTATTTTCGTGTTGCTTGAATCGTTGAAGGTTTCCGCCGAACGGTGGCAGCTTATGAAAATTTGTGATGTATGAAAAATATTGGGTATTTGAGTATTTTTTTAATAGATACATATTTGTTGTTTTTATATTTTGTATATTAATTCAAAAATTGGCTGAAATTTTAGTTTGATACATTATAAGTTTTGTGAAAAAAAAGGCTTTCAAAAATATCAGTTTAAAGAATCAGGGCTGTACTAACTCAAATTCCAATTTCTCTAGAGTATTTATAAGAAAAATTGTAGCATTTTATGTGGAGTCGGGGTAAGAATTGGAGTTAGAATCGGTGTCAATAAATTTCGAAGAGAATGTTAAGCAATGTAAAGAATATATTTTTTAAGATACATATTGAAATTTTTAGACCCAACCATACATATTGTATGTTATATACATGGAGTGATAACTTTGATCGCAGAATTTATCAAAAAATAAACAGAATCTTTGAAACTAAACATAAACCAATACTCTTAATTAAAAAAAAACTATCCTTGCAAATTTATGTTTTAATTTTGACAGTGTTTATTATTTCTGAAAAAAATTTTGGGGAAATTTTTGCAGAAAACTAATGAATTTTTAGGCATATAAGATTGAACATCAACAAATTCAAAAAAATCTACCAAAATCTTCTCTTATCAATAATTTTAAATATATGTACATATTTTTATGAGCAAACACTTTTGGATGGTAGTATATTTTAAATAACCAAAAATAAATCAAAATTTATTTATTCAAAAATTTCAACGAAACTCTTAAATTTTCTGTTAATAAATTTGGTATATTATATTTTGAAGAAAAATAAAAAAAGCCTAATTATAACTCACAATTTTACAAACAAAACCTCTAAACCCCAACACCCATCGATCCAAAAATCGAACCTAAAAATCCACACCGAACACAGCAAGAACGATCGATATCCATATTCGAATATTTCCTTATCGCATTTTCCGTAATTTATTTTCGGGCGAAGGGCGGGAAAAAAGGCCCAGAGCAATATAACCCCTCGGCCGTAATCTCATAAGCCAAACAGTATTATCTGAGAGAATTATGGGGGACACTTTTTTTGTGTGTCGGAGGCGTGTTTATATTCCTCGTAAGCAATTCATTCCGACTGACCGTGTCGGACATATTAATTTTGTCCCCGAAGGACGGAATTCGCCCTGCGCGTCCCGAGTGCAAAAACAGGTAAACTTTCATATCGATTGCCGGTGTGTATGTGTGTTTTACAGGTAGGCTGTTTTGGATTCGATGCGAGTCGTGTGTTCGATGAAAATGAAATGAAATATTATGTGTGCTGGTTCAAAGGTGACGGTTTTCGGGGGGGTATTCGCGAATTTTCCGTCCGGGGAAATGGGGTGTTTTTGTGTATATTGGTGTATTTTTTTTTGATTTTGTATTATTGAAATGGATGGTTTGATTGTTGGAGATAAGTTGAATTTGATGCGGTTAGTAGATATGTAGTTGCATAGTAATATAACGCAATGTTAAACTATGAAAATTCATTCAATAACCAATTCTGGATTAAAAATCCGTTATTTTTGTATTTTTGAATATTTTTTTTATAATTAAAAGTTGTTTTTTTAATTCCATTTTCTATTCTCTTACCGATTATATTGTATTTTTCACTATCCTATTATATTTTCTTTTAACACTATTACGATATTTTACATACTTATCTTCCATCTATAATATACATTTCATTACAATTGTTAATAATCCTTACTCAGAAATTTTTCTCAAGTATGCGTTAATTTTTTTATCTCTTCTGGTTAATCTAAATAACTCTTTTCCGTATAATTTTGACATTCAACACAAAGGTATTAATGGTACTTTAAAACAATGCGGTTGATGATAATATTTAATTCATCAAAAGAAACTTTTACATAAAGTAATAAAAAAATACATAAACTTTCAACGCCATCGCAAAACTCCCAAACGCGATCCTCATACACAAAATACCCAGAAAACCACTTCCCATTCAACCTTTCTCCAACTAATTCGAACAAATTTCCAACGGCCAAAATTCAAACCACTGTTCCACGGATCAGCCATCTCAACAAGAATCGCCATGAATATTTCACAAAATTGTATATAACGGCGCGTATTGTTGTGTGCCGTTACTTTGCGAGAGGCGCGCGAAAGCGCCCCATTGTAAATATTCAGTAAAATTTTAATTGAATTCATCAAACGTTAAGAGTTTCTTTTATCGGATCCGACTGGGACCTATCCCGAGAATTCCCGCCTTCTCCCGGGCCTCTGAGCTCCCTAGGGACCGCGGAAGAGAGGCTCTTTCAGCGATGGGCCTTTTTCTGCGCGTTTTCGTGCAAAGGGTTAAAATTTAATTCATTAATCAATTAGCCCGGGAAACGGAAAACGAATTTCGTCCGGCTAGGTGGGCGAAAGAAAGAACAAGGAGCCGAAAGATTTTTTTCCCCCTTTTCCCGCCGGAAAATTATCGAGCCGCGTTTGCGGAACGGGAACGCACGAATGCGTGTGAAAAAATGTGCGTTTCATACATTTTTGATTTTGTGTTGATGTGATTTGTGGGTTGTGGGAGGGTTGAGTTTGATTTAGAATGATGCCGTTATTTATGATATTTTTTTTTAGAGGATAATATGATTTGAAATATGTTTTCCGCTCGATAGATGGCGCTAATATATTATAATATGCGAAAAATATTATCTATTAAAGATTTTGAATTCAAAATTTCATAAAAGCTGCATGAATAAAAAATTTAAATAACGTTTTTCTTGAACTTACGACAATTGTTTCTTTGATAAAAAAAATGTATATATGATATTATTATTTTTATCATGTTATATTAATATTATAAATAAAAATTATTTCAGAAGCACGAGAGTGTCACAAAACATATTTTTATGAAAAAAAATTT
This sequence comes from Hydropsyche tenuis, assembly GCA_009617725.1. Taxonomy (NCBI): domain Eukaryota; kingdom Metazoa; phylum Arthropoda; class Insecta; order Trichoptera; family Hydropsychidae; genus Hydropsyche; species Hydropsyche tenuis. Next base: position 26,426 of record VTON01000133.1, read on the forward strand.
TTTTTAACACTTTATATAATTTAAAACATACATTTTGTCTGAAAGTGAGACGAGCTATGTGGTGAGGGAAAGCTGACGTTGCTTCAAACCCACACGGGGATACATCTGGAGCTATGCTTTCAAATTTTAGATTTTCACTCATCCAGCATCGTATAAATAATATAAAAAATATATAAATCAATCATTTCAAATGCACATCATCCTTTTCGATCGAAATTCATGAATTTATTTCTGAAATGAAGAATAATTTGAATAATTATTGAATCAATTTATATAAAAAAAACATATATTTCGATATTATTCAAAGAATAATCGAAAAAAAAAATCAATTATAAATAATAAAACTAATTTATCAAGTTCGGTTAAGGTACTCGAACATTTCGCACAAGTACACATAATAACGAGTCGATTGAAACAATTCGGTCGAGGACTACGTGCAATTTTCCATTACAAATTGCGGTCAAAACATTCCGAAACAGTTCGATCACAATCGAACGCATATAATAACAACCGTGCAAATATGCGCACCGTTTAACTTTGCCAATTTGCCAAAGCGGACGGAATTCGCACCGCCCGGTCACTAGGTATAAACATAATTGTATATTACTTTTGATCGAAGGATGAAATTATCTATAGTATTTTTATTGTTAAAGTTTGGCGTTAGATTTGTATATTTCAGGCTCATGAGTGTTATGAAATAAAGTGAGGTGAAGTGAAGTGAGTGTATCGTCGGTGTCGAAGAATTTTCACACGCTGAATGTTGAAACGGAGTCGTCGGTAGATTTGCAACAGTTATCATAAAAGTAGGTGTCAGTAAATATAATTATTTTTGGAAAATATGTGATTTCTTCAATGTGCGATAATTGTTTGATACGTCCTTCGGTTTCGTTTTTTGTGATAATTTGAACAAATTGGAGTAATTATATAGTGAAAAATAGTATTTATAATACATCTAATATTATAATTGGCAATAATAATAGTACATAGTCAATTTATGAGTTCGAAATTATGGCGAAATAATATTGGATTTCGAGCGTAAATAGCAAGTGGAAATACGTCATATTCATTTGAATGTGACGTATTTATATTTATAACAGATATGCAATAATAACATATTTTACGGTAAAATATCTCTCGTTTATTTCATAAGGATATTATACTGTGTTCACTTTGATTGTTAGAAACATACAAAGAGGACATCCATATTAATCTAAATCTAGACTTAACTAATTTTTTTTCAAAATTGGCATATACGCCATTTTCACACAACGGTTTATATAATTTTTAAATATCAAAAAATTAATGAATCAAACGCCAAAAAAAAAATTGACACACTAATTCACATCACCCACCCCAAATTTCCTTTAAAAAAAAAAAAACGCAAAACCCACAAAAGTCCAACAACAACATCTCACCCACACCCCCCCCCCGCCATACTTTCCCATCTCCCATTTTTCCACATTCGACAAGAAAACTTTGAGAAGCCTTCTCGCTTCCGACGCACGGGCCAGAGGGAAACGGAAGGCGACACGGTGCACCTTTTAGCTGATTGCCTTGCGCCGAGGAAACGGTGAAAAAGTATTGAAACGTTACGATGGAATATGTACAGAATGGGCGAACAAAAAGGGCCCAGGCCCTCGGTGCGTCGTATCCCCGAAGCCAGCGAGAGGCCGCGTCTCTTTATGTATGCCCGGTGTGTTATTGTGAGTGATGTGTGTGTTGTCGTTAATGGGTGGGGATTGTATGAAGGTGGAGTTGGGATTGTATAAGGTGGAGTTGGGATTGTATAAGGTGGAGTTGGGATTGTCCGAGTGTTGAAGCGATTCGGGTTTGAAGAGTGCGGGAGGTTGCTTACTGTTGGGTGTACTGTAACGCGAGTTGATAATATGGTGTGTTATTGTGATCATTTTGATTGTGGGATTTGGTTGTGAAAAGTAAAATTTTTGGATTTTCATATTAAAATTTCTTATACTGCGTTTATTTTATAGGGATATTATTTTTATTATATTTTTATGAGACTATTTTTAAAAATTTATATACAAATTTTGATGAGGTTACTATTTTCGGGAAAAGTTTCGGAGCGTTTTTCGCAGAATATCTATGGGTTCTAAGTATTTCGGCGTATTAGATTGAATATTGCAAAATCAATCAATATTTCAGTCTTTATCTCAAAATTTAACTTTAAAAATAGTCGAAAATAACAAATGTTTGATGTAGAATGTAGATGAATGTAGATGTGTTGATGCAACTTACTGATCAATATTTTGCAATGAGTGCATTATTTTGATGTTCACGTCAACTCACGTTAATATTTTATGTCTGTTTTTTTATTCGAATCGGATCATGTTACAATATAATAAATTTAATGGTTTTTTAAGCTTCTGAAGCAGAAGATTTAAGAAAAAAGCCCTAGTTGTCCAGAAATTTTCTTCATAAAATTTATCAACGTAAGATTTTTCTAGTTACCACGGATGTAAAATTGCATAATATTGTATATGTCATCCATTGATGAAATACTGATCAATTAAAATAGGCAAAACTCAACGTAAAATTATGAGATTAAATTTATTTTAATTTTTCGATGTGGGAAATTTTTAATATCACCGCGCAAATTAAGGTTTCAAAAAGGTGGAATATTTTTTATTACAGTATGCTTCAAAGAGTTAAAAACAATTTTTCAAAACACGTATCCACCAATACTCAACGGATTTACCCGCTAGTTATTTTTCATAAAAAACCTCACCCAAATCAAAACTCATTCACTTTCCAACAATCAAAAACACACATTAATAAACTCGAATCGAAACAACAACAAATCAACTCCGATCCAAAAATAGCCATAAAACCCCACTTTTTTCACAACACACACACACGCCAATATACACACACACACACACTAACATATAGAAAGAACAGGCTCGCTTCAGTTCCCGTATATTAATCATCCTTAGACAATGTGACGCTCGCGGAATAAAGTGCGCCCCGTCGCAAAAAGGCGTCGCGCATTCCTAAGGGCGCACAAAAGCCATCCAGCGGTTGTCAAACGGAGGGACGGGAAAGAATACGGAGGGGTGGGAAAAAAAAGGGAAAATAATAACGTCGACGGGGACGTCATTGTCGGTCCGGAGACAGCGCGAAGCGTCGATCATTCCGTTCGTACGAATGATATTGTTGTTTCGGGAGTGGATTTTTTTTTGTGATTAATGTGGATGTGGATGTTTGGGATATGTGGGTCAATCTGAATTTAATATAGAATTGATTGTAATTATATAATTTGATTTAAGTCGGTTTGTAAGTGTGATGATTATATGTGTTATTCGAAGGTACTTGCGTGAAAAATTAATAAATAATACATGGATTATAAAAAAAAAATACATTAAAGTTTGATCAATAGACTATTTAAAAAGGCTATTATTTTTTTTAAAGAAAATTATATGTCAAGCTAGATAGTCGAGCGAATTACAATTTGAGAAAAGTACGTTTGAGTGATATGTTGTTTGAGTGAATGGTTTCGAATAAGTGCATTGAAACAATTCATCAAATAAAAAGAATTGTCAGATAGTGTAATAAAATTGATGCAATGTTAGGTAACAGATTGCCTATTCAGGCAATATAGATACGTTCAAAACGTAATAAGACGAATCGTAACAGGTTTTATATTATACAACGATTTCATAATTTTAAACATTAAATTCAACCTTTTAACTTCAAATTCAACTATCGGAAAATATTATTTAGACCTTTGTTGTAGTAATCAATAAAATGTTTCATTGATCAAATGATCTTAATAATACTTTCTAAAGTTTGAATTTGAATTGTAAAACTGTTGATATCCAAATTCTATTTCAATCTAGTTTTAAAATTTCAGAGAAAAGTTATAAATCGAATTGTAGAGACGATAAATTGAAGGATCAAAATTTTCATTAATGAAAAAACGACAAAAAAGAAGATCTAAAATTCTTATCTAAACATATAGATACTAAATGGAATCTATTGTCCATATATGGAATAAAAAAATTTGAGAAATAAGTCACGTATTAAAAAATATATAAGCGAAAATATTAGCATCTTTATTTCGAAAGCGACCCATATTTTTGCGAACGTATTTTTTTGCATATTCTTTTTTTATAGGGTATATTCCTGGCCCGAAGAGAAAAGATGAAAAATTCGGGGATGGTCGACCTACGTAGCGGAAATTTTGTCCTAGTAAGTGTTATTCTAAATTTTCTCACGTCGCTTTTCCGGACCGGTGGAAAAGCACTTTATTTCGAAAATATCATTATAATTATTATACGCAAGTGACGCGAAAGCATCTCGCAACGAAACGTGCCTTATAATAGTATTTTAATGAAAATTAAAAAAATGTAGTTTTTTATTTTATATGTTTGTATATTTAACAGTTTTTTTCCGGTTTTACAGAGCGATGCATGAAAAGTCGACGCTTTTACATTGTAGTTTTTCTTAAACTTTATTTAGTAGCCGAACGAATTTAGTTTCAGGACCATTTGGGAGATAATAAAAACGTAACGGCTTCGGAAACATTCGATACAAACTTTAAAACAAACTGTGAATCTTTATTGTTTGTATATTTGTGCATTCGTTTTAGAAAAATTATTATCAGAATAGAATCGTTTTAAGCCGATTTTGAATTAATCTGTTTATAAATAAAAAATCGTCAAAGAACGACGGATTCGATACATTTTAACGATGAATGAATTCGTTAAAATTTTAACGAACCAACAAAAAAAAAAATTATATTATATAACGGAATCAAATCACTGTCCGCCAAAATATTTAAAATATAATCCAAATCTATTCCTAGATTTTCAGATATCTTTTTTAAATAAAAATCAGTTTTTAATTGATTTTTTCTATGATTAGATAATTTTTTTAATAATATCTAAAATATTATACAACGTGTTTCTTTTTGTAACATCAATGTGTTTTTCAAGTATCGTCTTGAGTCTGATTAGCTCGATGACCGCACATTGGCGTGTTTTACAAATAAAAGTTACGTGCTTCGGATTTTTACGAAGCACGTGCATTGTTCTCGCTGAACTTCGACCGTATAAAGTCTTCTGCGAACTTTCGTGATTCCACTTCTAATCTATTCCATTGTATTAAAATTTTTAATTAAAGTAAGAAAAATAAACATACACTTTTCAAAGATCGCGATCGTGATCCTTATTCCGTTTTATTGCCGATCGGTGCAATGCTCGAACGGAAGTTGTTGGATAAGTTTTCTTTTGAAAATTGTAATTATTTAACAGTATGAGCTGTTATATTTCAAAGTGGTGTAAATTAACTGTTTTTTGTTTCGAGATATTGAAATTTTTGCGTTTTTCTATATTTCAAAATTAACCTGTAATTAATTTATTTTTTTTCGAGGTTATGTTATATTTAAAAATAGTAATTGAAATTTAGAATTAAATATAATCAAAAAAGAGTTTTTAGAACTGCAAATTGATTATGCTTCTATCGTTTATAACAAAATAAAAAAAATCTTATAAAAGTGGTATAAATAAAAAAGAAAATGAGTTCAACCTAGATTTAAAATAACATGGGCGTCCTCTTTATATGTTAAATAAAATAAAATAAAATAAAATAATAAATAAGCAAAGTCAATACAGAATAACATCCCCACGAAACGAATAAAATATGTTTCGCTGCAAAAACATCATGATTTATATAAAAAAACTTGAACGAAGAAAACAAACTTCCGGGACTCGGTAAAAAAAATTAGAACCAAAATCAACATACATCTCCCACCCAAAAAACCCAAACTACCACCAATTTATATACAAAATACCCCCAATAAAACCACCAAATAACAACCGACATAACTCCTCCCACCATCTCAACCCCCCATTTTAACACAAACCGCATTAAAAGCCACACCGGCATAAAAAAGCAGATCGGTCAGCTCCGGCCCCTACATACGTAAAGCGTGAAATAAAACGGACACCCATGTCTTGGGGCCCACGTACCCGAAGTCCCATGTCAGATGTTTGTCCGCGGTTAATGTCCCCCTTTTATAGAATCACGTCCGCCTAGATATGAGTCCGGTGGACTCGGCCAGACATTCGACAGGAAATTATCCGGTGTTTGCTTATGGGACACGTAGCCTGTTTTACGCCCTCGACGTACTAAAGCCTGGAGAGGTGACGGGATTGATCGAAGACCGTGAGCTTTTGAGGGGTCGGGGGTGTTTGTAGAGATTTTGTTATCTAATTCGAGGTTTTTGGGTGTTGGGGATTTTTTTTTGGAGTTGATGGGGTTTGTGAATGATTTTGAAGATTTGAAGTGTAGTTTGATGTGTATATATTGAAGGTTTTGGGATAGTTTTTTAAGTGTTTGAGAGGAGATGAGTTATATAAACGCTTTTTGAATATTTAGATTTTGAGGTGATTTGGTGGTAGTTCATTTAGTTTTTATAAAAAATGGGGTTATATTTGAACTTTTAGTGTATCTAGCAGTGTATGTATATGTATATTCATATATTTTTTATTAAAACCCTTCATTGTATTCTGTTGCAAGTTTTTTACAACTCTAAAATGCGTTGATTTGCCATGTAGCCTTAAAAATCCATTTATTATATATTTTTTTCAAATTCACTTTATTCTGATTGTACTGAAAAATGAAAACATTGTTGATTGAGACGCCAAACTTTACGAAAATAAATATTATACCAAAATTTTTTTATTTTTTTATTATTATCATATTATTCTTTCTTCATCATATAGAGTTGAAATTAATCATTATTTTTTTTTTGTCGAAAAATGAAAATTCATGCAATTAGAAATATAATGCAGATTTTTTTTGTTTATAAATTATTACATAATCAAATTACAAAGATATTAAATATATTACAAAATTTTCAGATTTTAAGATATTCTTTCGATTATCAACTAAGACGGAATAATTATTATTCCAGAACTGCATTGCTAAATCTATTGATACTAATTGACATGGACAATGCGATGTGCAATAATTATACAGTTTACAATGTTCAACATTCAATACTATCAGTCGACAAACGACATTAACATCTAATAATACAATTTCGAATAATACCTTAATTATCTAAAACACGAAATCAACCACAAAATTTCATCCCACACCATTTCGTCCAAATACCACCCATTTAAAAAAGAGTAGTTATTTATAAGCGACAAGTGGAAGAGTTCCGTTTCCGAATTCCGAAATCCTCCGGTAGGTACATGTCTTGACCTCTGGTGCTAGTTTACAACTTTTATTTGTGAAATCAGGGCGGCGTAAGCACATGTGGGCCATGCGGGCCGAATCGGATAACCCCCTTGGCTAAATACACACCCTAACGATGAGGGTGATCGGCACAGGGTTGGCCAAATTGAAAATTTTGAAATTATGTGAATTTCGTACCTTTTTCAATAGCAAATCATCATTTTAAGGATAATATAAAAGAAAATATTTTTTAGTTTTTATTTATATATTTTTTCGACAAAAATATAGGGCAATGATAAAATAAATATGAAAAGCTAATTGAGGGTGAGTCTCTGTAGTGGGCACAAGTGTGAGTGCAAATATTATTTGATCATATCTACTCTAATGTGTTTTTATGTACTCATGTTTATGTTTGCGTTTACCATGGGGTTTTATTTTTGTTTATTATAGATCAGAAGCTGTCAAAATATAACGTATACTTCTAACCAGAGTCACAAGGTTTTCAAAAAGTTACAAGCAAAATTTGGAAGAAAGAGATTATCAAAACTAAAACTGAATTAAATGTAAAAACAAAATCATGAAATTCTGAGACGTTTCATTAATTTATATAAAAATTTGAACAAAATAATTTTCGATTTAATAAAGATAATCTTACGCTTACGCTCATTATAAAACTCATCTTCAGATAAATTTGTTGAATTTAAGTTAAAAAACTAAAGTTCTCAATATTTTTCAGAAACACCTTTTAATTAAAACATTCCCGAAAACCACATCCCTGATTCGCGAACGGGTGGCGAACAGGACGCAAACTCGCCCCATACTTCACCCGTACCACCGTGACGGCGAAATAAAGACACTCGAAGGTAACGAGGATTTTGCGGGCTGAGGTTGGCAGACGCGCTCGCGCGCCCAAACGGTTCATTATCTGACAGCGAAGGGTTAACGCCATCTTGCACACGCCGACCCCATTTTATTTTATTGCACGTGCAAATGCGGGGTCTCTCAATTACGAAATGCACATTTTCGATTTTCATTTTGAGCTTATGTTGCGAGTTTTTTTTGTGAGGTTATGTTGTGAGGATATGTTTTTTAGGTTATGTTGTGAGGATGTTATTAGATTAAGTAGTTAGGTTATGTTGTGAGGTTATGTTACAGATTTTACACTTCAAATATAACAAATCGAAAATAATTCATAGTAATGAATTTTATTGATTACTATGAAAATATAACCCGCTTGAAAATATAACGGTCTTGACCAGGCTTGTCCAAAGTGCCACTATGGGGCCAAACTGGCCCCCAGTGCTCTCGCGACTGGCCCCCACTTTTTATACATAACAATTTACGAATTTTGCTCTAGTTCGAGGAAAATTAGTATTATTTTTTGAATTATTGAAGAATCGATTTTTTCAAGTACATTCTGATCAAAATATGTGTATTTTATCGTTAAATTAAAAAAAAAAATGCAAATTGTGTTTTGCCGTGTTTGACCGTGTTGGACCGTGTTTTGGCCAAAGTGGCCCTCGCATACCGAAATTTTGGACAAGCCTGGTCTTGACAATACTTTTCTATAGTTGAATTTGAAATGAAAAATGTTGAATTTTAAGTGTGAAAACTGTATGAGGTTGTATTGTAAGGTTATGTAGCGAATGAACATGATTACGGATTCGTGATTGTTTGTCAACGGTCCGTGATCTTACACTAAGTCAAATCGATAACATTAATAATGCAAATTATTACATCTTGCGTAGGTTAATTGTGTAATTTGCATCATGTGCAATCGTCCATTGTTATAGGCAAATATTAACAATACACTCGTGATATTTGACACAGCATTGAAATTATATCGATATCCGTCCATATTTAACTAATGTCGAACATCGAACTGGCAAAATTACATGTGGCGTCGAAAACTAACCCGTTTTATTATTAGACATGCGATACGCTAAACGTGAATCGATTTCGATTACTTTTAAATATTAAATACGAATGCTCGGAAATGTCTGAAACGCGACAACGTTCGAATCATCGTAGGTTTACTATTTTATAAACCTTAAAAAACAAATACGAAATTCGATACAAACACGAGCGATAATCTAAAAACTAACAAGTCGCTGAATCGACGTAATCGAAATGTGGAGTCGAAGTTCAAATTAGCGAATCGAGCAAACTGCATACGAACCTTCAAACTGTAAAGTGCATCGGTTCGATTTTGCAGTTATTTCATCGGCGACATTATCAATTTGAGAAATTGCATTTTCTACCCGCCGAGCATAAACGAGATTTTAACGAGACAATGGAGAATCTAGGCCAATTTGTTTTGCGCTAAAAAAAATATTCATATTTGAACGACTCCATATCGACGAATAAACGTCTCCGGAATCGGAAAACTTCCGCAATAATGCAACGTCGGGAAAGAACTCCCGTTTTGCGGAAGCGAAAGTTCCCGGCAATATTATTATTGACCGACGGGAAGTTCGAAGATGAAAAATCGAAAAACAAATTCGATACACTACTTATTATTGCGGGTTGTATAAAGAGCACGACAGGTATAATTCATGTAAGGTCTCTTTTCAGCGATCTAATATTAAATCGGGACTCGGAGTATTCCCTGGAATTTTTGTTTCGTGAGATAAAAAATATAGTATGTCGTTTTCCGTTTATCGATTCGACCGGGTTTGCAAGTCTCCGGAGAGCTTACGGTTGAAAAATCGTTCGGAGACGTGAGGCTTTCTGCGAATGAATTCCGATATTGCGACATGCATCGACGTGCATTTTTGCGAAATTGAATATCTAAATTAACTCGAAAATTCGAATCATATTGTATTTTTATATTAAAAAATACGCGTGGTTCTTTTAAGAGTTAGAAGTTGTATTGGATCGTAATTAGTATGCTTGATGGGCTTAATATCGGAAAATTAATTATTTTATTAAATGTTGTACGTACAATAATACAATATAAAAATTATAAAATTATTATATACAGTAGCAGTCAATGAAATCGCAATATCTGGAAACCTTCAATTCCATCTGTCGTATGTGAAATATGCTACGTCTTTTTTCAAATTTATCTATGAAAAAATAAATAATCTAAAAATATAAAAAAAAAACTAATAATCTAATGATATAAAAAAATAATAAATAATCTAAGATTATGTAAAGTTTTATAACGATAAGTTGATTTTTGGAAAATTTGACGATACATATCCTCCTTTAATTCTCATACTCCACTAACTTGTTTTATTTAGATTATTTATTAAAAAAATTTCATTAACTTCGTATGGTTATAAATTTTTATTTCGGTTAAATATTTCTTTATTATATTTATTATATTATCGTAAGTAAGTAAATATCGCTGCAAGTCGGATAAAATTAGCTCGTAGCTGGCTTTTACCCATGCCTGTATAACATAAAACATGTGATGAGAAGTCGACGAATACGACACAATTGAGGATTGAAATGGACCATCATAAATACGATATCATGAAATGATGGAATTTACGATATTGCTTAATATTTTAATAACATAACAACAAGAGGTTTTTTAAATTCATTTTGTTATTTCACTATAATTAATGTTGCAACAATAATTTTTAGTCGGTCGCGATATTTTCGAGTGATCACGACCGACATATAAAAAATGAAAATTATCTGCCGGTAAACAGGATTGTTGTTGCATTATCATTTATGGTGCAATAGTAGCATTAGTTGGTCACGATCTTTTCTAAAAACTGGACGTGTCGTAAATAAATTTGCGCATCTTTTGCTATTTAATGATGTAATATTAATTATTTGCAATTTTTTGTACACGAGAAGAGTGTTCAGTGCTTCGGGATAATTTAGAAAAAGTATTCAGGTATGGATATATAATAATAAAAAAAAAGTATTCAGTGTATCGGGATAATTTCAAAAAACTGTTCAGTGCATCAATTTTTTTTTAAATTTCACAGTGCAACAAAAAGATCAGAGATTGCATTATCGGGGCTGAAAGTTCTACAGCTGAAATGCAGATGTCCGATTGATAAATATGGCCATTAATCGGACATAGGTTCGTGGCTTATAATTTAATTATTTTTCGATTTTATTATGCATGAATTTTTCTATTTTCTTGTATGTATTTTTCCAATGTGTTTTTTTTTTCAAATTGAACGAATACGTTAACATAATTATTCGACGTCTTTTTGATTTTTCGATTTATTTAAAGAGTCTCTTGGTTGTAGGTAGATGAATAACACAAAAATGTTGCTTTTCTTTTGTTCATCAGTAAACGATAAAAATTAAATATTTTTATTTATTTTTTGTTTCATTTTCAAAAATATTATGATATCCTCTTTTAATTCGCATATTCCACAAACTTTTTTTATTTAGATTAATTATTAAAAAATTTTCATTGACTTGATATGATTTCAAATTTTTATTTCGGTCAAATATTTGGGTTAACTACGCTATAACCCCGCACTAAATTATATTAGCGACATCTAGACGCGTTTCCTTTCCACTTTCCCTTAAAAAAAACTGAACGTGAGAGTTGGTTGGTCAATGGCCGCTTTTAATTTACGCATTTATTTAATCCCGCATGTCTCAGTCAACCAAAAGCCTGAACGTATTTATTACTGAACGCGTTGATGGGTGAAACTGAACGTATCTTATTCAATCAAGTATTCAGATCGAGGTTGGTTTTTTTTATACATAAAATATATAAATGTCACCATATTGACATGGTGCGGGGTGATAGCTTAGTGGCCCCTAATATTTTTTTTATTATTAATTGTAAGTAAATATCCCAGTGGGTCGAATTTCATCAGCGAGCTGCCTTTTGCCCATGCTTGCTGTAGAGCTTTAAATATAAATATTGATAAAAAATAATAATATTGATATAAATTAAGCCTAATTTATATAAACGATCGCACCTCACAAGGTTAAATGAAGAAAAACACCGGATAAAAAAAAATCACAGTTCGATATAGAGAGCGACGTACGAACAACGGAAAAAGCTCAATTAGGTGACGCGGGTCCGAAGAACGAAAGATTTACGCGGACTAATTAACGAAAAAAAGGGAGAAACTTTTTCCTCCTTTTCTCGGGTCGGGAAAGTTTTTCCGAGTTTTCCGCATCACGCGACGCGGCGAGAAGACGCCACGGATTTTCTTTTCGTATCTGATTTATTTATTTCTTCGGCGGATGGGCGATACGAAATTGTCAATTTTGTATGTGTAAAATTTATATTGCGGCACAAAGTTTGCTGATAAAATCGGAAAGTGAATGCGAGGATGCCTTTACGTCGAATAATTTTTTTTTAGTAAAAAAATAAGATGTTTTTTTATATTTTTGAGTTTAACAAAATGTCTTAAAGTAATGAGTTTTCACAATTTGTTGAAATTAGATGACATTTTTGAGACGATTATGTTAAATGATTTTTTCGCATGTTCAACATTCGTAATTTTTAATGTTCAAAAAATGTTTTCAAATAAAATATGACAGCGGTATTAAAAAGAAAATATAAGTAATTTCTTTACGTAATATTTAAAGTTATTATATATTTGAAGAAATGAAAATAATTCTTATGAAAAACTTAAATGTTACTTTCATTTCAGTTTAAATCAAAAAATATTTCGAAATATTAAAAATTACTTTATATGACATAAGATGCTGAAAATGAATAATATGTTATATGACATTAACAACTTTCATAATAAATGACAGAAATCATAATGAATATATTTGTTTGAAACTCTTTATAGTAGAATTTATTATATTTTAAAGTTCTTAGTAATTTTAAAATATAATATCTAGTTAATTTTGAAAGCGATTGAGTCATTTGACGTTTTAACAATCATATACTGTAATAATTTAAAAAACGAAACGTAATTATACATTTTTTTAATTTTTTAATAGGGAATATCATTCAATACAGCATAATAGAATTTCATTTTTTTTCAAATTTCCAAATAAAAATCATAAAACTTTATCATTTTCATAATCAACGGAACTAATATGATAAATATTTTTCAATAATAACAATGTTTTAAATTTCGTACATTTTCAAATATTTAAATATATTATGACTTTAGCTTAAGGATTAAGTCCCATAATGAGCGTAAACATAAAAAACGCGCGAATAAAAAAAATTCTAAAATTATTTTTAAGTCACTTAAGCTCGAGAATATTTATTTATACTCTCACTTAAGCTTCAGCTTATCATAAGACCCCACCTTAAATCACATAACAAGAAAATCCATAAAAAAATCGAAAACCAACCGCATCCAACACTAATCACCATCACCCAACACCTGGAAAAGCGAAAATTTTCACCTGTAGGGACACAACGGGGATGATTTTTCCGAGGGGTGCGACGAAGGGGTGGAAAATCCAGCTAGGGGCGCCGGCGTGGCCTCAGTCGGCTGCAGGCTGTCGCGCGCGGAGCCCGCACCAACCGCTTTTCCCCGAGAGGCTTTCGACCGCGGAAAATCGGGAAATTCGAGTCGCGGAAAATCCCGAGCGTCGCTGCGAACGTGTCGACAGGTGATGCGGTCGTTCCGATGACGTTTTGTGTATGAAGCTGTGCCGAAAATCGTGATATTCCGATCACTTTTCGGACACTTTCAGCGGAAAATCGAGTTTTCCGCGGATGCGAGTCAGTTGGTTTGACGTGGAAATTGATGCTTTTGTGTGAAATGAGCAAGATTGCTGGAGGAAAAATGTGGTGGGAATTTATACGTGGAAAGTTTTGGGGGAAATTTTGTTGTGAAAAATCTGTGAAATGTCAATGTTTTTTCGTATGAATTTATAAGTTTTACAAAAATACTGATGTTAAATCTGATTCGTCACGTGAAATTTTTTCAGCTTATCAACTGCTTATATAGTAAAATTTTCGATAGCTTGTTTGGTAAAATTATATTATATAAAAAATATAGGCGGATTGTTTTGTCAGGTTTCAACGTTTTATTTGTTGTTTATTCGTATTTTTTATATGCGTTCGTGTGTAATTTTCGTGTGAAAAAGTTTTGCCGGAAAATTGTGTGCGTGGAAGTAAAGAACTCATTCGATATTCGGCACGCTTGTTTTGTTTGTGGATAAAACGTTTTATTAAAAAATAATATGATAGAGTATCGAATACAATTTCACAGTTAAAAAAAATCACACATGACAAAAATTTTTAATAAACCGAGTGAAATTTTTTTTTCATATAGCCATGGTTTTATTCACGTTGCTAAATTTAAATTAATAATCACTGTACAAAATTAAATTCATTCATATTTTTTTTAACAAAACCGAATTATAAATATTGTGAAAGGTTATGATATCATTTCAAAGTCAAATTTTTTATTATGGTATTATATATAGTGACAGCCAATCTTATCGATGAAAATTTGTCTATGACGAAGTATAGGGAAAACCGGGTAAAAAAAGTCACCGAAAAGCGCCTCGAATAATACACTTTGTAAGTGCTTTAGAAACAGACCGCTTCCTCTTCAGATATCAAAGAAAAAGTTATCTTTTGAACTTTCAGTCAAAGGGAGAGTCAACTTTGCGCGTCCATCGTTCTGTACCGGACGAATTTAAACACTGACGAAACTGTAAATTTCATATTTTAAAAACGAGAAATTATATTCAGAAATTTTCAAAGGTTATAAAAGGACAAACAGTTGCTTTGTTGAGCCAAGTTTTATAATATTTCAAAGTGAATTAAATACACGTGGCGTATTCCGAGTTTCGTAATATACTCTTTCCCAACTCCGCTTTTGAAGATTTAGAATTCTCGAAACGATACCTTAACAGAATGGTATTTCAATTGAAGTGCAATCGTAAATATTTATCATATTTGCATGATTAAATTTAAATTTAAAATATTTGTTTTATTGCTTCACGCTCTACTGGTTAAGATCAAAGTGTATTATATCTATCTAATACACGAAAATTCTTCATAAAAAATTCAAGATACGACTCAAATGCATTTCGCATATCATAAATAATATATTAAACGTGCAATCTGTCGATTTGATTCGAAAGATGAATAGAAAATCGTGATACTTCCCGTATATAATGCGTAAGTACATTGGCACTCTCGCGAAACGAATCGGCATTAGCGTCGCTAGAACACGCGAAATCGACTTTGCGAATAACGAAATTTTCAAGAGCCGGAATGAAATATTCATAAGACCGTACCGAGGGTATATGGAGCGAAAAATACATATATAAAATAATGTGGAAGGCAAAAAAAAGTGAAGGCAAAGAAAAGCGTTGCGGAATCGGCGTCTCTCTTTATGCGCGACGACCGCGCGCTTTTAGTATAATACAAAAATGGATGTGGAATAAAAAAAAACTCATATATTATATGAGAACGCGATATAATACGAGGCTCATAGCTGTTGGCGAACGTTCCACCTTCTCGTTAATAAAGTGAAAACGGAAAAATCGAGTTAGTTCTGTGAGAAATGTGTTCGGAATCCGTTTATTTTGATGTTTAGTTTTGAACGCGTGCTGGATAACTGTTACATGTCGGAGTTAAACGTTTTAACTGTGCAGTAGTTTTTCGGTTTATTTCAATTTGAAACGGTCGTGTTTTATTTGATACATTGAATTTAACTTTTTGAAACGTTACTGAATACGATACGGTTTATTCTGTCAAACTTTTCAAGAACATCATATCAAACATAGCGTTTATTTGATAGATTTGATCACTTAAAAATATTTAATAATGTAAAGTTTCAATGTTCTTTCGAAAGATATATTTCACAAAAAATTGATTGATTTGATATAAAAATTGAATCGCTGAATATAAACAACATTAATATGCATATATGTATATATTTTTTTAATATTTCATGGTAATGCTCGAAGATGTATTAAAAAGAACGTTGTCAAATTTTGACATATAACGAGCGTTTCGTCAAAATATACAGAAACGCACTTACGCAACACCCTGTATACGCACATGCTCGAGGGACACGACGTGCAAAGAAAATGATAAAATAATTCATTTTTCTTATACGCGAAATGCGAAAAACATCGAAACGTCAATATATTTTGTGGGAAAAAATGTAAAACACATTCGCGTGTACGCACAATGGACGGGTCGTACATACACTTTTTTCGTATCTGATTTTTTTTATATTATATTAACATATCATATATGTATATATTATATGAAGACTTTTCGAAAAAGGTTTTTTTTAAATTAATTAATTAATGTTTGTAAATGTATTTATGATTTGTATGTATATCGAAATCCATTGTAATCCGCGTGAATTCATTTCAATTTGTTTCAAATATCACCCTTGTGAATGCATTGAAACCGCATAAAAGATATGTATGAGGGGAATAAAAGGGATTTTTTACGATGAAATAATGGATTTTACACAATAATGTATTCTTTTGATGTTGTTCAAAATGTCAGATGAATTTGTAATATCATATATTTATATAATATAATATAATATTAAAAAATAATTTTCCGTATAAGCTATTTTCATATATGTAATCGATTTAGATGGCTCGATATCAGTTATAGCATAATATAAATAATATAATATAAATAATTCTGAAAATCATAGTTTTTGGTATGTAGGTATTATATGAACCATTTAGAATGAGTTTTCTCATTGGCTTCTGAATATATTGTATAATAATTTTAGAAGCCATAATATTCATTTTCTCAAATTTTTTCAACTTAATTGCATCAGGTTCTGAAAGGTTCACGTATCATGTCGAAATAATAACTCGACGAGCTTAAAACCTTTCATCTACAAATACATCAGTCAAAAAGCGATCAAAAGAACCGAGCTTTCACATAACGAAATTCACCATTCCCTCACAACAACCCGTCCATTCCATCTCAAGAAAACATCCCCAACGAATATGCAAAAGCATTCAAACGACTCAAATAAGACTTTTCCGACTGAAAGGGGAAAACCTGACTCGATCCATCATTTCCACGAAAATTCCGGTGCACTGTCTTACGGCCCCGTACAAAACGCATCGCGAAAGGGGAGACTTTTCCAATTCCACGGGTTTTTTTCGCGAAAAACACACACACACCATGTCCTTTTATCTAGAGACGAGGGCACTTCTCTCTCGGCATTGTCCCGAATTCACAAAGGGCGCGTATAAGATGACGGCTTTATACTGTCATATCAGTCAACGCTTTTTCCGTAAAATCGACACCCAACAACCGCCTAAAAAAGGAAATTCCCTTTCGACTATCCTGGCGAAGTTCTGGTACAAAGTGGGGCGAGATTCGATTTTGCGAGCTTTTGTGCCTAGGTCGTGTTCGGGTGGAAAGTGTGCGAAAATATGTCGGGTGTGTGTTTTCGATTGGATTGCGTTTCGGGGTGTCAAATGTGTTCGATTGAAATTCGATTAATTGGTGTTTTGTTTTTTGTGCGGTAATGTTCAGTGTTTCGAATATTTGAAAGAAGAAATTGAATGTAAATCTATATTTCTTGCGAAAACGTATTTTATTTGATGAAATACCTTCCATTAATTCAGTTAATGTAGGTGTGTTTAAAAATAGGCTTTACATGATTATTTATCACTATTAGTGAATTTGTATTCGCTAAAAAAAATTTTTAGACGTATTTTGTATAATGACTAATCTTTTAAAGTTTAGTGATCTTGTCATAGAAACACATTTTTTTAAAGTCAGAGATTTTTTTAACATATGTATACTAGTATGTATTCCTTATTCAATGGTAATAGATGTATTTTTTTTTACCTATTTTAAAAGTTAAGTAAAATGTTACGTATTCAATAAATAAATAAGTGATCAAAAAAGTGTTGAAACAATTTGAAAAGGGTGATTTAAGAATTTATTTTATCGGTACTAAAAATGGTTTTAAGTTTTCGCGCTATTGAAAAAACTTCTTTTCCAATTGGGATTCGATTCAGTTTGTATATGATATTAAAAAAAGTGGTTATACTATAAAAAATATTGAATAATTGACACGACAAGTATATGAAAAAGTGAACTGTAAGCTTTTGATTGACCTGAAATTATTTGAAAAGGGATTGTTTAAGAATTAATTTTATTGAAATTTATCATATAAATTAATATAAAAAAATCCACAACTTTTATTCTGCAAAAAAACATTGTTTTAAATTTGATATAAATTAATTAAATTGAACGTAGAGACACAATTATTCATTCAAAAAATTAAATATATCAGAATGATCAAAAAAATCAAGCAATTTCATAATAAAAAATATGAATTCAACCAATTCAAACATTTCAATTTTCGAACACACAAAAAACATTAATAATACGAACGAATCAACAATCAAAATTCAAAGCAACCTTTCAACACACAAAATTTCACAACCTTTAGCGCGGAACAATGTTCGCACATAGTTATACGAAACGCGGCGCCCGGAAAGAGCGAAAATTTTGCAATATTGGTTTATGTTCATCTATCGGAAAATTTGTTTGCTTTGTGTGTGCACGAAAAGCTTTCACCGTACACATGTCGGCGTTTTTTCCCCATTCTTTTTCACCGGCATATATATATATTTTATGTGCGTTTTATTTCGTTTCGTGTGTACGTTTGTACGAACCAATTCAAACAGAAACGCGGTGCCCGTTCCGTTTGCCGACGATTATCATACGTTATGAAAATATCAAACGTTTCCGAATTCATCGGTGGAAAAATTTGCGAAAATTTTTCCGCATGTATCGAGTGGGGTTTCTTTGTATGTTTTTTTTTATTAATTTTCCGTGGAACTGTGTCGAATTTTGTATAATTTTTATTCTGTGTAACATTTTTTTATATTGAATATGTAACTGATTTTTTTTTATATATTCACTTTGTGTATGTTCATTCAATATCAATGAGTAATCGTTGTTGATGATAAATGGTTTGAAAAATATATATTCAATCATCAAATCTATGATAAAGTTTCGCTTCGTATTTTTTTGAATTAATTAATTCTATCCATGAATTTACATCGAATTCGATTTAACAACAAATAGCACAAGTCAAAATCGAATTATAACCATATCGATCCGACGCAAATTGTATAAATTGTGGGCGAAAAACGTCCGCGGTGCGAAATTTAATTAAGCGTAATCGAGACGAATTAGTACAGTTAACCGGCGGTGAATTGATGTAAATTGCCTCGCATTCCCAATCCTTTATCCTATTTCCTTAATCGATTTTCTGCAGGATAACTAACGGTTAACCCGTCTCTATTGCTCTTGAGCAACAAGTTTGGAATAGTTCGCGAACGGATGTGGTTCGGGTAAAAAGCCTTCGACGGACGCATGTCTTGAAATATCGAGAGTTTTCTAGTATTCGATAAGTTTTGGATGATTTTGATGATATTCAAAAGTGATTGAAATAATTTTTTAAAGGATATAAGTACATATTAAATATTCGACGTATTTTTATGTAATGAAAATTGTTATAGTTTGAGTCTTCTTTGTCTACTTATAATGTTTTTACATAAGTGATATTATAGAACGTAATATATATTATATTTAGATAGGTATATTGATTAAAGTAATCAGCATTGCGTAAAATATAAACCAGCAATTTATATTCGTCGCGATCAGCTCAAAACTATTATTATGTAATAATTCGATTTACACTTTGCACTAAATTTTCCATGATAAATGTTACATCAGCACGAAATATTTCAACGATCAAAGCTTGATAATTATACGATTTCAAATTTGAAAATACGACATGTTAATTAGCGTGAATGCATAAATTTTATATTTTAAAACGTATATCTCATTTTTTATGATATTATATAACCCAGATTTGAATTATAGCTCAATATTATAAGTGTTTAAATTTTTGATATGATATCTTTTGTATTGTTATGCATCGTTTACAAAATTTCTTAGTTCGCGTACAACGAAAAATAGTTTTGTATTTTATTTGAATAATATAATGGATGGCGCTTTGTTGATATTTTTCAAAATTAAATGTTTTTATTATTATAAATTTGAAATTATTTTTCATTGCCTCTCTTTCCATCTAATGAAATTTTTGCCTTGTAGATAACAATTAGAGTTTAAATTGAAAAAATAAAAACTAACTTAACCTAACCATTGAAATTTCCAAGACCATGAAAACGAAGGAGTGTTGAGGAAGAATTTAAATTTCCGTGAAAAATATCAACGAAATGCCATCCCACACTATTTTTCGTATACGACGCTTTTTTTGCGTCATACACGAACAAAGCAATTTTTCAAACGACGCAGAACATATACATTAATTATTAGTTTCTATTAAAATAATTATTATATAAAAATGAGGCTCTATAAGTTTACGCGTTTTTATACACATTTTTGCGCTCATTATGGGGCCTTACCTTATATAAGATTTTTTTTCAAACCCAAAATTAAAGCACTTACAACATTTTCTTACATTAACCACTACACTATAGCCCACCAACGTTTACCAATCGCCAACCTTTTACAACAACACATCTATAAACCTCAACCATAACACTTAAGCGCAAAGAGCGACAACAACCGACACTCGTTCGAAACGCCCAAGAAAATTTCAAACGCACATACACACGGAAAACAACAAAGAGAACACTCTCGAAGACCCCAGAACTAGAGAGAGAGCATTATTAGAAATTAATGTAGGGAAAACCGTCGGCGGGAAAATGTTTACGAGAACAGCTCCCGTTTAATGCGACGCGAACGGTGAAAATTTAATATGCGGCGCACGTGAAATATGCGCGTTCGAAATTATTTCCGAATCGATTCTTGTTGTGTTTGTTGGATTGTTATATGTTTGGTGATGTGTTTTAGGATGTTAAAGATCAGTATTCTTTGGATGTTTAAAGAAGAAAGTGGGTATTTCGAGTTTTATTAAAAAAAATCAATGAGAAAGTGAACACATAGAAAACTCGATTTCAATAGAAATAACTTTTTCATTTAACCTAATTTCAATGAAAAAAAAGCATATATCAATCAAGCGAAATTAAAAGTCGATTTTCGCTGAAAAATTAATCGCTTATGAAATATAAACAAGTCGTAGAACAGATACGAAATTGACGCTTTGAATTAGCGTATGAAGTCAAAATCGCTTAATATTAAAAGCTTATGAAATCATTAGCTATGGGCACAAACCACTTCGTCATTGTCGAAAATTATAATCTGATCGTATTTATGGCAAGAAGTTTTAATAATCCGACACGTGAAACGCGTCGAGATAAGGTCGTCGAAAAAAAATTATAACTCGCCGCTTTAAAACATAAAAAATATTGTATATTGAAAAAACGAGGAATTCCGTTGCGTAATATATTTTTTAGTGCGCAATATACAGTATTTTTAGTATCGGATTGGACTTTTTTGAAGTAAATGGGCGAATATACCGCGAAGCTTTCCGCAAAGCTGTAAATTCGCCAAAATTTGCTATCTATTAGTTCGGAGAATGGAAATTCTATTTGCGTGAAGATTATAGACTTTACGTTAGCTCGTACTATAATCGTTTTCTAGTTGAAGCACGAAATATTGTATATTATCAAAATGATTAAAAAATAACATTAAATAAAAATATATATTTTTTAATAAATAAATAAAAAAAATTGGCACATTCGAAAGCTCTAAAAGCCGAACTTTCCCAACATAACATCTCTAAAAATACGCCTAAAACTCTCACAATAAAACACCCATGTACACGGGAGTTTTCCTTATTTTTTCTATGTAGCACAAATCTATCGATCGTGCGAGATTTATGTGAAAAATTAAATCACATGTCGCTTTTATGTGCGTCGAGGTTTTTCCGAGTTCGCGTGTTCGAACGCGTCCTTCGAGACTCGTCGAGCTTTCGAGCTTTTGAACTTTTCCAGCTTTCGCGCCGCCGTGAAGATTTTTATCGTACTACCAATATATTTATGAATGTGTGTCATATATGTATACAGTGTGTATAAAAAAAGTGTGATAATTTAATTTAAATTGAGAAATTTAGCTTCAACATATTCAAATATGGGGATATAAATGTATTTGATTCGATGTCGTTTCAAATCCATTTTTTAATATAAATGCTTGTATAGATATTTTTAGAACTTTCTGTATACACAAAGATTTTTCAGCGTAGTAATTCGTGTAATTTCAAAAGCCTGAAGCGGCGCAGATTTAAAAGTTTCGTGAATTATTACTTTCAGGCGATATTAAACGCGGCGATCGATGGTTTATTTTTTATATTTTTTTTTACCTCGAAACGATCGCACAAAATGAACGGGGACGATTTCGTTTCGAATTTTTTTCGTGCTAATGGACGTTTTCGTACAATAGAATGTTTGTTCGTGATGTATGCTCGTATGGAAAGTCCAATATGGGATCTTGCGCAATTGTGTCCCAAATTGACATATAATTTAATACGAATATAATCAATAAAATTACTTAATTGTGTCATTTGTGAATCATAATCATTTTCCGTTGTAATAATGAATGATAGTTAATTTATTAGATTGTATAACTGTATTAGAAATCGATTGAAATATATTTTTTAAATTTATATTCTATATATAAGATTTCTAATTGAAAAACTTGACCTGATTTTTATTTACAGATGGACGAATCGAACGAAATGCATCTAAAGCCGTCGCACGAATCCAAAGTTCCTTTGACGATGCACAGTGAATGGGTGCCTCATTAAGAAAAAACGCATGTTTTGAATCTTGAAGATTGCGAGAAATGAAAAAAGTTCGCGTACCTGAACTACTCGCTTCAAAAAGCCTAACGAACGCAGTGCGATAATTAAAAAATAAATTATTCGAAAATAATTAAAGATCAAAAGTCGAGCTTTTCGAGCTTTGACTCGCATTTCGCGTGTGCAGTTTGGTTTTCTGTGTTGTGTCAGTTTTAACAAATTTTTTTTGGTGTTTGTTCATCGTCAAGATGGGTCGCTTTTGGTTTTCTTTGAAGATGTCCCTTCTGGTGATGGCTGTCGTCAGATGGAGTACCACGTTTTCTTTGGCCAGCGAAGGATTGAGCCAGATCGATTGGCAGGAAGAAGATTCAGGTGAGTTATCGATAAAAAATTATTATATATCGTAAATTCATATGTGCGGAAAAATTTGAATTCCCCATATAAAAAGCTCCGTTTGTAATATCGGGCGTCGCTCATTGTAAAGCGATCGTTCTCGAAAATAGAAAAGCTCGTATTATCGGAACCATTCCCGAGATTGTTATCGCATAATACGTCATGATATGATAATAAAGAGATATCGAATCGTGAATATTTGAAACGGAACGTGTCATATATTTTTTTCGACGGAGCGATTGAATCGTCGACGTCCATTATTCAAGAGCCCCCATAGAAATTGATATTTTTTCGCACACGCATCTCTTCATATTAAATATTCAATCGATACTATCATATATAGAATAATCAACTTTTTTTAAAGGGCTCGTAAATTCCGTCGCGGAACGAACGCGAATTTTCCGAAGTTCGAATCGGACGATGTGCCCGAAATGGGAAATGTGTGTGTGTGTGTGTTTGCGGAAAAATGGCGAAAATCGAATGGAAACTTTCGGTGCCGTATCGTGGAAGCAATTTGTGTGACATTTTTTACGTTTCGTGCGTACATAATGCGCCGTAGCGTATGAATCGGAAAATCGGTGTACACCATAGGCGGGAAATTCGCAAATCATATATGGCGATGTCTCGTGTGATGTTCGAAGGGGAAATTTGGTTTATTTTATAGCGAATTTTCAATCGTTTAATATGTATAGATTTTTATACTACAAACTCAATCATTAACAAATTAAATTTAGCCTTTTTCAAATTAAATTCAATCATTTACAAATTAAATTCAACCTATTTTTTTAATTTAGAGGGTAAAACTCGTAAAATTTGGTAATGATTTTTTTTTATACTATTGAATGGATGGTTTTCCTTATATGGAAAGAAACGTTATCTTTAAAAAAATATTTTTTATCAAATAATTACTTGTAGATAATATTATACAATATACTATTGTATTTTTATATTGATTTTATATTAAAAAATCATCTAACACGTATATTTAAGTACATTTTATAAAACTAAACTTAATCATTAGTTAAAAAAAATATTTAAAAAAATTTAGATTGCAATAATGACCAAGTGGCCAGTGGTGACCAGTAGGTTAGTGGTGCGAATAAGTATTTAGAAAAAATGAACTAATTATTGACAAAATCATTTTTTCATTATATTAAGTCCAATGCTTAAAATAAATAAATATAAAATCAAATCGGAGAATTTGCCAATCGTCCCCCTCACGTGTCACATAAGCAAAGATCCCAAACAAATTTGTAAGTAACATAAATTGCTGTTTGTAATTTTATATAGATAGAACGGATATGTGTGGCCTTTTGAGTTAATGTTAATCGATTTTTCTACACGTGTGCTTTCGACATCAAAACGATGTGTCGGTACGCGAACATTCGTGAAAATGGCGACTCTGAAAATACCAAACGGCTACGGCTTTTCCATTCAATCGCGTCCGCTTCGATTATTCAACGCGTCCATAATTCACAAAAGAAAAATAAGATTATGCAATACGCGATACCGAAAATTTTAATCAGAGCAGTGTTCACACACGAATAAAATACGGCGCCGCACTTATAATACGTATTTACGAACACTGGCAACACTGGGTGCCGTATATTCGGCAAAATATCGGCGTCCAACGTACGTCGGGCCACACTTGCACGACATATTTTACTATTTGTAATATTGCACGGTAAACAAGTCGGCAGTGCAAGGAGCACATACGTTCCGCTTAGGGCAGTTTTCCCGGCCCGGAAAACTCCTTACCCGCTTCCGTGTGGTTTTTCCCGGCCCAATATGGCGGCTGCGGGCGATTTTCTCGGTTTTCTCGGCGTTTTGGATTGTTGTTGAATATTTCTGGTTGGAATGGGATTTTTTTTTTGGAAATTTGAATTTTCTATATGGGAAATATCAATTTTGAAATTTTGTACAGTTTTTGGTGATTCAAATTGAATTATGTATAAGAAAGTATTATTAAGACCGTTGCTATAGTAATCAATGAAATTCATTACTATGAATTCTCATTGATTTCTTGAATTTGAAGCGTAAAATGCTGAATCTGAAATTTAAAATGTTGGATTTGAACTGCAAGAACTGTATAAAATTTCAAAATTAATATTTCCCATATAAAAAAAATTCAAATTTCCAATCTGTATATACATATTTCAAATGTTTTTCTAAACAAATACCGTTTTGATATTGCCTTTTCTCTCTTACTATTTTTTCAACGGTATATACATACGATTTTTTTTACATTTGTATGAATATTTTCTTCATTTGACCTACATCAACTGTACGTGTCAACTTCACGTGTCGCACAAAATATATTATTTTTTCATATATAATATTATACATTAGTTACATATACAATAAATAAAAAAACGTCAAGATCATACAAAGCTCCCCATATCGAATCCCAATCCAAAAAATATCCAACCGATAATGAATATTTTAAAAAATTAACAATTTATACTGAAAACTCGAAGCTTATATAATATTTAGCGCGCCGGATTCATACAAAATGAAATATTATAATGATTAAATAATTCATTAAAACTGCCGCGGCCGACGTTCATTAATATGGATGATGTTGGTTTGACGGCGTCCGTAAAATTGAGGATTAAGTATAATGAAGAGGCAAAAACAATATCCCTTTTAAGGGCTCGATTAAAATAACGGCATGCATACACACACACGTGGCAGACCTCGAAAATTGCTGGCACGTTCGCAAAATTCGCACGAAATTTAATTCCACATGAAGATCGTCCTTCGGAGTGAAAAAACGAAATATAACTGGTGGGAAAAAGGTACCTGCTCGACGGGTAGGTGAAGTTCGAATTTTTTGCCGGACTTAGGTCGTTTCAGTATGGTTTTTTTTGCGGTGTTTAATTAAATGGTGGTTGAGTTATTTCGGTGGACGCGCAGATGCTTTGTCAATGACAAAAAATGTTTTAATTGTTGTGAAAAAGTTCTGAGATGCACTAATTAGGGAAATTGTAATGGAATTAGTTGACAAAATGAACAATTTTCAATCTAAAATTATAAAATTGTCATATAATAATTTTTGAATATAAAAGATTTCAATAGTTTTGTTTATTTAATAAAAATATCTTTTTAGATGTTGACGATATAAAATATTTTTTATTTAATGGTCAGGTGAAAAATCACTTCAACTTACTAGTTGTATCGTAACTTGTTTAGATCCCTAGATTGATGATATCAAAAATTGTTATATATAATATATAAACAAAATGAAAACGGTTTCATTATCATACAAAAATTATGTAATATCTTTCAGATTTCATAGAGAATAATACTATTTTCGATTCGATAAAAGAAAATAAATTCACAAAAAGTTAAAAACTGACAATTTTATCTAAAAATCATAAATAATCAATACAAAATCACATATATTTAATAAAAAAACCACCAATTCACGAGTCAAAAAAAAAAAATTCCCCACAACTCATCATTAAAAAATGATAATTCGAAACGATCACACCCATTAAATACAATACCGCACTCATAAACGGGAAAACCCCGCGCTTTCGAAACAAACATACAATTCAAAATGCCGATTAAAATCCATTAATCGACATTGTTTATTCACGCAAAAATTAAAAACGATTGGCACGCACCGCCGCCGAGCCGGAAAATTCGCGCGCGATTTTCCCGCGGTCTCGGATTCGACATTCGATTTTCAAATATTCATAATGTTTTATTATTTGCCGCGTTCGTTTGAACGAGGCTTTTTACCGATGGGGAGCGATATGTCCGCCATCCGAACAATTAGCGCGCTTATCTCCAAAAAGCGGTACGATAACGTTTCGTTTATTGAAAAGCGCGCCGTTTTATTTGTTTCGATGCGTTTTTTTTTGGTTTATGGACTTGGTGATTTTGTATGTGGAGTTGTGTTGTGTTTTTAGGGTAAGGGCTTGTAATGATGTGAGAGTATATTTTATAGTAAAAATGTACTATTAGTGAAAGTTTATTTTTATTATAGGGATTGTGTACAGAAATAAAGATAACCTTGCCGAAATAGGTTTCATCTATCTTTTTTAAAAAAATTTATTATAATTTAGTTTAACACAATTATTTTTAATGTTCAGAAAATATTCTTTTACTGATAATATATTTTTATTACAGGTTTTGACCCCAAATTCAATCTTTTAAACTTCAAATTAAATCATAGGGAAAGCGTTACATTTTTAAATGAAAATTTCACTGATTATTATAATGGTCGTAATAATACTTTCCAATGGTTGAATTTAAAGTTTGTAGTTTCAAAGATTGAATTTTGATTATAAAACCTGTATATCATATACATATATCATAAACCTGTATATAAGTTAAAACCTGGCATAATTACGTTTACGTTTGCGTCGCCTTGGAGCCACATCTTTAAATAAGTTGAAATTTCAAATGATTCTAATAATTTTGATTGGTTTAGTGTATATGATAAAAAAAAAATTGATTTTGATTTGGGAAGAATTTTAAAATGAACGAGTTTGAAAAAAGTGAGTTTTTTGTAGTGACTTTCATCACTTGTAAAAGGAAGAAATTAAAAAAATAGTGTTTTATAATATTCAATGATTGAATTTGAGGTAAACTTTTAACTTTTTTTAGTACTGATGTATTTTTAAACTAAAACTTTGATAATAATTGCTTCAATTCAAATTCAAATTTAATGTTGAATATTAAAAAAAATATATCAAAAACATATAACACAAGAAATCAGAACTCAACAGAACGAAATATTAAAATATTTATTATATTCGTACGAATGGTACGAGAGCGTTGAGGCCATATCGCGTGCACAAAAGCCTTCCGCAGTCCCGTGCGTGAGGGTTTTCAGCTGAAAAATACCTGTGGAGCTTCGGGTCGCGCTAATGAAGAACGCTCAGATTTATTGCGACGATTTGCACTCGTAATCGAGCAAGTTAACCGTCGCTCCGAATATGCGGTTTGCGATTTCAGCTCCGTTTTCTTTTTTCAGCTGAAACTCCGCGTACTTTAGCCGTATCGCCGATCTCGACGGACGCGGGAGTTGATACGGAGGAAAAATGTATTTTTTTTGATTTTTTTAAATCTGAAATTTTTCGTTTGATATTTTGATTTGTTTGGATGGAATTTGGGTTTGAATGTGCATTTGTCACGATTGTTGTATGAGTGGGGATTATCTGGCTTTTGCAGCTGTTGATTCGAATGTTTTCTTATCTTTCGTGCGAATGGTTGTTTTGTTATGAAGATGAAAGAGGAATTGATTTGTAGAAATTATTATATTTAATAATGGGATTGAATATTTGCTAATTAGTGAAAATCGGTTCAAAGTGTTTTCTGTTGTTTTTGAATTATGAATATTCCTAATTAGTCTTTTGATTCTGAAATTAATCATTTGATGTTATTTAAAAAATGTTTCGTTAAGTTTTCTTCGTAATGCTATTAAAATTGAATCATAAATATGATATTTTAAAGAAAAATGTATGTATTTTTTTATTAAAATATCATGTTTTTTGTGTTCCGGTTAGTAACAATTTTAAGGATAACATAATTGCAACTTGAGATTCGTAGATTTTTATAAATATCAGTCATAAAATATGGCACTTCTGAATATAAATATCTCTGAAAAGTATAAAAAAATTAGTAATATTACAATTTTGTTATAATAAATTTAAGCATCTTGAAAAACTTCATCGTTTTGTTTTCAAATTTTTACACTTTTCCAATATTTCTCAACGTTTCACCTATTAATTTTAGCTTTAAAAAATCAATTAATCGATAAATTTAATAATAAAAAACCAAAAAATGATATTAATCATATAAAAATTAGAAAAACAACCGAAACCCAAAAGAAAGTCTCTTAAAAATTTTAAATGCTACCGACTAGTGCGAGTTAGCCGATGATAATTACACTCGAGGGCGCTCTTCGACGTAACAGTGTCGCATTTCTTGGACAAAGTATTCACACGGGTCTCGGTGTATATACATAAAGTAGTATAGGGGTGAAAATTTTGCATAGTCGCTGGGAAAATTAACGAAAATTAAGAGTGGCCTCCGTCTTTTGTAAGGCGACGCCATGCTGCTACAATGGGAGAGGCGTCATTTATCGCCCGCAGACTGTTAGGTTTGGATGTCGATTTTGAATATAGAGTTTATTTATGTTTTGGTGAAGTAAAATAAATGTATTTAGATATTATTTAGAAATTTTTATGATTGAATAATTTTTTTTTTGGTTATGTATTGGATTATTTTGAAGATGACCTTCTATATAAAAAAAATGGGCACATACGTGATCGTTTAAGTTTTTTTAATAAGACGTTTTAATCTTTTTTAAGAAAAAGCTAAATCTTATTATATTTATTTAACCTTAATCAAGAAAAAAATAATGTACCGTACAATAATATCATACAATATTCACGAAAACGATCTTCAAAAGAACAAACTTTTTACATGTTAATGCTTGTGTTCACACAGTTCACGTTACAAAGTTCAATATAAAAACACCATTGCGTGTTAGTTTAACTTAAATATTAACCTAATAATCTTGACATACTTCTCAAATATTTTTAACGAATGAACAAAATTATGAAAGATAATTTTGTGGAACAAAAAAATTATTTCGTATATGTATTATACATTAGTATAAAAAATTATGAATACAATAATATTTCATTGTATGAATGAATGAAGTATTTTTTTTTGTTTTGATTGAACTTGATTTTCAGAAATATAATACTGCTTTATATAATATTACGTCGAATTTGTTTTTTTTTTTATAATTGAAATCAATCTAACTTTTACGAAAATTCTTAACTATACGAAAAACTTAAAATTTATAGAACTTATACAAAAATCAACCGAAAAAAATTCACAACCATACCAAAAACTCCAAAAACAATTCAATTAACATCCCCACCCAAACACCATTCATAATACACGAATCCAGGATATTAAAAGCCGTGGGAGACGATGGCATGTCTCGGGCCCGTTTCAGTATTGAGTCTTTCGGCGCGATATAATGGCGTGACTAGTGCGAGTAATGAGTCTACATAATTAACCTAATCAAAACGGGTCCCGTTAACCCTTTGGCTGCTATTGTCTGCCGAACTGCCGGTCGTTAGCGACGGGTTTTCAACGCAGACCCGCCTTTTTTGTTCTGAAATGTTCTGCGGAGGTCGGATTCCGCGCTATACAAAGCTTACCTGATTCGGTTTGATTTTTTTTGAGGTGATTTTAGATTGATTATTTCGTCGAATGTATGAGTATTTGTATCAGGAATTATTTTATTGTATATTCAAGCCAAAAATGAATTTCAGAATTTTCTGTAGAAGAAAGTTTCCAAATTATACAAAATTATACGTGATTTGGTTTGAATTTTTTTAAGATGAATTTGCATCGATTTTTCTTGTTTTTTTAATATATGTATGTATACTAGTTACTGAAAATTAGATAGAATTAACTGTAAAATATTCATTTAATATTATATCAAATAATGTGGTGTGTTATAAGATACGAAAATGATCATCTTCATTAGTAAAAACATAAACTTTTGCTATAAATAAAATATTTTTCAAAGCGATAAATTCGAATGCGGCAATTAAGGCGTGTACGACTTTGAACAACTTTCAAATGTGAAAGTTTCACACGAATTCGTAGACTTTCTTGCCTTTATGAAGTCGAGTTTGTTTTCACCTGACATTTCAAATGTCTACGAGAACTATTAGTCTTCAATTTATTAAGTATTTATAATTACACGGTACAATTTGCGACAAAACGGATGAGGAAACTTTTTCGCTAAAACTCCCGATCCATTTTTAAAACACAAATTAAAATCATCAATAAGAATATAAAAGGGTTGATAAGCATCATTCGTTCGTATTCAAACTTTGCCTCCAACGAAAATTTGATGAATGGACGAATTTCCATTATAAAGTCTACCCAGACTTTCTTGATCATATATTCCACGCTCAGCCTGTAATTTTCGACGATTAAATACTTTAAAAGACCCCGAGAATTTATCAAGACGTTAATTACGTCCTTCCACCAAGCGAAAAGTTCACTTTTAATAACACGTCTTCCCCACAGATCCGGAACGACGATTAATTTTTATGCCCGGCCCGTTTTTTCCATCGGCCGATCGGAAAATCGGGTTATTTCGTTGTAATAATCGGCCTTTGTGTGTCGGCGAGTTTTCCGCGACCTTTTTCGCTTTTCCGATGAAAGGCGGCCGGCGATTATGCGAGCCGCCCATAGAAAAGGTTAAGCGTAATATTTGCGCGTTATGCTCATTACGAGTTGGTTATTATGAGCGGAAAAGCCGGGGAAAATTCGCAGAAAATTGCGCGAAAGCCTGCGTCGCGTGCGAACGCTCCAATATAAAGGCTGTCGCGCGATGGGCGTTCGAATGGATTTCCATTGTGGGCTTGATTCGTTTATCGTTTTTAATGAACGATCGAGATTTGTGCGATGTGTTTGAAAAGTTTCGGGAAAATTCGAATCGGCGAGCTCTAATGATTCTGATATATAAAATTGTTCAATAATATTTTTTTTTGTATCAATTTCTAAATATACACTAGGTTCTCTTTTTATGCGACTTTTTTTTTATGCGAATTCAGAGTTA
This sequence comes from Hydropsyche tenuis, assembly GCA_009617725.1. Classification (NCBI taxonomy): domain Eukaryota; kingdom Metazoa; phylum Arthropoda; class Insecta; order Trichoptera; family Hydropsychidae; genus Hydropsyche; species Hydropsyche tenuis. The sequence continues at coordinate 58,241 of VTON01000133.1, forward strand.
TGCGGTTTTTTTTAAATACAATATTTTTTTTAATATTTTTTTTATGGACTATATGAAAGTACAAATGTATGTAAAATGTAATAACTTAACTAAGAGTACATTTTTAATAGAAATAATTTTTTTTAATGCGATTTTAGGTATATTTTATATTGCAGTTTCACTTTTTCTATGTAAAATCATATCTTTTTTTATGCGATTTTTTTTTATGCGGAACGGAACGCATCTACCGCATAAAAAGAGAACCCAGTGTATGTAGTCGTGAATTTTTATGAATTAAACAAATTTAATATATCATATTATAGTAACAGTTTACTATTATGAAGTAGTAATATGATATTATATAACATAAACATGGCATAAGTTTTCCTATTATGCAAAGCAAGTTTATGACCTCAATTTCGATTTAATATACTTTGATCTTCCAAAGCAAGCATCGGATAGATTACATAAAAATATATAAATTTATTAACCTAATTATATTTATTATTCATATTGTAAACGTAAACATTCAATATACGCTCATCATTAAGATATTAATAGAGCTACCATACGGTATTCATAAAGAGATCATGTTTTAATTTTTTGATTAAAAAATTTCTTAGAAATAAATTACATATAAATTTTAATCGAATATATCATATAAGCTTATTATTGAAATATTATTATAATAGAGCTATCATACGGTATTAAAAAAGAGATCATGCTTAAAATTTTTGATAAAAAAATTTCTTAGAAATAAATCATACACAAATTTCAAGCCTTAAACATAATATGAAAACCTCAAATACACACACATACATATACAAAACTCCAACCCTTTTAATTAACACACACCAAAATCAAATACACGAACATCACAGAAATCAGCATTTAATCACGCCCGCTCTAGACGATAGCGGCGATAACATCATCATAATTCCATCCCCTTTCGCGGGGGGTGTTCCCGGAAAATTTCCAGGGAGCAAATATTCGGGGGCCGTAATAAATTACCATAAAAGTGAAAGAGAGAGAGGCGATAAGCTAATAGCGTGTACCGACTCGCTGTTTACACGGTTTTAATATCAGCAAACTGGCAGAGGGCCGCATTAATCTTGATCAAACGGGCGCACGTGACATCTGCCCGTTTTCTTGATTCGCATGCTCGTCGAAAAAGTGGTCGGATCCTTTGGGAGGTGAGGGTGGGTGGGTGTAGAGTTGTTGGATTGAATTGTTGGATGTTGAAGAATGCGGCGAAGGGTTCGTCGGGGTTGCGAGAGTTGGTTTTGTGCGTGATGGAGGAGGCGAGGGGTTCGTTTCGTGTTAATTTTTTTTGAGGTTTTTTTTGTGTTAAATAGAATGTTTAGGGTTGATATTATTGTGTAATTATAAAAAGGCCTGTATTTAATTGATCAGTAAAAAAATACTATTTTGATCAGTAAAAACAAAGTATATGGTTGTTATTCGGTTCTGTGCACGTGGAAACTTGTTTGAACTTGTTGGATCAAGTCTCAATGTAATCACACGTAGTAGTAAGCTAACCTAACTTAACCTAAACCTAACCTGACCTAACTGATCATTTAACAATTTTTTACTGATCATTTTAGTTATTATTGACCAGCCAAATAATTAGTTGCCTTATAAAAATAATATGATCAAAGGCGATTTTTAATAATTTTTTGTTTGTATGTGGTAATGTTCATGATAAACCGTTGCTATTAGGGATGTCATTATTGGTAAATGACCCAAATAACATTTCGGTAGTTTATTGATAAATTTTCAATATTTAATGGTAAATAATATAATTTTTTTGTGTTTTGAATATTTTTGAAAAGTTTTCTTTTGAAAAAGTCAATTTTTGTGAGTTTATAGTTTTTTTTTAATAATGTAAATTTTTTTGGAAAGTATTTATGATTTTACGGTTTTTTCAGATTTTCGTTATTTATTTCTGCTTTTAATTAAAAATTTTATTTATTAGTAATTTATTGGTAAACTGATAATTAGTAAAAAAAATATCGAATTACCTGTAAATGAAAATTACATTTGACATCCCTAGTTGCTAAGGAAACACTCGATACAATGAAAGCGGATTGTTAATATATTTTAGGCTTCAATTATCATTTTTATAAATTTCATGATTTGTTTTTAAGCGATTTTGTAAAATATGCATGAGTTGGTATCAGGGAGGTCATTATCGGTAAATTGGTTCATCAGCAAATGACCCAAATAATAGCTTGGTAATTTACCGGTAAATTTGAACTTTTACTGTTTATTTTGTTGCGTTTCAAGTATTTAAAAAAATGTCGGGTCGTGTAGATTTACATTTTTTTGGTTTTTTCCATTTTTTTTTTACAAAATTTAATTTATCGGTAAACCGATAATTATTAAAAAATACCGGATTACTGGTAAATTATAATTATGGTGAATTTGACCGCCCTAGTTGATATACTCATATCTGAATCACGCTCATCGTGGAGTTTCACCCTAAAGGCGAGTTCGTATGGTGTGTATAAGTGTTTTATGTTAATTTGAATATGTCAAAGGTTTAGTTGGGATTTTGTGTTGGTTTTTTAGATTTTTTAATTTCAGAAAATGTTGTTGCGTGAAAAGAAAATGATAGGTTTACGTAAAGAATATAAGGGGTGAAAGCCGATTAAAATTGAAAATTTTATTTTCCGTGCATGCATAAATATGCAATAGTTGCATGTACGATTTAATTGTTTAACGAGTGTTTTTAACGAATTTCTATATAATATGTGTCATTTAAAAGTTTAACATTATAGTATTATTAAATGATTTGTTTATGAATTGAATTACATAAATTTTGAAAATAATTTTATAAATTAAATTTGGGGTGAAGTGATATTCATCAAAATTCATTTGTAAAACCTTTCAATGGGCAAAGAAATATGTTATATGAAAATAAGTTTGATTAGTTAATTTTTATATGATTTCTTTAAAAGACTTCAAAAGACTTCGAAGACAAGAAAAAATGAAACACGTGTTTGTGTTTTGAATTGAAGGTTTCATTTCTGTAATTATTTCTTCTACAACAATTTCGTTACAATGTATGCAATATATGTATAACCTTTTTATAAACAATATAAATGTATCTTTTTATATTATTTAAGGTAAACTTAATATTTAATTAAATCATATATGTCATTTTCAAAATTTTAAATCAATACTTCTTATTGATTAACGTGTAAGAACTAATTGAGGGCAATAAAAAATATTAATATATCTTTAAATCCACACGAATCGAACATTACAATATTTGTTTTCATTTCACATATGCCACGTATTCCCTTTTCGCGTTCGAAGCCTTTCATTAATAACGGGCAAAAAGTGTTTTTAAAACGGACAAGAAACGGCGTCGTTTTGTAAATAAAAGCGCGCTTTTTTCCAACCTCAACACGTCGGTCGCAAAATTATATGAGATTCGTGACTCAAATAACGGCCAGATGTTGTGTATTCTCAAGTTTCGCTCGAAAGGAAAAAAATACAGAAATAATATCTTTTTATATGAAAAAAAATAAGGATATAAAAACGAGAGTCTTTTATTCGAATGAAACGTGCGTCTCTAACTGATCCGATTAAATTTGTCATGTGGCGATTGTGGAGATTGGTTTTTATTTTTGTACGAATCGAAAAAATGTTTTGTTCGTTAATTAAAATGGTTTTATTGAAAGTATTGTTATTTTTAATCATAAAAATGAAGTAAAATGTGATTGATCATTATATTATATTATATTGTATGAACGTATTCTTAATTATGAATTATTATATGAGGAATAATTTTTGTATTTAATTTATTAAAAACTATTTTAAAATTCAAAAAGTATTGATATAAAAATAAATCATAAGTACAATGATGAGACAAATATTATAGTAAAAATGTATTATCAGTAAAAGTATATTTTTACTAACATTTTTGAGAATCTATGTAGAAATAAGATAACTTTGTCGAAATACAGTTAATCTAATTTCAACACTTTAACAAAAAAATTTAACCTAACCTTTTTTATGGCTAGTAAAAATATAATTTCACTGATAATATATTTGTACTATAACATATAGACTCTATATTATAATGATAAATATTATATAATATTTTTAATAATTAAACCACTGAATCTATTCTAACAGAACTAATCATACTTTCAAAATCCATTCTCATAACATTCATGTTAAATTTTTTTACTTTTGAATATCACAAACGTAATTTAACACAAACATAAACCGAAATCAAAAAAACATATGTATATACAGGACAAATTTCATCACAGAAACAACGATGATTTACGACGCCGAATTTCTTCCGACAAGAGAGATAAAGTATTAATTACGCAGCGGGCCACTTTTCGACGTCGAAACGTCGCTTTAATACGACGTCGTATCGTATTATTACATTATAATACGTTTCGCAATAATGTATATAATATTGTATAGGATCTGAAGTCCGTGTCGAGTTTCGCAGGCCGCAATTTATCGGCGGTTCGATTATGCGATCACCGTTTTAGCATTATTAATTCGTTTATCGACACGTCGACCGCACCCGTCGTACAAACTTCAAAAACAACGAAACGTGGAAAATTCGAAACGGGGAGGAAAATTGGGTCGTCTGAAGGAAAATTTCGAAGAGGTTGGTTGTTCGGAGGTGAGGGTTTGATGGGAATTTTTTTAAATTGAATATTATTGGATTTGGTCGATGAATAGTTATGAGATTACATCGAATCCTCTTTTTACACGGGGGATATGTTCCAGAGACTATCGTGTAAGAAAAACCATATAAAAATTGAAGATAGGTTTCATCAATATGTGTATTTGGATTGAACTTCCACCCAAGTGTATTTTATAAAAATAAGTAATGTGGAAAAATTTCGCCATGAGAAATCATTAAATAATGTCGAAATTTTATATTAAATAAATATGATCGTATTACTAGCTTCCGCCGAATCTTACCACTGTGGCACAATAATACATATTTTTTAAATTTTTATACCGAGTTAAAGTGAAAAATCAGTATAAAAAATAAGCTGTTCTTCTTTGAACTGTATTATTTCGAAATCGTGTAAAGAAACTGCGTAAAAAGAGGATTGGGTGTACATTGAATGGTTTTTTGAATTATTTGTTTAGTTTTCATATGAATATGAGTTTTTTTTTTAATAAAGAAAAGGTTTTTATTATATTTATGTATAAAAATTGAAAATCTTAATTTTTGTTGATATCGAAATTAAGTAATGATGTGATAAAAGTATATAAAAAGATGTTCAAATATGGTTTAGCTTTAGGTAAAAAATATAATCAAACTATTATTAAAAAAAAAATAGTAAAAACTCATTAAATACTTTTTTAAATATCTAAAGAAAAACAAATACGAGTAGAAGATTAAGAAAGTTTTTTTTAAATTTTTAAATTACCCATTTATCGAGTTTGTAATAGAATTAATAAGAAAACCATTTTAAAAACTTATTCAACTAGAAATACCTAATTTATAGGTATGTATAATATTTAAAACACGAATCAGCATAAAATTCAACACTTAATTTGATATACAGTTTTTACACTTCAAATTGAACGTTTCACACTTTAAATTGGACGTTTTACGGCTTTAAATTCAATTATAGAAAAGTAATGTGAAAACCCTTGTCATACTAATCAAAAAAATTCATTACTATTAATTATTATAGATTTGTCGAAATTGAAGAGAAAAACATACAATTTGAAGTGCAAAAACTGTGCCAATTAAAAACCATAAAAATAATTAGAAATAAATAAAAATTAATAAATAATTTTACGTTCAATTTTTCTATAAAAAGATCAAATAAAAAAATGTTAAAATCTGAACAACAAAAAAACTCATCCATAACCAAGCCAAATCACATCAGCAAAAAACCCCCTCTCCACTAAAACAACGCCGACCCCCGCCCGGAAAGCTCCATAGTTTTCCCCGGAAAATCGGAAAACTCGTCCATATTAAAAGGGCCCGCGGTCTGGCCCCCGTTTCGGCGGCGGGACAATTTAATCGCGAGTTTCGCCGCGAAAACTCGTATCGCTTCGCGTTTAATTAATTTGCGAATTAATTCGCTAATGCCGCAAAAGGGACGCCGAAACGTGTATCTTTCGAATTTAATACGACGACGACGACGACGACTCGCTTTAATTTTGTTATTATTAATGTTTCGAGTGTTTTGTGTGTGTGCGTAAAAGTGCGGGTTAGTGCTGGGAAATTTTCGCGGAATTTCGCGTCGGATTATTATTTATTTTTTGTAGAATATGTTTCAATTAATGGAGATAGGTATTTTTCTTTGATTGGTAAGTTTATGTAATTGTAAATTTTGCTAGAGAATTGGTAAATTTTTTTAATCCAATATTTAAGCTGGATTGTATGTAATATAAACATTTGAAAATGATTTCAGTTTCTTTTACTTATAAGAAGCTTTTTCATTTGTAGTTTATATGATTTTCAGTATTACTTTTGGTTTTTTAATTCATTTTTCGTTTCAATTTCAGTTTATTTTTTATATAAATACATAATAATTGTTCAATAATCATTTAATTGTGATGGGGATTTATATAATGTAAATGTTTGATATGGGTTATTAATGAATTCCAATTTCATGCTTCACAAATTTAGCTTTGTTTCATAAATATATAATATTTAAACACAATTATCTATTTTTAGATGAAAATTAATTGATCAATTAAGAGATTATTAATACATCATTACAAATATTGGCGAAACGATTTTCACAAATGTTCATTGTAAATTATTCAAATGATATAAATACATGTGTATAAATAAATAGCTAATATCAAATTTTTACCAAAAATATTCGAACTTATTAAATCATCAACAATCAATTCAATTATTACTATACAGAGAATTTGAAAATACGTACTCACAAAATAATTAGCACTCGAAATCCGACACCGATAGATTACCCACTTACTTAATAACTTTCACTCACAAAGCTCATTGCCGACGTTCTTCGGCTTCAAATGCAATATACACGACACACCCTCACAATAGCAACACGCACACATATACATATATTATACGCATCAGAAACGAAGCCTTAGTTAGGCTTGCGAAGACCACAATAGACTTCGAGACCCCCAAAACCTCACATCTTTCGCGGCGGCACAAAGCTTCGAAACACAATCCCGAAGAGAGGCATACACGCACGAGCGGTCTCTCGCATTATAAATGTGTAATATATATTAGTTATTTTGGGAGATTTTGAATTTTGGTTCTTGGTAAATTTTGTCAAAAAATTGGAAAGATTAAAATTAATAATTTTCATTTTAGTTCGTGATGGATTTGATGAAAGTTTATCACGATAAACCGATGTATATTATACAAATTTTGATATAAAATATATTTGTTTTGTTAAAAGATAGTTTTTATGAATTGTATATATGTATATTTTTGAATCAATAGAAAACATAATTTTTATTTTGAAATAAAAAAAATCAATGAAATATTAATTGCTTTAATCCATTGCGCTGTCAGATGCGGTATTCGATCTGAAATATTTAAATGAACTCAATATTAATTCTTATAATTGAGAATAGAATATTCTGAATAAATGATAGTCAATTATAAATATTGAGATTAGTTAGATGGTGCTCGTTTACTTTTCACATAATTATTTCGTTTCCTAAGCATGATGAGACGTCTTTTTTTAAAGAGGCTCCATTTTTCCTCGCGCACATTCTCCATTATTTGCAATTCAAGAGTTTATTTTTTCTACGTAGCATAAAAAAATATTCAGGGAAAGCTCACGAATTTTTCTTTATTATATAGGCGTATAGGCGATATGAAAAAAGCCATTTTTCTAAGTGAATTTAGTAGAATGGCACCTCTATGGTGAACACCTGTCACCACGCTTTCAAGCAAAGTACTCACAGTTTTCGCATTATTTTCATCATTATAAATACACTTTTTTTCTTCTAAAAGTGCAAAACGTTCGTAAACACATCTTATTAAAACCGAATACGTGTATAATGATATAATCCTTAGCGAGAAACACACGAATTCGCATGTCTTTCACACCAACACGAGACGTTATGAATTATTCAAGATTCGTCACGTCCCGTACACTGTTCGGTTGAAATATTATAATTTTATACGTCGAATGTAATGACTTCGTAATAAATTCCATTTAATCATTCCGACTTTATGAATTAACGTGGAAATTGCGAAAGCAGAACGTTTTCGTTCGCCGACGATTGTGTTTTGCGAGTGGTAGGTACGTTGTGCGAAATTTTGATATTATTAAATTTTTCGCTATGTTTCGTATTCGTGGCAGTAATTAATCAGTAGAAATATGTCAAATTTGTAATGTTTTGTCAAAAATAAAGCAAGGCATGATAACGTGTCGTTGAGATTCGTTTTTTTTTTTAATTTATCGTGATATTATCGCGTTGTGGATTCGAGTAATGTTTTTGCGATAAGAATGTATTCGCTTGCGACTGTTGCAATAGTTAATTATGAAATGCAGAAATGTACGCGATTTGTATGCAAAAACATTCTTGACATGCTAAAACAACAATATCTTTTCATTCGAGCAAACGGTGAATATTTCATTCGTTAAAGAATGTAATTCGAAACCGAGATGACGATAAAGTTTCTACTTATTCGGTTGAGAAGGAAAACAGCAATTTTCCGATTATAATGTTTAATGTTTCAGATAGTTTCATTCTAATTTGAATTTATGAGCATTTCGGTATTTTGTAAAGCTATTTAAACATAATATTTTTATATAGTGGCAAACTTAAATAACTATCGTTCATGAAAATAACCAGTACTAAAAAAAATTTTATTTATTTATATTAAACTAAATTTTTATTTTAAATAATAATAATAATATATTTACAATAATAAAATAAATAACACAATAACTTATAATATTTTTTCAATTTTTATTATTATAATAATAAAATTTATAATTATTTTAATATCATTCAGAATCAAATGGAAAATTTTACAATATTTTGTATATTCGGTACATTTTAAAATCAAAAACATATCAACAATCATTTCAAAAATGCACTTTTCCACCCAAAATCAATAACCCCTCATCCATATACCCCAACAAACCATAACCATACCCATAGATCGAACACAACCCCGAGATCGTAGCTTTTTGTCCCTAGTCCCGTAGGACAGCTGACGCGGCCCTACCATCCCTAACGTGAATTTATGGCCCTTGTTATGTCGTTTAATATATTTAATATATTTTCCGTAATCTGACGGTCCATTTTCTTCGCGATCATAGTTTCTTCGGGACCATCGCCACCCCTTACCCACACTTTCGATCTGGACTGTGGATTTTCCCCGATTTTCCTCAGTGTTTTCCGCCTTTCAGTTCGGGATAGTGTTAGGCTGAGGTGGAAGGGCACTTTTCAGCGTCGCAAATGGGTATTAATGACGAAGTGGCGAAAGGGCCCAAAACCGAGGACAGAAATGAAAATTTATTTTCCGCAAGTGTCTGGCGAGTTGATAACTCTCGCTTTTCCGACCCATACAACTGTGGGGTTGTTGTGTGGTTTTTTTTTTGTTGTATCCCTACTTTTAGATAAGTCAGTATTTATAAGCGTGTCTTGATAATGTAAGGCGTTTGTTTTATATATGTATATATATATATTTTTTATTGAAAGAATAGATATTGTTTTGATCTTATTTTTTTAAAAGATAGGGTGAGTTTATTGAAGTTTTCGTTCACTTAAATTTAAATTTATGCACATAATAGTGTCTCACTTTTATTTATATTATTGAGATTAGGATGACCAAATTTGATGTAGAAAATATTTTTTAAAGTTTTCGAAACAATCAAACTTCATTAAAAAATTAATGATAGATCAAAACATTTAGAGCAAACAATATGAACGCCAATGCGAAAAACCCATAAATTCATATTGGAAACCATCACCGAACACCACTAACAACCCAAAAGCAGAGATTATACAATACGCCATCAGAGATAACATAATAACGAATAATTAGGTCGATTTCGAATTCTAGTCCGGTCCGTCTGAGTGGCCACTAATTGCAACGATGGAGTCCGCCGGTCGTTTAGGGACTCGGTCCTTCTTAATAACGGAATAATTGAAATAAAGTTTTAGATCGATGGTGCTCGTTATGCGAGAAGAGCGATTTATGGTAATCGCATTCCTCGAAAGAAGCCTCTTTTTCGTTGGGGAAAGTTTTCCCGCGCGCAACTTTCGCTTTAATGCCTCGAGATTAGGTGAACGCTCTCGTCCGCATTAATCGTTCGCAGTTTTGTTAATTTAGTCTGTGTTTGATCATTATTTTTAATTATTCAATTGATTGGATTGGATATTGATGATTTTGTTAAAAAAAATAATAATATTTTATTTTTTTATGTGTCAAAATCGGTCAATAATTTGATTATGCTCAATTTATAACATTCATAGTTCTTTCTGATTTTATTGATAGTTTGAATATTTTTTTAAATTATACCATATTGTTTATATTTAGAAATAGTATTAAGTATTCATTACTTTAAATCGAGATCAACAATAATAGTATTTGGATATTTAAAAATAACTTTTTATGATCCAATTCAGAACACTTCCGACGCACTCCTTAACACAACGCGAACAATTAAACCGAAGAAAAAAAACATAATCATAAGCGCTTTTGTGCGAGCTCATAAAGTCATTAATATAAAAAATAAATCTTCTTAATTCGTTCGCGTGTAATTGTTCAAGTTGGAAGCCATGAATATGAGGGCCGAATCTCTGCGGGGAAAATTTTCATTAAGCTTAAGAGAAACATCTGCCCGCCGACCGCCATTCAATTTGAACACTTTTTGATATATTACCCGGGTCTTTATCTCGAAACGAGACACACGTACCGGGGCTATACACAAACCCCAAAAGATCCAGATATAGACAAAGGGACGTATACGAAAGGGAGCAGTGGCAGCTTGCCTTTTGCCAAAGTTGCGCCGCCAAATGAAAAGTCACAGCCGAAATATTCGCCGTCGAAAGTTTTTCCGAGTCTCGGCTAGTGGAAAACGGCCCGGGAAAGGCGAGTAGGTGTCGGAAAAGCGAATGAAAATTAAGGAGATCTCGCTCGCTTTCCCCAAACGTGTATATCTCGTTTAGGGAGGTTGGGGGCGACGTTTCAATATGACGTTCGACATAATAATAAAACTTAGGGAAGTATCGTTTGAATTTTATTACTTTGTATTTAGATATGATCTTATATATAAAATTTTGTCACTTTTTCATCATAAAAATAGATTTTTTTTGTGTAAGGACAATGTTTATATTATAGTCGAATTCGATTTGTAAAATGTTGGATTTGGAGTTTAAAAAATGTATAAAATTTTTAGTAGGAAAATGACTTTCTCTTATACTATAAAAAAAATCCGAAAATTTTTCCTAAACGTGTAATCAGCGAAGTCATAAGGGAGGATATTTCTAAAAACTGTATTTTTTTATAATCTCAGATCAATGTTACAGCAATACATTAAATATCGATGATTTTTTTATGTAAAAGCATTGTTTATGGTTGAATTTAAATTGTGAAATATTGAATTTGATTTAAAAAGTGCTAAATTTGGAGTATAAAAGTTGTATAATATATTTAGAAAGAAAGTAATTTTTTTTCACATACTACGAGAATTCAAAAATTTTTCCTAGTCATGTAATAACCAAGTAAAAAAGGAGGACGATTCTCAAAATTTTATTTTTTCAATGATCTTTAATCAATAATACACAAATTCAACTATTTATTAGCTACTCTAATTAACACTTAAAAGGGATGGATGCATTCGATAATACTTTTAATATATCACGAAAATTTCCAATCACCAAACCAAATTCAAAAAACCCCAAACCCCCACCAACAACCACTCACCATAATTAGATGAAGACATCAATCCGCACAAAACGAAAATTTAAAATTTTCACTCACACACTCGAACAACCACCCGCACACATAACGCGGAGCATAAATAATTCAAACGCGAATTTCGACCTTCCCCGAAAAGCGAAAATACCCCCGAAAAAAATGAAAAAACGAGAACATCATCACGCAATCGAGCAATCTGCATAATATTTTTTTCCACGCGCCCTTTATACAGCCGTATATATGTAAGGGGCGGGTGTTTTTGTTTCGCTTTATCCGGTGATGAATCGCGGCGAGAGCGTGCTCATCATCGACGACGATACAGCCGACAATCCGAGGCTCTCTCTCCTCCTTTTGGCGTTTTTGTTTTTTTTTTTATCATTTTATTTTTGTTTCTTGTGTTTTTTGTGGGGTTTTTCGCGGCGCGCGCGCCTAATCCTGGGAAATTCCCGGGAAACGCGAGATAAATTCCGTGTGGAAAAATCGCATCTGGCGTGTTTCCTTTGCGGGTTTACGGTGTAATGTATGTTAATAAGGAGGTGATCGAATTTGGTTGATCGTGTGTGGTTAATTTTAGAAAAAATGTACTGCGTATGAACCGTTCAAATTTGATACAGTTAAGATATTCTGAATATAATAAGAAAAATATTAAATGGAGATATAAATAAAGCAATGAGTAAATCTGATGATAAATAAAAAAATTATATTATCACAAAAATTATTTCAATCGTATTATATTCTGAATGGTTCATAAATATATGTAGTATATAGAAAATATATCACTTTAGTGGAAAACTGTCTTGTGTAAAATATAAATATGGTTAGAAAATTTTTCTAAGAACAGATGCTTATAATAAAACAGTCTATTCTATGTTTCTGTTAAAATATGGTAGAATGTTTAGAAAAAATAGATAACGAAATTATTATAGTTCTTCTATTCAAACTATTTCAGTATTATAAAATTTCAATAGACGTACTCGTTATTATAAGAAATTCTTTTATTTAATTTAAGAAAAGAGATTCAAAAAGAAAATATCAATTATTTAAGTAAATTTTGAATAAGAAGAAAACTTCAATTGTTACATTTAGATAAATTATGAATAAAAAAATATACCCAATCGGTTTATTTTTCAAATTTTGATTGACAGCTAAAAAAACCATTTATTTTATATGAAAAAATTAATATGGAGATTCTTTTTTCACAAACGAATTTCAATTTAAGATATAAAACCAATCAAACTATTATAATAGTTTTCTATTTAATTTAAACGATCTGAAAAAATAAATTTTATCACAAACCATAGAAAATGTAAAAAAAAATTGATAAATTTTCATTTAAAATTTAATACTCATACAAAATGATAAAACCATTCAATACATCTTTCGAAGTATTATAAAGAAAAATATAAAATAAAAATTAAATCAATTAAATACACTTAAAACAAGCACCCTCCGATTAAAAAACCTTCAACCCCACAAACCCCCAACAAAACGCCCGAACAAACTTCACCGCGGAAAATCCTCGGAAAACCCTCATTCCTGCCCACCGCCGGCACGTCCGAGCCGAAAAAGCAATCGTATTTCATTCTTTTCCCACACTGCCCCCCCCTTACGACACCCACAACAAAAACAAACATATAAACAACGTTTTCTTGACGCGTTTGTGCGGCAGACGGCGCGTAAAACCCGATCACGCCGGACGCATAAAAGCGGGAATCGGACGTCGCGTGACGCGCGAGGACGTGTCGTCCTTTTCGGGTCGTTATTATGGTGTTTTTACGGTTTTCGGTTCGTAATGTGACCGAATGGGGGTCCTGGAGGATGCAAGGGAACGGCCCGAGCGGAGGATGTGGCGCGTTTGTGGTTGCGTTCGATGGGAGTGCGTGATTTCGTATGGTGAATGTTGGATGGGTTGGCGGTTTGAAGGTGGGAGGTTTTGATGGGGATGTTGTTTTTGGATTTTTATGAATGATTTGAAATCATCGTCATCGTATACAATATAACTTAAATGTAATATAACACAAATCGATTAACTCCACTTTTTGAAAAATTTTAAATTTAAGTGTCAAAGCACTTCATATAGTCTTAACTTTTTATATTTATAATAAATTTCCTGAATAATAAATATTAACACCATTAAATGACAATTTTTTTAGGCTATTGAATAATAAATAATTTATTTTAGGGGTCATTTTGATTAATTTCATACTCTTATGTAAATCGTTGCAATGATGCAACTCAAATGCACTGCATCTGTATTTATGCATTCTACAATATTTATTTGAATATATATTATAAAAAACAATGTACATTGTTTAATCGGATTTCTCAACTTTTTATTTTATGGAGTTAATCAATTTGTGAATGTGAATCAATGTGGAGTTAATCATTGAATGTGAATCAATGTGGAGTTAATCAATTTGTGAATTTGCACGGCTCAAATAGCGTCCATTTTAAAATAATTTTTTTAAATATTTCATTGAAAGTTTAAGAATAATTTGATTTGAATACTATTCAATGACCGAAAAGGTCTTTATATTTTTCAGTATTAAAAATCATGACTTTTCAAATGATCTAAAATAAATTTAAATATTGAAAACTATCTATTGCTAAATGGATTTAATTTGATGATGTAGTTATTTATACACAGACTGTAAACATTTTTCTTTAACTTTAATGATTGACGGAAATCAATGCATTCAATTATGTTAAATGTTTGAGGAGAATATTTATCAAACAATAAGTTTTTGGATTGGGTATTTATTTTCAATATTCAGTTTATAAAGGGTGATTATTTGATTCAATAATTTATTATTTACATTATTTAAAGATAAGATAAGATAAGCTATTCTGTTTTTAGTTTATGATAAAATAAAAACGAAATTTTAATTTAATAATACGGAGATGATTTAAAAGTTGATGTAAAAAAAATTGGTTTTATTTCTCTTATAAGAAATTAAATTAATTGTAGATTAGGTGTTTAAAATTTAATTTGACATATAAATGATTAATGAAAAATATTATTAATGCGTTACCTTAAACATCTAACCATAATATTCTTGTAATTTATGTTTCATAAATTAGACTCATAAATTCCAATGTATTATTTTCAGTCATTTACGAATAAGCATTCAAAAAAATCGGTAGCGATAAAAAATCACTCATTGCCGAAATGATTAACGACCAAACGTGATTCAGCAAAGAAACAAATTAGCACCGTTCGAAACCCAATTCACAACCGAATCTTTGATTTATAGCGTATCGAAACATTATACAAAACACCAAACCGCCATTATTACCCACGCACTGTACCAGAATTTTAGACGAAACTGCCACCTTTTTTCCCCGGCGAATTTCGGCAATTAGCCCTTCCGGGAAGACGTCGAAGGGTCGGGCAAAAAGTAGGCGACGAAAAGTCGATGCCGGAAAACTTCTGGTCCGAGACAAAGGTCACATTAATTGAGTTCGCAAATACGGAAAGTGGAGGCCGGGAAAACTGGGTTTTCCGAGTGTTTACTCTTGCGAGGTCCGAGTTTCCTCCTGCCGATGAATATTTCAGCGTTATCGTATTTGTTCATTTGTTTGTTGTTTGTTCGAGAATGGTGACGGTGTCACTTTTCCTTTATTAAAAGTGATGAAATAATGGTTCAGAGTTTTCGGATGATTTAAATAACGCATCGGAGTTTGGAAGTTCGGATAATTCTAGATAAGGTCGGCTGTTATGGATAATTTTCATGAAAAACTTCTCGAAATCGTTATGTTGATTGAAAATATAAATTCAGTATAACCTCCATATTAGGGACTTCGAATATAATGGACAATTATCCGGTTATATGTGAAAATTTTTAATAATGTTATAACATATGTACATGTCTAACTCAAGGTAACTCTTGAAAAGTTTATTTTTGATAAAAAAATTGTTTGTTTATTCATTTCTATTCGATAGTAGATTTTTTCTGTGAATTAAAGTTTTCATAACTACTTCAGCCTTGTTTATAATAACATGATATTTTTTGAAATCCACTTATGAAAACATTACTGGTTTTATTGTGTCATTTATTTTCTTAATGAAAAAAATGCGTTCGAAAAAACGGCCTTTATATAACGGACACTTCCTAATCCGCATTAGTCCATTATATTGAAGTTTTACTGTGTTTGGTGATTTGTAAAACAAAATGTATTCTATTCGATGTTTATTTGTAAAAAAATAAAAAAAGTTAAAGAGAGGTACTATTTAACCTAATCGTTACAATTTAGGAACCCAAATAGTAGATTTTTCATGTACTAATACTATTGAATTAATTGAAATTATTATTTTCAAAATTAAATATTTAAAAATTTATGATTTTAATATTTTTCAGGATTTTAAATGATATTTTTAGAATATATTTTTTTCAAATAGTTTTTTAATACAATACTCATCATTTTTTTTGCACATTCAATTCAAAAACGTTTTGTTCAATTTCAATATGAATTTTCTTTTTCACATACAAATTTTCTTACAAAAACGTTACAAAATACATCCCAAAAAATCCAAAAATTAAACTTCTCATCAAAAAAAACCAAATTAGTATACAAATTAACCATTATTGAAACGGCACAGTTTCAATGTTGCGATGTACCGCCGACATGTTTCCTCCGTAACGCTTTTACGGCGTCTTTTACGGAAGGAATCCGCAAGGATCGTCGTCGTAAAATCGAGTCTCACGAATAATGAATAATAAATAGGAGCCGTTGTTGCATTTTAATTGATAATGTACGACGATCTGTAGACGAAGGAGACAATCGGATGAGACGCTTTTACGAGTTGGGACGTTAAAACCGCGCGGCAAAACTGCCTCGCTATAATTAAACGGCGCATATCCGATTGTATTATATAATTCGAAACGAATGAATCTATTATTATTGCTGATGATGATCGATTTTCGATTCGTAAGACCTTTATTTAATTATGAGTGGGTTTTGTCGTTTTAATCAGTTAAGATTCTATTTTGATCTTTATATATTAGATGTTTATGAAATAAGATCTAAAATAGATATGTATGATGTAGAATGTGATATGTAATATGTTAAAATATTAAAAAGTTTCGTGTTGTGTGATATTATGTATGCGAAATGAAAATTGATCGTGCACATGCTTTTACATACGTTGTTTGGAATCAGACTCTGGTGGGTTGAATCTTTTGAAAAGAAAGCTCCCTGTAGTGCAATAGGAATGGAAAATCTTGTGGAAATCGTCGGAAAAGCGACATAAGGCTCTCTTTTAAGATCGCTGTTCATACCGCGGAAGAGGCCATTAAGAATTATGTCGATCGGTGAAAATAAACAAAATCTATCGGGCATTTTGTACCCGCTTTTCATCTAGAAATTAGGTCATGATGTATTTAATATATTTAACAAGAAACAAGTTATTTATACAATTTTTTTTACAAATTTTTTATCAATTGAAATTACAGAGAAAAATGTTAAAAAGTATTTATTTGGCACATATAAGTCAATGAGCATTAAAGGTGATAAAAAGTTCAGATATTGGGGGCAGTTTTTTCGCGTGGGATCGGGCAACGAAAATCCATACGTGAAAAATTATCCGGATAAAGTAAAGGATATAGAAAATCATGATAAAGGACAAACTTTGCGGCAACAGTTTTTTCTTCGGCTTTTTACGACTCGGCTTACTTCAAAACATACAGGGCTATTTAACCTTAACGTATATAAAGTATTTCTATTCTTTCCCCTCTTTACTATTACATATCGTTTTCATGAGAGAGGGAAAAGAGAAAGAGCATCTATTGCGTAATATATTTTGATATTTTTGACCTAAATAAAAAAAATTTGAACTATTTTCCTCTATAGAATACGAAGACACGAATATCTCCTAGTATCTGGGCCGTAATAAATTGAAGTTTTTTCATATGGTCCAGATAAAATAATCACAACTTTTACATCTAACAAAAATATTTGAAGAACAATTTCTCTGTGTTAATCTTCCGTTTTGTTTATGATAAAATCAAATTTTCGAAAGATGTAAACATGAAGCTTTTCAGAAACATCTGACTAATTTAAAATGCACGCTTTTAACAACGGAAAACTTTCAAAATATGCATTGAAAAGTAAATTTCTTCGCAGCGCGGATGGGCACTTTGAATGGGCCGGTCCCATAAAAGCGAACGATCCGAAAAATTACCTTTTGCCGTAAACGCGCCCGAGTGTCGAATTCCGCGTCAAAATATCGATATTGGGCGTGTTTTATAAATTTTTCGATCACGAAACAAATAAAAAAAATAACAAACGAAGCGTATAATTGATTTAGAGATCAATCACGATAAGAAAACAATAAAAAAATTCGTCAGAAACCAACGGAATACGGGCGATGTTTGATCGAACGATTCCGAATAATTTGATGAATTTTTCGTATTATATAAAAAAATATATCACAATTATTTTTTTATTAATTTGATATATATAAAAAATGAGTTTTTTTTTAAAATAAACAATCAATTTTGGATCAGAAAACAATACGATTGCATCATCGGAAGTGAAAAACTATAAGGCCGAGCGCAGAAGGGTTCGGGACATTAACCTGAATTACGAGGACGAAAAGAACCCCGTTTCTGTGACCTTATTTAAATTTCCTTGGTCCTCGGCGACACACGCTTCGGATTGTAAATTGCCGTTTTATGGACGGCGGCCGTTAAGAATTAAAACGGGAACGCGGCTGTAAAAGTGTCGTTCGCGAAATGCAATAATGCCGAAACTCGGCGTGGTCTTAAAGGGCGATAATCGATTTACGTTGCCGCTTTCGAGTTTCGAATGTTTTTTTTATATGTAAGAGTGTATTTTTTTGGTTTTGGGTGAAGGTTTATTTGATACATACATATGTAACGTATGAGTGATCGTTTAAAGTTGAGAAATGATGTTTGAAATCGAATCTTGTTGAATTGAATTATAATTTTTTTCGAGTATATCTTCAAATTTGCCAGATTGATTATTTGGATGTAAAAAATATTGATTTTGGATCCAGAATACATATTAAATTAAGCTTAAATAAATGTTTATTCATAACTAATATCAATATACATCAAATGAAAACATGATATTGATGAGACGGTAATTGAATACCAGACATAAATAAGGGCGTACATGCCATTTTTAAGATTTTGAGATATAACTGTTTTTGTCAAGAAATTCACATAGTGGCATATACAATCGATAGAAGTTCGCTATTGATATACACTATTAAAAAATGATTTTGGGGACTTCGACCATATTTTAAAATGTATTATTGTACATATATTGAACGCATTTCTGGCAAAAAACCGATTTTTAATTTTTTAACACATAACTCCTTTTTTATTTCCGGTGTTCAATTTATCGATGTTTTCACTTTATATTTAACATTTCATTAAATAATTTAAAATTTTCACACTCAAAACTAAAAAAAACCACACCCAAAGCATCAAAATATGACGATCCTCATCAAAAATGATTCGCCCATCAAAAACAATAAAACTGATTTGATATTTTGCTTGTTACAGGTGAGCACCGCTTTCCCATATCGTGCGTGCCGCGGCAATTTTCCTGATGGATCAGTGGCGATTTATCACCGGCCTATTAATAGGACGACCTAGATTTTCCACAAAAGTCCTCGGGAGGGTATGGGACACCTATTAGCGCCGAAATCGCGTTTATAAGCAACCTACGAAGTCGCTAATTTAGTTCGATTCGGCACGGAACGGGCCATGGCGAATTTACGAGCGCCAGATCGTCCAAGCGATTTTGCGACGTCTTCAGATTAGGAAAAACCTTAAATAAGTCCATAATCTGTTCTCATGTATATTTATGAGCGTTTGTGTGTGTTTTTTTGGTTTAATTGGGATTGGGGTGTTTTTTTTTTTTGAGCGAGATCGGGTCGATTGTTGTATGAATTTTTAATGAATTGGTTAGTTTGTTTT
This sequence comes from Hydropsyche tenuis, assembly GCA_009617725.1. Lineage (NCBI taxonomy): Eukaryota > Metazoa > Arthropoda > Insecta > Trichoptera > Hydropsychidae > Hydropsyche > Hydropsyche tenuis. The sequence goes on from VTON01000133.1 coordinate 78,059, forward strand.
GATGAATGATTAAAAATTGTTGTTGTGGTATGAATTTTAAATAGCTTGTTGATCGTCGGGGCTAATTTTTTTGATGAATGGTTAAAATTTTTGATTAAATATCGTTTATTGTTAGATTAACTATTTTATTTGAGAGGTTGTTAAAGCTAATTATGGTTGTTGCATAATCGATGAAGTGAATTTATTACGTGTGATGGTAAATTTATTAGAAAATCTGTTCTAATTTTGTAGTCGATTTTATAGAGTTTGAAAGTTAAAATTTTTTTAAAATATTTTATGACAATAGATGTACGCTGATTTATTTTACTAAAAATATTTAGTTTTTTTGGTAGAAAAATTTTCATATGAAACATAAAATTTTGCATAAATATTCGACAAAAAAATCAATTTAACTGCAACAAATGGAAGAAAAATAGTGTATTTAATTAAAAATAATATTCAAACTTTGTATCTAAAAATTTTTTAAATAATAATGAAAATCAAAGTACTTAACTTCCCACAAAATCTATCACATACCACATCAAGAACAATATTCGACCAAAAAATGATACAATTCGATCTCAAAAAAATTCAAACATCAAACTATCATTTTTTTATAATAAAAAAACCCAAAAAAAAAACATCCATCACCCAAACGTCCAATAAAACCCAAAACACCCATCCTCACACAAACCCACACACTCCCACCCCCCCTCCAAAAATCGAACACATCCCAACTTCAAACTTCACATTTTAAAAGACCATCTCCGTCCATGATTGATCACCTCGCCGGGGGCCGTCGGATTATTGCATCGTTACCCAGAAAGGTTGAGCGCCCCTGGCCGGTTCGTCGACCCGATCATCGGACTGTCCAGTCCACGGGGCCTGTGGGTCCCAGAGGTGGCATTAATCACTAATGGAGACGTCGGATTCTTCCGAGGCCCCTTGGGCCCTTGTAGTTATTGCCGTCGGGTGTTAAGGGTGTCGGTATGGCGGGCACGCGCCGATGAAGTTGCGGTTTCGGGTCGTTTTTAATTCTGTTTGTTTTTTTTTATGTGTGTGTGTTTTTTCGGGATGAGGTCGTTTGCGGTGGCCTTTTTTCGGCTCGTCATGCTCGGTTTTGTTAGATTAATTTCCGGGTTGTCGCGAACGTGTGCGCTCTGCTTAATGTTGTATTGTGCTATGTTTGTGTATGAAAGTATACATATATTGTTTTAAATTTGGATTGAAAATGTTGTTAATTGATTAATAATAACGTGGTTCTTTTACGTTTATACATTTAATAAGACAGATATGAAATTTTAATAAGTTGTAATTTCTAATAATAATAGTAAATAATTCAAATAATTAACCAATATCCTGCAAATTTTTTTTCGTGATTTACCTAAAATTTTTAAATTCTATCGTTTAATACTCGAAACTTACAATACAAACATGGTTTTTTTCATACAATTATATAGTCTTTTAATAGGGATGCTCGAAATTTGTTTGGTTATAGCATCCATGCTGTTGAAATGACATATGTCAAATTTGTTGTCAATTGTATACGGCAAATAATAATGGAAGGTTGCGTTGAAAAACTTGTACAAATCATCAATTTTTATTATACATTTAAAAATCTAGCGTGCCTATTGAAAAATCCTATACTTTACAGTTTTATTCACTTGAAATAAACGTTTAATGTTCTTATGGATGTAATTTTTAAATAAATAAGTTCCACTGCATAATTCGATTCATAAAAATTTTTTGTTGAATATTATGATATAATATGATGTTGAATATAAAATTTAACTGTTAATATTGAATCAAATTTAGTTTCGTATGTCTTTAAATAACTAAAGTGTTCATAATAGAACTTTCGTGAATGATATACGATGGAGTTTGAGATAAGAGTCATTACGTATGTTACTGAAATTATTTATGGTAAAGTAGTGAGTTTATTTATAGAATATTGTGTGTATATGGTCTTCTTAAAATAGTTTAAATTACGAAACTGCAATATTAATATATAATATGTGATTATATTAGGATTTAAATATCTATTAGTTTTTAATTAGATTTCATTTTGAATTCAATCATATTCTAAAAAAATACACCAAATATTTTGATGACAAAAAAATATTGCTCTTCAAAGTTTTGAGCAAAATTTGTTAGAACAAGATCAATAATTTACTAAAATATGATATTTCATAAATGTTTTTAATCCTCCAATGATTTCCAGGATATCTAATATTATTGAAAAACTATATAATAAATCTCATCATACACAAGCAAAAGAGCGAAACTGATTCCTTTCGCGGCATTCATTGTTTTCCCTGCCATATTTCATACGAACTCCCGCCGCCATAAAAGCGTCGTTTTTGTATCGATCTCAAAGCTCTTTTTTTTTATTTTCCCCGCAGCACGTCGACGGAAAAATCGACAGAACGCTTCATATCGAAAAAAAAAACCGGAAAAAATTCAATACCATCGTCCTTTCGAGTCGCGGTGGTCACCGTTTTATTACATTGTCGGAATTTCTTGCGCATCCTGGAGGGTCGTAAATGCCATAAAGAGACGTATTCGGATGTCGGAGGAAATTCGGCTAATTCTTTTGTGAGATTTTCATTGTCGGGACCGAAATGAATACGATCAATAAGGGATTGATTTAAATATTATTATATATTTTTCTGAATCGAATTTTGTTACGTTTCATACGAAAGCACCTTGAAGTTTGCCGTGCTTTGAGCAAAGAATGATGTTTTTTTTGCGGTGGATAGTCATGACCCTCGATCAATCACTGCTTCGTTTAATAGAGGAAGACGGTCTTGAGGAGTTGTCGTTTTAGTTGTTGCATCATCGCGCTAAAGATGCTGCCGCCATGGGGAGGTTAATGCTTTTAGTGCGTGATGCGAATATTCATCGTGTCATGGTCTTAACATTGTCGTAAAAACTAATCTAATTCGTATCATGGGAATGAATAAAAATATATGTGTGGTACTTGCGTGTGCCGGAAATGAAATTTCACAATCAATATTAGATGTATCAATTGATGTAAGTCACTAATGACGACCTTTACGAAAATAAAAAGTCAAACAATAGCCAATAATAATTCGGAATTTTAAATTTTTTTTGTAGTCGTTAAAATAATATTTTAAATGTATTTTCTATTAATACAAAATTTAAAAATGTTATGAAAATAAATATTGTTTAAATTTTCAGCATGATATATAAAAAATACAATAAAAGTTTTAAAAAAATTTGTACGATTTTTACGCTTCAAAAGACGTTTTACACTTCAAATTGGACTATAGTAAAGTATTATTAAGACCGTTGTCATAGTAATCAATCAGTCCAATTTTATGTGTAAAATTTTGATTTGAAATGAAAAAACTGTATGGATTTTTTTAAGGCAACAAAATTCTAATAATATACCATTCAATAAAGCAGAAAATTTTAGATCAATATGTTTTCATCAAAATTTTCCTTACTAATTGATACTTTTCATATTGGATTATCATAAATATCGAAAAGGCGTAACAAAATTTCTTTAATTTCCGGTTCATACAAAGCATTACTTAAACTCAAAAAATATATAAACCATTCATCGATACAACTTCCATACATTTGTAAAAATAAAATAAAAAAATAAATCCGCATATGCAACGTCGAAAACAATAAAAATAATGCAATAAACACGAAGTTGGAACGAGGAAAATTGTAGACGGCGAACTCGCTTAAATTACTAACCCAAAAGGGGGTCGTTTCGCCCGCTTTGTATGTACGTATACAGCCCCAAAACACAACTATAAATCACTAATTTTTGCGCGTGAATTATTCATGAGTGCCGCGAATATTATCACCTATATATTTTCACCACATCTCAAATCTGAAATATTCATGCGGCCTCCCTCTAACTCCATTCTTATTTAACTCAAACCAGTGCCGGGTCTAGATTTCAGTTGGATTTGAGCACGCTATGTACGGCCAAAGATTCTCAATTTAATTAGCGGATTTGATTCGATCGAATAATTATATAATACATTTTAAATTAGTTCCATTTACATTTAAGACCGATTCTGAAACTTGACAACATGACAATCGAGGAATAACACAACAGTTCCGCTCGAGGCCAACTGTCTGCAGACACCACAAAAGAGGCGACTTATCGGAAAGTTTGAGAAGCGCCGGCCTACTGGTCGACTTACCAGTTTATGGACAAAGTTCGACGGCGACGACACCCCGTTGTTTTCGTCGGAGAATAAACGTAACGTTGATTTTTTTTTAGGATTTTCATGTGTTTACGTGGAAAAACTTTTTTTTTGCTTGATGTGGAAGATTTTGATAAAATAATCAGTGTAACGGTGAGATTTTCATATGAAAATTCAAACTGGATATGTTAAATAGTGTTATCGTGTCAAAAACATCGATTTCGTTGCTTTACAAACGAGGAATGGGTATAAAAAAATGAAAATATTTCAAACGAAGTCGACAACTCCATCACAAACGTTCGCCCCGCCTGTACGTCATAATGAAAGCGAATTGCGTCACATTTGAATAACTTTGCATCGGCAACGACTTCGGCTCACTTCTTTCTTTCACGGCGCCTTTATGTGTACTACATAATAAAAAAAATGTATAAAAAGAAAGACATGGGCGTCCAACATTGCGTCAAAGAGTAATTAAAAGAAATACGAAATTAGGACTTGTACCTATATTTAGATTTTCACTTGAAATTGTATTAAACGTGTCTTTGATTACCGAAACAAAATAAAAGGGTGTATTTGGTACGATATCGTTATTCAATAATGAAATTTCAAAAACTTGACTTATATAAGTCACATTGATTCATAAAAGCTCAAACAACGATGAATGTTCATAAAGGGAAATATTGTTCTTATATAATTCATAATCAATGCCATCTATGCACAGTTTGAATAACAAAAACTTAGCAAATACATGAACCAATCAATATAAAAATGTTACATACATAGTATAATATAAAAAAATGATGATATTTGAATAATTTATAGTATTTAGGATACGTTGGTCATCGCTGATATAAGGTGAGGGAGGGGCCGGTGGTCGAAAGTAACGGCCCTTTGTGCGAACCCGTGTAATTTCGCAATGCAGTTGGCGGCCGTGGGTGGGCGGGAAAACGGAATTTCAAACGCTCTCATTATGCATTCCGAGGGGGGCGCGACCCAAAAACACTATAACGCTGACCCCGTCCCGCTGCGCCCCTTGGCAGAAAAAAGTTTATGGTTTGGCAATTTGTGGCGGTGCAATGGATGAATTATCGTATGCCGTATTGGTTTTTAAAGTTGAAAAGTTTTTTCGCATGGGTGGAAATTTTGTGTTGGAGTTTTTGAATTGAGGGAGATTATTTGTGTTTTTTTGGTTGAAATTAGTTTTGGGTTCAGCGGATATTTTTTAAATATTCGGAAGTTTATAAATACATTATATTATTATTATTCATGTAGAAAGTAGAATGTGAAAAATGTGAAAATGAAAAAATGATTGGAAAAATTGTGTTAGAATTATTCATTTTTTTTCAATCATTACGTAAAATATCGTAATAAAATAAATAATTTTTTTTTAATAAAATAGTTTTTGAAATCATCAAATATTAATCATTAAATATTTAATAAATATTTTTTTTTTGCCACAGTTCAGTGAATAATATTAACATATTCAAATATCTACAAACGGTGTACAAAATCTCTCAAAAAAAAAAAAAAAAATACAAAAACCAAAATAGAACTCCTCAAAATTTCTCACAAATAATCATTCACAAACACCACCCGAACACCAACTAACCTTCAACTCTTCAACTTTTCATCATCAAACAACACAAGAACATCAAAAACGACAAGCACACACGAACCTTTCTTACAGAAATTTTTTTCAGTCACAAATTCGAGTCCCCGCCCAGGTTCTATTGCGTCAACAGATGTCGACCGGTGGGCGGGCGGGTGGGCGGGTCATTTTTATCTGTCACGACCGGCACGGGGGTCAGTGTCTTAATAGCTCCACTTGTACTACGGCGACGGGGCAAGGGGAGGGGCGGCGGGGGGCGCAAGCCAAATAATGGCCCGGCCTTAATGGGTTAAGTACTAAATCTAACGGCCTCGGCGTCGAGCCGCTGCTCTTTTTTTTCGGTACGTCGTCGTCGTATTTTTTTTTCACTTCACTCGTTTTCCACTCTTGGACGCTTCTTTGGCGCTATATTTCACGTTCGTCACACTCTTCGGGTGGGTGGTTCTCAAATTGTCTTTAGGTTTTTTTTTATGTGAAAATATAATAATATTTTCATTGAATATTTGTTCCGATGTAATAATTTTAGAAATTTAAATGATTATTTTTCATTATCATTATAATTTCAGTTATGAGAAACACATTATTTTTGTATTATTTCTTTGTAATTCAAAAATCCATTCACTTAAAATAAACAATATAATATTTCAAAATTATTTGAATACATCTTAAAATTCTTTTAATTTTATCATGAATTTATTTTATTATATAAACCCTTCTAAAAATTATATCGTCTTATTTTAGATGTAAATTACATTGAATTTTCAATTTTGATCGACTACATAAAGTTACTTATTACTATAAACTCTATATCTTTTTATTGAAATTATTATTTCTTAAATGTTCACAAGGTAACATACTATCATATAAATATATGATAGTGGGAACTAGTTCATTCTATAATATAAATTTTTTGATAAAGTAACGATCAATTCAAAGTATAATATAAGAAAACGAGAGTTCTATCGTCAACCTTCATTGTCCTTCGACGACATTGAAAATAAAATCAATAAAGAAAAGTTTCAAAGATAAAATGTTTTTCCGATAAAGATTCTTTTCGAACAGCGATTTGGTTCAACATCGTGTTAATCCATCCAGTAATTGATGTACATTTTTCCCTCGTTTTAAAGCACCGCCCCAGGATTAAGTCGCTGAATGTTATGGCAGAGTATTGTTATCGCTAAAGCTTTAACAAAGTGAACATGTCGACCTTTTAGAATGCCGAACAGACAACTCGTATATAATTATCCAAAGAAAGGAGTATCCAATGTCTAGCAATATGATGCATTCACATTATTATGCAACGGACATGATAAGAGCGCGGATGACTTCAACCCCCCAAAGACTAAGCAAAAAAAAAAAACATAAAATTTAAAAGAAAAGATTGAACATCACAAAAATCTAAATTTCAATCGAATTTTCATAAATATTCATGAACATCCATCACGAGGGGTGTTTCCCGGCGCCAGGAGTGCGCATTTACAAAACGCCGCGTATCCGCCAAAAGGGTTAGGGTTCTTCAGAAGTTCATACGGTGAAACTCGACGTTTGTAAAGTCTCGAAGGGTTCTTCTTCCGTCGTTTGCGAGTGCAGTATGCAATTATCATGCATAAGCTGCAACTATTTCCTGTTATTATGCGCTCGCTCGCGTCTGAATGGGGATGGCTCGCGTTTCCGGCCGTTTTGAAATTTTCAAGTTCCAAAGTGGATTTGGATGGAAAGGGTTGTGAAATATTGTTTTTCGAGTTTGAATTTCAAAAATAAATATTTATATCAATAGTTTGAATTGTTTTTTTTTTTATAATTTTTATATAAGATCAGTTATGAATCCATAAAGTTATTAACTAAAATTTCAAAAACTAGATTATTTTTATAATCGTTATTTATCAATTGAAAGTATTATATTACTAAAAGAAAACATTAAATTTCAATATTATATTTGTGTGGGTAACTTTTCGTGGGGAATATTCTTTGTGAGAAATTATCTCTGCACGGAATGTTCATGTGGGTAATATTTTCATAAGTTTTATAAAATCATTATTTTCTTGAATTTAATTGAATACGATTTATCTCAATTTATATATCTTCTCAATAATTAAATTTATTCAATTGTGAATTGTTTGAAAATTGAATTTATAATTACGGCCCGTTATACAAAAGGTTGTTCATCACTATGCTAAATTATAAAAAAAAATACATAATTATTTTCATATATGAAAATAAGCTTTAATTTTGTATAAATAAAACATATCAATTGTACAGAAATATAGTCAAAATTTATTATTATTGAAAATATAAATAACCTAAACAATAGATCATATTTACCACCTATATTAAAAGCATCGCATTAATTAATAGAATTACATAATCAATTTTTAGGCTATTTTCAAAATAGATACCAACTAACGTATAATATACCCAACCATATCAAATTACCAATTAGTTAATATTATAAAAGATTGTATAATATAATATAATAATAAAAACACATGTCGAGTCCGACAACGTTATAAGTATCTCGCGCATAATGACGCCTCATACATACACAAAAATGATCTCGTTAATGATGCAGACGGAACCAAAGAAAAATAAAACGAACAAGAAAAAAAAAGTACCGAGGAAGAAGTGTGTAAGACGTTGAACGTTATTGCTACACAACGTGCAAAAAAAATTGTACGTACTACGTTATTATCGCACTCCATTTTTATATCTCTTGCACACTCACTTGCGTACGGAGAAGGGCTTCGCATAAAGGCGCTCATTTTCCCTTTGATTTAATATTCGCGTGAATTTCATCCGACGGCTCTATATATTTTTTAATATTATTTTATACGTGTGTTGTGGTATAGGGTGTGCCGGAAGTTTGTTGTTTTTTACCTGAGAACTGAGAGAATGTAAATGTTGGTCAAGTAAATGTTATGTTTGGTATAGATATTTTTTCAAAATATACAATGTGAGAATTTTGGTTTTTTATAATCAAATAGTTAATTGGGAAATTTAAATCTAGAGATAAGGGTTGAAAATTTGATCGAAAAATCCTTGAATTAGTTACAAGGATGGCTTATAATATAATCTATTGATGTAATCTGAAAATATTTGAATTTCGTTATGAATAATTTAGAGATTATGAGATTGAAATTTTCATTATGAATAAATTTTTTAATAATAAATTTAATTATGGTAAAAGAAATTTAATTATTAAAGAATTAAACACTGACTTTATGTTATTGAATAGTCTTAGATTAATTACGTCTTTATAATAACTCAATTACAAATTACTGATCAATTCCTTTTGTCACTTTTTAATGAACGATAAGACACAAAAACCCTCCCACTATAAAAAATCAATAAAATTATACAAATTCGAATCGAATACCATCATTTTCCAGACACTCTGTATTATATGTATGAAAAAGGACGCGGAAATAAAAAAAAAGTATATTTCGCGTAAAATTCTCACGTCTCCTTTTGTTCGCGAGCGAACGTCTCGTCATATTACGGACACCTAGGGTGTATAGAATACTTACTTCTTCAACCCTATATAGATACGTTCGAGGGGATGAACTGAGGGGAGGTGTGGGGCGAGGGAAAGCTTAACGAAATTTATGTGTATGTGTGAAATAGAGCCTTAAAAACGCGAAGTGAATTATCCTCGTATAGACAGGATTTCGCGCGTATGTCCGATTTGCATTTTTATGAACGCCGAAATATTCAAAGGATCTATGATCGTCGCTTTTCGAATGCCATTAGTGTGTGTGTGTTCGTTTTTATGCGAAATTCGTCGTTTATGCGTCGTGTGGTGTAATTCGATTCTGTTTTTGAGAAAATGATTTGTTTATGCGAAAAGAGATGCGTGCAAATATTGGCTGTTGGAAAATTTGATTTGGATCAAATGAATAGTTAATCCGGGTGTAAATATGTATTTGCGATTGTTTTCTTTTTAAATATTTATTCGTGAAAATAATTCTGAAGAAAAGACAGAATAACAATTCGAAATATTCCAATTTGAAATATATTATTTACAGAGGATTTCTCAACGAGACGGATTGCTGAGAATTCAAACTAATGAAAAGCCTTAAACATTCGAGTCAAAATAATAAATAAGTAAAACAAACCGAACTATTATTAACGTAATTTCGAAATAGCTAAATAACAATAAAAAAATGTTAATATTCCGAATATTTGTACATTTCTTGAACGGAGAAAATATCTACATTGTCGCATTCCAATTATGAGAAATGAGCCAATTTTCTCATATTTGAAAATAGTTTTTCGAGAGAAATGACGTTATACAGACGCATTTTATTTAGTCGACGTCGCATGTCTTCCCAAGTTTTTTCTTTTATAGAAACGAAAAGAATACGTCAGTTTACGAATGAAATAACTAAAGTGACATTAAATTGCTTCCAATGCTCACTGCTAAACTTGGATTTTTCCAACAGTTGACTTTTTATAATCGCCACTCTTGAGGGCAAAAGAAAAAATACAAAAACATCAAGTGGAAATCTTAAAAATTACTTTTTAACAACGTTCACCACTCCCCATACCCTCTACCATAGTATTTTATTTGATTTTCATTAATTTCACGTTCGTTGTTTTTGAATTAAATTGCTGTTTTCTTTTTAGTTTTTCTGACATGCAACGTTAACGACTGTACATTTGATTGAGTTACTAATGATTTTATTTTGGTACTTCAACGCATATTTAGCATTAAAGAATCATTTAATTCCAAAAATTATTATATCATATAAAATTTAACGAATTTAAAAAATATAATAATGATCTGAATACCTAGAATTCAATCTGAAAATAACTAAACTATTTTAACAATATAATTTGAATTCAATCGACCAACATGACGAACAAATTATTATATTCACTGACATAAATCCAAAATGACAAAGCTTACAATTTAACCGATTCCGATATCGCATTATATCGAAACGATTCGATCGTTGAATTCGAATAGTTAAACTTTCAATATTGTATGAATCGCAAACAAAATTGGTGGCTAGAAGCTTTTATCGCTTCAGTTATTAAGTATAAAAAATATATGCGTGTTATCGTAATCGAATCAAATATGAACGAACCAAATTGAAAATTTGACGCGCGTAACAAGCGTCCGTCATACGAAAAATCGTTATTGTTTTGTATGGGAAAAATAGCTGGGAATCCTCTAGTCTTTCTGTATTAAAAATTTAATGGTGCGACGCGTCTTTTTATTGATATTTACGACGTTCCAAGAGAAAGAGACATCCTTTTAGATGATATATAAATTGAATTTCCCATCAGCTCTTCGTTACCTGCTCCGTACCGCGCTAATTCCATTAAGACGTACTTTATTATTTAGCGTCGGCAAAAGTGTCGTAAATATACGATTTTCGTACAAAGCTCTCACACAGGATGATTCGAAAGTTTTAAAATTTTTTAAAAATGGTCTTATTGTTAGTTAGAGATTTTTGAATCGTAGTCGTAAAAATGATTTTCCCACATTTCAAAATGAATGTAAATTTGATGGTAACTTTAACGGAGAACTTTGATTCATTGAATTGTATTTTAATTAAGTTAAACTTTATATATAAAATGATTTTCATAAATGAATAATTCTGTAGTTTAATACGATTTCACGGAATAATTCATTTGATTCGAGTCGTTTCGGATTTGCGAGTAAACAAATTAAAAAAAACGAAAAGACGAATCGTTTTAGGAAAAAAAATTAATGTTTCTTCACAAATAAAGTGTATATTATATAACGTGTGATTAATTTATTTTCAGGTGGGCCAACGTTAACGGACACCGCCAATTTTGCGAAATTACACCGACTATTAATTTAAAACGATTATGCGTCATTTCGTATATTAAAATTTAACGAATTCCGTCAGATTTCGATGAATATTTATGAGATTTACACGCATACGATTAACAGCGATCCATATACACGTAAAACCGAAAGATTAATTTCTAAAACGATTTCAGATACAAACCATCACAAAATAAAAACTTTTATATAAAAAACTAAAGACCACTCAAAGGGAAAAAAGTCGAAACAACGCAACACTTTTAGCGGGAAAAATTACTACGTAATTTTCACTATACATCCTCGGGCGCTCTCTTACACCCTAACCGGGAAAAAATGCACACGGAAAAAATAGGAAAAGCTCTACTGTTATTTGCGGTAAATATGAATATATATACGCTTTATGCAAATAGTACTTGGGCGTCGTAACGGAGATAAAGAGTCGGAAAAACCGCCGAGGTGAAAGAAAAACGAGCGGGCAAGGGTTGTTGTTTCGGTGGATGCGCCCCCATGCCAAAGTTGCGCCTTTTTTCGGGGGAGGATCTCTTTTTTTACGTCTTTTCTTCGCCTTTTAAAAACTCGAGAGTCAAAAGGTTTTCTTTGTTTGTTTTAACAGTTATGATGCGAAATTTTCAAGTGATATTTTCTTTATGGGAACGCCGCACGGCAATAAACGCGGAGACAACAACACTTTTCGTAAGAAATTTTTCCGCGCGCTTTTCTGATTTTTTTTGTTGGGGTTCTTAGCTTTCCGCCCTCGCGTTTGTTTGTTTTTCGACTTGAGATATCGTGCGATTGTAATTTTTTTTTGTTTTGGGAAAGTTTCGGAATTTATCACGCGATCAGAATGAATTGTAATTGGGTACAAGTTGGCGCTGTTAAGAAGAAAATGTGTTATTCTGCTCGATTAAATATTCATTGTTCAAAATTTTAAATTGGATGAAAAGTTTAGGTTGCTATTTATTGTCATATGAAATGTACGTAAACGTATGATTTGTTTTTACACGAAAATATCTTTAAAAGGTTTCTTTTTATTATACCTTCTTGATTGTTGGAAATAATTGAAAAGTTTTCTATTCAATGATTTCATAAGAACAACGCAAACAAATTTATTTCATTTGGTACATCAAATCAATTATAAAAAGTATATATTATATTATAGATTAACAAAAATTGCTGAGTTCATCATTAAAAAAAGTATCTTCCAAAAAAATTTATATTCTTCGCCTATGACCATAAAACTTACCGATTGATTTCAAACACACGAACCCGACATTTTCCAACATCAAAAAAAAACTTCCACCATCGACATAAAGCAAACATAAAAGCGTTATTTATTTCCGAGAACGTCGCCGATATTACATAAATGTAACTGCGAATTAAAGTGCTCGTTCTTTTGTTCCGACTTTTACACACACAGAACACTAAATTTTGAACGTAAACTTTTATTGATCGTAAACTAGGATAGGCACACGATAAAAAAGAGGCTTAATATGGCGTCATGATCCTCCTTTGTATTCGTACCTACACACTCAGGTTATTTCAATTTAACAACGAATCGATAAACGTACCGCGGACACGACAAATTGAAATATCGATATACTAGGTACGTGGCTCGTTTTTCGTTTGCTGAAAAAGGAAGGTTTCAGCGATGGCGTTTTGAAAGTCTTTGTCTTTATTGATTTTGAATGGAGGTGCTTGTGTGGTTGTTTGTTTTTTTTTTGGATAATTTCAGTGTCATTTTATTTGTATGTTATTTATTCATGTAGGATGTTTTAGAATGTCATGAAAATTAGTTCTAGACAGGGATAGATTTTTTTATTGTAGATTATTTTCAACGTTATTTTCATAATATAGTTAAAGTCACATAATAGTACAGCAGTATACTGATACCTTTTAAAGAATCAATATTTTATACGTTCACATAAGTGTAATTAGTTAATAACCGTCTTTTTTACTGACACATGTAATTATATGGTAAATTGTTATCAGAAATTGGTCTGTGAATTAAAATCGTGAAAATGACAGAAAAATAAATATAATATATACTTTTTTATTACGATCAATAATTGAAATAATTCCAGAATTTTAGGTCATATTCATGTAATATATAATATTTCACTATTACGAGAGAATCTGTTTATTAATACCTGATTCGTTTTTATTATGCGGATTTATAATAACGATACTAATCACTTTTTTAAATAAATTGATTTTATGTATCAAAATTTGATACAGATGTTCATTTAATTAATGATTTGTAACGAAAAAGCGTTTTGAATACAAAAGTTCGTGGTTAATCAAAATCGTATCAAAGAGAAACTGTATTTTCATATAATATTTCGCATTGATAAATAATTATTATATTTTTATTAAATGGTATTAATAATCGATCATTTGAAATAAATATTATTTTCTTATAAATTTAAAAATGTATTGAAAGCATAAAAGTCTACATATCTCATACATCTTTTTTCAAAGACGATCAAACAAAAAACTCCACAATTGAATTTCGGATAATTTTCAACTAATAACTAAATTAACTAAAATAAACATCAATAGCATACGAAAACAACATCCCCACACAACATCCGACCAAATTAACGAAACCACCGCTAAAGCTCTCAAAGAAAATCAAAACCATCCCCGAAACAACTTAGACACATCGCACACCGCACCAGAACACACACACCGTTAAAACGGCACGATGTCCGGCTGGCCGTTAACCGTTTTAACGGCGGCCGTTCTTAATGAAGGCCCCGAAGGCAATCAAACGCCAAAACCACCTCGATAGAGCGGATTATGCGGCGATGTGGCCTGATGATGTAGCTGGATACAGCCTCCAGGGAAATCATATTTGAATAAAAAAATATAATAAGTGTGAAGCCTTAACGAGGCCGGGAGTTTGCCTGGAAAAGCGTTCGGAGTTTTATGGATGTCGGTTTTGTTTTATGTTTTTTTTTATTATTTGGATTTGATTGTAGTTTTTGTTATATCGATTGATTTTTGTAGATTCAAATATTTTGATTGAAATCAGTGAAATAGAATTAATGAGTTTTTATAGACTACTAGCGGTTTATACCTGGCGTTGCTTGGGACTCTGTGAAATTAAATTGTGTGCCGATTGTAATTATTGTCACAATCAATGGCGACGCTGGCACATTTTATATTGTAATTTGTATGGCGATCGATATAAAAAACTGAAATGCAAAACGATATTAAAAAAAACTGAATGCTTGTTTAGTTTTTCCGGATTTCAAAGCATATTCTTGAAAAATTTAGTGATGATTCGTCTATTGGTTTAGGAGTTTATTGGATACACACATACATACATTCACCGTTTGAGTTTTATATATTGTATATAAATTTAAAATTTAAAATTTATAGATTTTTTATATCTCTAGGAACAAATGATCAAATATACATTCTCATTAGATTATAAATATTTTTTTTAATGTAAATATTTATTTTAAAATGTAGTATTATATTAATAATTCGTTTTAGATCTACTGTTTCGGAATTAAATTTAAGATATGCAAAAACTTTTGAAATTTATAATACCTGTCATGATCTGTGAAACCTTTTTTTCATATCGCTTCAACTGAAAAAATGTATAAAAATTTATGACTTTGTCTGAAGAATGATTAATTTCGCCTCATTAAAATAACACAAAAACAGGTACAAAGCAATATATTCATAATTCGTATTTTATAAATACATAAATCTGTCCGTTTTGTGCGAAGGCGAAGTCGTAAATTGTCCTTTGAATTAATGATTCTGACACAAAACGGAAGAGCAAATAATAAGTAAAAAAATTTAAGTTTCCCTCTTTTCCTTTTGAACGTTTTCTTTATTGTATATCTACACAATGAAACTAAGCGATTTCCTTCCGTTTTTTTATATTTTTTTGTTTTCTCGTTTCGCGAAAAGCGGGAAAATTCTTTTTGTCACGTTAATTGAGCCGCTAGACTAAATTTTTAAACTGAAAACTTAACCGAAGTCTCGCAAAAATGTCTCTTTGTTGTTTTTTTCATCGTTTTTCAGGAGTCGTTATTTTTTTCGTTTCTGCGTCCGTCTCTCGGTTTTACTTTGGAAACCCTTTAAAAAGTTAATCGGGTCGAGTAGTAAAAACAGGACAAATTTCACTCAAAGTAAATACGTTTTTTAGTTCTCAGATATAAACGACTGAGCGAGCCGAATTATTGCCGTTTTTATACGAAGCATTTAGTTTACGAAATGCACCTAAAATATATCATTTATCATTTAATACTTTTAGATTTGAAAGATTTTACTGATAATAAAAAACTATGGGGATTGACGTAAATTAATCCATAAAACGAACCAATAGAATATGCCTGCAATATTTCACAGTGTTATTTAAAATTTACTTTCATCATTAAACTAGGATTTTTGAGCCTTTCGCACTCAACGTTTCATTTAATCCCAGATCGTTATTCATGATTATCCCTCCTATGAAAAAAACGTACTAAATTTGATTCTGAAAAAAAAGGTTGAGTTACGAACTTCGAGGTCGCCATTGAGCAGGAATTTGACCCGAAAACTCGATATTGTGAACTCGTCGTTGAAAACATCTCAATCCTTACATTTATACATCCAATTAGGGGTAATTTTTGCCGCGTACGGCTTATTATTTATGGCGATTTATATATTTTTTTTCTCATTTTTGTGCCCCATATTTTTCAATTAATAAAATATTCTTGGACTTTTCGCACCGTAAATGCTGCCAGTCATGCGATGTCGAATCGCTTACCGGACAAAAACGGATTTGCATTTGTTGTATTAATTCATCTTGATTCTTTTTCGAAAAATTAACATACTCAATTATATTTTGTGTAAAAAAAAAAATAGTGTTATTTAGCAAACGTAATAACGAGAAATTAATTTAATTGGTATTGTATTTACATGTAATCAGTATAATAAAGATTATTTTGTATTCATTTTCATATAAAGACAAAATTAATGCGCTTTAAAATAATTAGTATCGTCTTATGTCTACCTTACATTTATCCAAACAACTTGTAAAGAGAAATATCGCAAACGTAATCACTCAATTCTGTCTGGAAACATCTCGTTTAATTTACGCAACTTAAAAATATGATTTCTCTGCCTTTATTCCGTGATTAATAAGGAAGAAGCGTGCCGAATTTGTACGTCGTAAACACTCTAGGTGGATTAAAAACGAACCTTAAAAGAAAAGCGAGAACGAAAGGAAAAAAAAACACCGAGCGAAAAGAATGAAAAACAAAAAGGGCCGGGGAGAAAAAATCGACCCGAAAAGGAAAAACTCGGGGAAAAGCGGAAAGTTCCCACCTCGCCTAATTTTTACGAGCAATTAAAAACGACTTTGATGCACTCTATTAAAATGTGTCCATTAATCCGACCGCTATGACGGAGGCATTTTATTTTAGTGCCTCCCTTTTAACCGATATTTAGAGTACTACGAGTACCCGAGGCACTCGCTTTCACCTCGATTCGTTATCGTTCTTGTAATAACGGTTAATTGCGGTTTCCTCGAAAATTCTACTCGATCTGCGGTGTCCGTATCGTGCATATTTTTATTTATATATTAACTCGGTACTATAAAACAATAAGTGGGTCTAATCAAAATGTGTTCTATAAAATAAAACCGTAGTAAACTTCTCATAAACAAAATTACAAAGCACCTCCTACAGCTCGCTTTGGAGCAAAATTTACACCAAGATCCCATTAATCGCTCATTCCTTCCCACAAAGAACCAATCGAGGAAGTATCCTTCGCGCACAGGACTCGTTTCTTCGTCTTTTCCACCACGATGTAATATTTCAAGAATTTCCTCCGTCGTCCAATAACAAGGAGCGAGAGGAAATTTTCCACGGTTAGTTACGACCTCCGGAGTACGCTGAGAATGGGTTCTATATCGCAAAATTGAACCTGCTCTGAAAGCCCGTTGTCGGGCATCCTTTGACTTTGGATTTCGGTTATCCAGGGAAATTTTCAGGAGATAACGGTCCATATAGTGCGATTTTGTAATCGTTAGGTCGGATCGGTGATTGACGCTCTTTGACTTTGTTACGTTGCGATTGTCTTTGGTGATAATTACATGATTGTCTTCGTATAATGAGCCTTTATTCGTCTTGTATTATAATATTCAATTCATAATATAAATTTTTATTTTATTTAGTTATATCTATTATTTTTTAATAGTTTTTAATGTCTCAGACATGTTAATAAATAAATAAATAAATAATTCATAAAAGAAATAGTTATAAAAAGTCTTATTTGTTTGTTTAATGATAAGACTTTTAGTTTCTAGTTTCTTTTAACTTTCGCTGTAATGGCATCTGCACACACTACACGTTCGAAACGTTAAACGGCATGAAATTTTCCAAGTGCAAAATAAAACTCACGATAGGTTTTCCCGGTGGGAAATCGATGCGGTTTAAACTTGAAAATGCTGACTGCGCGACGACTACTTGCCAATAAACGTTCCGCCAAGAGTCGATTGTGAAAAGTCACTTAAAACACACACACCTAAGATCATGTGTGGAACGAAAATGAGATATTTTCCCATCAGAAAAGTGAAAATTTTCTGAAATCGTAGGCCCCCGGTAAGGAAAAGCGTAGGAAAAGATCCAGCCGAGATACGGCACGCTAACGATCTAAAGCGTATTAAAGTTTACGATCGAATTTGCACTTAAACGTTGAGCCAGACGCTCATTGATTATCAATTAGTCGATGTAATTTCTTTTAAATTTGATATTCGCAACGATTAAATGACGCTTTATACCCTAAACTTGCTTACTAATAAAATTAATGGTGTATTATTCGAGAGGTCGTTTAAAAATTTAAACAGTTCTTGCGAATTGCAATTAGAAATGTTGAATTGCAAAATTGCTTCGAGTTTATTGACTAGTTCTAATTTTATTGATAAATATATCGAATAAATATCGTAACGTACATTAATTTAAATAAAAACGTTCATTTTGCCAGTAACAAAAGCCTTTGTAGAGATAAAGCGTCAACCCGTTATCGTCCCAAAGTAACTGCGATGCGATCCATCAGTGTCGTCGACAAGACCCCAGATCTTGGAGGATCCTTTGCTTTTCCTGGACCTTCTTCCTGGTCGATGTACGACCAGTGTCCCTTTTAGAAGCCCTTTGCTACTGAGTAAAGTGCGACGTTCGTAGTAAAGGCCGGAGATGGATTTCTGCGATGCGCTATCGGGTGTTGAGTGTGAATGGTATTTTTTGGGTTTTTGCGGTTCATTTGATTTTTTATACAGATATTTTAAAAATATATATGAATTTGAATATTTATTTATATTCAAAAAATATTTTTTTCATTACATTTTTATCAAAAGTAAAAGAAAATACTATTCTAACAAATTTTGAATGCGTATAACAAATAATTTTATTAATTTTTTTTTCAATAACTACTGATTCAATATAAACAATGTTAACTCATGAGAAAGGTAAATATTTAGGCTACAAATAAAATTTTTATCATGAATATAATTTTCATATAAAATTTGTATTATAGTTGATAGATCAAACCTAGAGCAATATATAAAAAATTGTTCAGTCAGAATGAATTGCTTGTAATTTCCTGAAGTGCAATAGTGCGTAACGAAATAAAATATTACGTGAATGAAAAGATAATATTCTATAACACATAAAGGTGGCACAAACAATTTTCCCAGTCATAGGATTTTCCCTCGAGTGAAACGTCACATTTGCGTAATCCTGTGAGAGAAAAGCGAAAGTCACACTAGGTAATTCGATGAAACAGAACAGGACTCGGGACAAATTTCATACCTACGAAATAATCATAGAAGCGTGTCGTCATAATATATTTTTTCATTTTTATGTGAAACACCCTCATTTTTCCATGTCAAAAATGGTAAAACTCGACTTTTTTCCAACCATAATCTAATTTTATGAAAGGTTTTGAAACGGCGGATAAAAGTTTTCCTAATAATTATTTTATTTTCAATCGGCTTAGATTTTGACATTAAAATCAGAAAATATGAGTCGAATTTCGACTCACAATAAAAAAAAAGGAAATGACACTGTAAAAAAATCAGTTTTACGATTGTTAGTTTTTAGTTGACGTTGTATAAACGTTTCGGGCCACCGACATACGTTTTTCCTCGAAACTTTTCCCTCGGTACAAATATGAATTTAGTCCCGGCGACGAAACAAATTCAAGGGAGTTTTCCCCCTATTTTCTACGGACCTCGCAGCCCTTTTTCCCTTGCTCCTTTCAGTTTTTTTCCTCCTTTTTCAGAGACTCGTGCAATGTTGGGTTTTCCTCATAATAAATACTCCAATTTGCTACGCCGCCGTCTGACGTCCGATAATTGAAATGAAGAACACCTGTGAATGCCGCAAACTTAATCAAGACAAATTATTCCTTTTTTATGCGAGTGTTTTATGTACAACATAAAGTCACTAGAACTATATAAAAATGAATATTTTTTTTATTATAATAAGATTTTTTTATTAAAACATAACTCAGAACTCTCAGATGCAAAAGTATAATTTTGATCTTTGAGAAGTTGTAATTTTTTATATTAAAATTATATTATATTTTTATTTTGATATTTAATTTTTTTTCAGTCTTGGAACTTATTTACTTAACTGAACAATAAATATATAAATTTTACCACTTTTTTCGCGACGTCGCGACGCCCCTACCAAGCTCGCGGCTATTAATTATTTTGAGTAACTTCTTGCTTCGTCGTTCGCTCTCTTAACCTTTTTCCTCCTTTCCCATAGAATTTTCGGTTCACTTTTTTCATTTTTTTTCTTGTTTTATTTTTTCCGTTTAATTTTTGGCATGCGTGTCTCGAGGCGTCGCAACAACGCTTTCAGGAAGAGGACTTTTAATTAAACGCCTCGTGTTCGTCACGCTTTATTTTCAATTTTTTTTCAGTGAATTCAAATTGTTCTGATGAGTTTTTTGACAGATATACAATGTACATATATTTACGATTTTCGGAATAGATTCAATTTGACCGTTCGTTTGATGCTTCATCGAATTAGCGAATGAAGAGCCGTATATTTCTGGACGGGTCGCGTTTGTTTTACTTTATTTTGTTTTATCTGGGTTCTGGAATCGTAAAAATTTATCGCGCTATTTCACCGTGAGAAAGGAATGACACTTCTAAATGTGATTTATAAAAATATATAGAGATATATCGAAGAAAAATCTCACTAGACGGCAAAACACGGTCTTCCTATCTTTCCTAATGTAAAATTCATCGAGACATTTTTTCATCTTCAGCAAGTAAAAAAATAAAATAAATATTTATACTTATAAGGCAAGAACCCTTTTCGATCCATTGATTTACTTTCAACGTTGTTTTCATTGTAATTTGATGATAAAAGCTGTTTATGTTCAATGGTGTTGTATCTGAACACATTCAGTATATTTATAAACAAACGTTGATACATAATACATTTCATTAACTCAAAATTATCATTTTACAGTTAATACTAATATTATATAATATGAATAAAATAATTATTTGATTAAATATAATATTATTTTGAATGAACAGAATTTGTATATACGAAAAAAAAAGTTTCTGTGCTTATTGAATATTTTTTTAAAAATAATAAATTCTGAAATATTCACTCGGTTTATTATGTACTTTATATTGAAATCTTCAGCGGGAGAGTTTACAGCGCTACTTCAAAAACATCAACGTTCACTAGAAGTTTTAATTTTGACGTCTAGCGTTTCATTAAATCTTCTTTTTAGAGAAGACCTCGTCCATGCGACCTCTGAGAGACTTTTCATTTCGAAATGGCACACGGAAAAGCCGGAAAACTGCGAGGGAAAAAAGGTGGAAAAGGCTCCATCCACCTGGACGAGGCCTCCGCTTTATTTGCACGGCGTTTTTTGACATTTTGCGCGCCAAGACGGGCACGAAAGTATTATACCTGTGTATATATATGGAAAAAAGGGAAGACGTAAACACGGCGAGTTGTTTTTTCCTGTCGTTTTTCCATTCAAACCTTCCATATTTCATATTTTCGGAGGAGTCGCTATATTGCGCGTGCGACAGGGCGTCGAATAAAAGGGGCGTTAGGGCTTTTCCCGCCTTTTTTCTGCCAGTTTTTCCTCGCTTTCCTTCAGCCCGCGTCGAGTTTTCCGGGCAAATAAGGATTTAAAGATTATCTCTCGCGAGGAAAACTTTGAAAAAACACATATGTCGCGCTCTGGGCCCCTGAGTGCGTCCCCATATGGATATAATTCGACATTCGATGTATGTGGTTTTGTGGAAAATATTAAATTTCGTTGTGTACGCAATGTGTCTTATTTGTCATGGGAAAATACTGGATGATTCAGTTAAACATTATTTATATTACAAAGGTCGAATATTCATTGAATTAAATATACTCGTACAGACTAAATAAACCTTTCAATTCCAAATATTCAAAATTGAACTCATTAGTTATGATTTATACGTATTTAAATCATTTTCATATTGAAAAACTTTAATTCACCTCGTAAAGCGCAAATGGGACGTCACCGTTGGCCGTTGTATACGTATTTTATTTTTTCGAAAAAAAAATTCCCTCGTGCAATACTCCGAAGTTTCTTTGGGAATAAAGTTAGTCGAGTCACTGTACGAAAAATTTATTCCAATTAAATTTTCAGATCCTTGTGAGTTCAGATTCGGCGTCGGCTTTTACGGTATTGGGACGATGGGCGAAAAAACGGTGGAATGGGAAGGGAAAAAAATCACTGAACAGCAACGCTAAAGTGGAAAAAAATGTAAAAGTTTTTGCGAAACTTTCCTCTCTCGGTGCCGAGTAGATCTTCTCCTAATAAGGACATTACTTGATCTATAGACGTGGTAGACCCGGAGTCCTGAAGTTACTTTTGCTTCGTGTGTCGTATAAATGCGCCTTTAAATAATCCAGTAAGAGTCCGTTTTGGTGGTTATTTCATTTGGAGTATTCTTTTATTGGTGAAAATTAGGTGGGAATGGAATTATTTTAATGTGTTCGAGTTTGAATGCTTTTAGTGTTAATCGTTCTGTTGAATTGTTTATTTAAACGTGTTTGGGTTTTATGTATGTATGAATGGTTTTAAAGGAAATTGAAAATTCAATGTGATTGGTGTGTAAAAAATTACAAAAATATTTTCATAAAATATGGACGAAAATTCAATGGATGAATATTCAATTTTTGTACCAACGTTGAAAGTTTACATTGCATTATTTGTGAAAATTTCATTTTCCAATTTTAATTGCAGGGCTATTGAAATAACATTTTTTGCGTATGTTATTAAAATAAAAATTACAAATTTATTCAACACAACTATTAAAAACAAAAACGAGCAGTATCTTCAGAATCACCATATATTTTTTATATCCCCTAGTTTGACACGTTCAACGCGGATAACCACTTAAGTATTCATAGCCAAAAATTCTTAATGCGGAAGATTGGCATTTAAACAGAATAAGGGATATTATGTATTTTATTATTTAAAAACATATTTTAAGTACGAATTGATATATTTGGTTAATAGAAAAAATATTACGATACATATTTATAGACGAAAACTCGTTTACGAACTTGTATGCCTATTTCCTCGTCGTGAGTCTTTAGGTCAATATCGAATCTGATTCTCACATATATACGAACTTATTCACAATAATTTCAATCAAAACAAAGTGCCACTATTGACAACAACATCTACTATTTAATTGACTATACTAAATACAGTTCCAACAACGAAAAACAGAACGAAAGTGACAAACAAAACCGTCTTGTCGCTCGTCGTAAATCAATTTCGTTTTCAGGCCGACAAAACGCACCGCTGTGTGCGGTCGGGCATACATAACTCATTTCATTCAGGCCGCTGTAAATTCAACTTAATCACCATAAATCACGATTTAAACCGTTTTAATATTAATATTGTTTCGCGAAAAACGACCGCGCGCACCCACCCGGGCAAAACTAAAGTATTCCACGGCGTACTACGTACAGAAGACAAACTAAGTGATATAAATGCCGCCGCCTCGCTGAAAAATGTGTTTCAGACCCGGCGACGTGAAACTCGAAATTTATAATTCTTATGTACGTTTTTGTGGGCTTTCCGCGTTTTGTTGTGTGTTTTTTATTTTTTTTTAAGGGTTGTTTTAGGGTTATGAGTTTGAGCTCTGTGTGTGGTGTGGCTCTGTAATAGTTAATGTTTTTATTGTATAATTTTGATTGTGGTGGAAATAAATTGTATTGATCTTGTTTCATAAATAGCACCGTTTTATATAGTTTCAGTAGAATTTTGTTATAAATATATTCTTCTCAGAGGTATTTTCAGATTCTCTTAGATCGTCCGTGTGACAAATGTGTCCTTAACACCTGAACATCATCTTTCACCGTGTGAACAAAAACTCAATTTTGTCTTGTATATTCGTAGGGGAATATGATGGACACGAAAAGGTCACGAAACGTCAGTCTATTTTTCTCGAGACATATTTCAAATGTCTGACAATATTGCACCGCGCTATAATACGAAACTAATTTAATTTTCAATATAATATAACTAAAAAGAACTATTGAATATATTATATAATAATATCAGTCTATTTTTTTTTAAATCGACATAATCTTGATGCATCTTGTTCAGACATAAACTAAACTCAAATGTAATATATAATATGCAAAAAATAATGTATTATTAAAAAAAATTCCTAATATATACGATGCAAATACAAAACAGAAAATTATAACATCGCAAACATTTCCTCCGACATCAAACACAACATTTTACAAAACTTTAATATATTCTTATGCCCGACAGCGAAAAAGTTCCACGGTTAAACGCGTTCAGTTCGATCCCGTTCTCCGTTTCGCGAAATAAAACGTCCGTTTTTCCGCGAATTTCGAATAAAATTTAAGGCTGTAGAATTTTCCCGGTCTACGCTCGTAGCTCGGAGATGTACAATACTATCGCTGTTGGCTTGTATCGTTTCGTAGACACTGTTTAAACCGTCTGGTCGTTGTTGTGTTGTTTTCGAACGGCAATGGTCCCCTGGAGCTTGAGGAAATGTTACGTATTGCAAACTTTCGCCGAAGGCTTTGCGAAAGCTTAACAACTATAATGTGTGCGGATGTGTATGTACGATGTATTTGTTGTACACGCGAGTTTGCTACGTACAAATATTGAATCTGATTTCTCATATATGGGAATTGTTTTGGTACAAACTTTTGAAAATTTTTGAACTTATATTATAAAAAATCGATGCGTATTATATATAATATTATATTTGAAAGAAAACTTTTTGAATGAATTTTTGTGAAAATATTTCGATTTGATATGATAATAAAATATTTTTTATGAACGGTGAATTCATTTTTAGCATTTCACTTTATTCCTTATTCAATTTGTATCATAAGATATTTTGCTGAAAAAAATTAAAGAATATGTTTGATATAAAGTTTTCTTAAATAATAAAAGTAATATTTTTATAAAAAAATCGCTTTGAAAACATGTATTAAAACGATATGGTTGAACCTATATTTTTAAAGAATATATTTTCGAGATGTATTTTTAAGATTGTAAAAAAACTGATTACCTACCATCTTGTAAAAATATCTTATTGTTAAACGTATTTTTCTGATTCAAATATTTTTACTATTTCTCAAAATAGTCTTTGTATTCATTTCACAAAACATTGAATTTTTCATAAAATTTCTTTCAATAAAAAAAAATTACAATACAAAAAAATCAAATTGAAACATTTTCCAAAACTACCCAACTTTTCCAATTTACCAAAAAAGCGCAAAATCACTTACACCCCCAAGAAAATTACACGACTTAACCGCACCTACTGAAAGTATCGCCTCGTCAATAAGTGGGCGGGAGCGAAATTGAAACGTACAAATCAAGCGAGTTCGACAGGTAATGGATTGATTTATTTGTCTGAAACGCTTCGGTCTGAAACCGGAACAGTCTTAGAGGCAGGGGGTGGTCCTGAGGGATGAGAGGGAGGTCCAGCATCGGCAAACTCGGGTCTGAAAGACAATGATTGTGCTGAATGGCCGAGACAGCTGCGGTTGCCCCGCCGAATTCCCAAAGGAAAATCTTCCAAGTTGAGCCTGGAGGCGGGAAACACGCGAAAGAAGGGATGCCGATATATATATTTATTATTTGAGTGTGTGTGTTGTGAATTCGGGGGTGGCTTAGTTGCCGGGTTCAAGGTCTGGGGCTCGATCTGGTTTTTATTTCGTTTGAGAGGTGGGATTTTTAAATGCGGTGTCCCGTTTCAGTAATTAATTTTTTTCGGGAATTATTAATCGTGGTTTTTTCGCTATGATGGATTTTTTATATGAAGCTAGATTGCTTCGTTTTTATTTTGTTTTATTGAAAATAATATTTATAAATATGCTATATTATAAATATTATATTACTATTTATTTCACATTAACGCATTTTTTAAATGAAACATCGTATTTTGAAACCAAATTGATGCGTTGTAGATACCATACTTTTTATGGGTTGTATACAATTCAATATAATGTCTCTGATATTTTGACGTGGATCAAAATTTACTATGAATAATATGTCATCATCGTATTTATTAATTAATGAAAAATCACCAGATCTGAATTTCGAAAACCACAATTGAGTGATTCTAACGTTAACTGCATCTTTTCTATTCATATTACAAGTATTTTTAGTTGCTGTGGTTGCGTTATTATTTTTACAAAATTTATATAGTGAAAAATATCATAAATTCACTTTATTATAAGACATTTTAAAAATTTATACGGGCTGTTTATTGTCCACTGGCTAACTTAAAACATAACAGATACTAAAAAGGATGTATCTTCCAGGTAATAGAATAGTTTAAGAGTTGGTTTAGTTTAGTTTAGGGTTTTTATGTTATTCATTAGTTCATAAAAAGGAGAAAAATATATGACCATCGAAAAAATACTATAAAACTTATGCATTGACCGAATAGTAATTAATTTGTACTAATCCGTAATATTGAAGCGTCAAAAACATTTTTCAACATCAAACGATCAAAAATATTCAAAAATATCCAATACAACCAATCAAAAATAAACTTATGACAATCATAAACACATTAAAAAAAATCCACATAAAAAAATCCTCAAACAAACCCACATTCAACAATCCTTGTCGAACTCGACAGCCGTTTTCTTTTCCATGGTTATCGCTCGTGAACGGCTCGTTCGCTGAAAATGCTTAATTGTGCGATAGTGCCGTTTCATAAATAGTGAATTGACGGGCTTTTGATTCATGGCGTTCCGTTATGGCCGACGGTGTCATTAGTAATTATCAGTAATGGACTCTTAGCACGAAATCGTCTCTAATCTCGCATGAAAGTAGGTGTATTCCGGCGGTATTATGTGCTTTCCGATGTCAATCACACTTAGTGCCCCCGCGTATGAAAATTACTATATTTTTGCCTGCCTTTTGCATTTTTTTTTTAATATGCGGCTGTGTTATGATTAAGTCGCCGAAGTGAATTGACGCTAAAAGCGCTTTAGTTGATGCCGTCAAATTTTTTGAGGTCGATCGTTAGTTTGGGCTTGAAAATGTTTTTGTTTTCGCAAGTCGGTGGTTGTAAATCATATAAAAATGTTGATATTATATGTTTAGGAGATTTCGTATTAAAGATTGATGTTCTATAATTGTATATTTTAGGAAGACAGAGTGCAGACTAATGCATTTAAGTTTTTAAATATAAAATGGCGTTTAAATGTCATTTTTTTAAGAGAAATCGACATTCTGTAATAGCATAGAATATTTAATGAAAACTCTTACAATTAGTCATATTAAAATATTAATATAAATGAATGATAAAGCAATTAAAAATTATGTATGTAAAACTTCAAGTATCTAAATTTGACACTGAATAGAAATTCTAAAATTATAAATGTTAATAATATTCTCTAATTGAAATGTATGAATAATTTATTAAATTAAAAAATCAAATGCAATATAAGTAATATCCATTAGAGAACAAGATCTTTCTAATCTATAGTAATTGGAGAAACAAGGTGACGATAGTAGGTAAAGCAACTTTCAAGAAGTTAGATCCTGAAACTATTCCATGTCGACTCCCTAACAGAAAGCGATTACATCAATTCACCAACCACACCACTCATCTCTTAACATCAAAATACCACAAAAACCAATACGTCCAAAAAAAAAAACCAAACACAATAAAACCCCCTAAAAAAGCAATCACACCATCAATCGAGCCATCCCAGAACATCGCAAGTCTCACAACAATACGGAATACGTCCACAAAGTGAGACATTACAATATGAAACAATCGCGAACCGTCAACGCACCCGTAGGCCCGTCTGTCGTCGAACTGTCTTCGGTCGACTCGTCGCGCGATAAATAACGACTTATCTCGCCTCGCAGATCTCCCACCACCCACTTTCCACCCACTTTCCACCCACTTTCCACCCATTTTCCACCCCCTTTCCACCCACCGGTGGGCGGCAAAGAGGCATATGCGGAGAGAACGGGCGCTAAACGGGCGCGAGTGGGCGAAAGCGGGCGCTAAGTGGGCGGTGGGTGGGTGGTGGGTGGTGGGTGGTGGGTGGTAAGTGGGTGGAATATTCGAAGGAGGTGGGTCGTTTCGTTCGCTGTCACCGCGCATTACTTACTGTCACGGCCAGCCGGCCATTTCGTCAAGCCCCCGCGGTGCACCGACTCGGCAACTTTCCGGTTGGACTTGGATGAGGATGTCGCTGTGTTATAATAGTTGGGTTATAGTTTTTCGGGTGTGTAAAGTTTTTTTTTGATGTATGTAGATCAGGTGGTTTTTTTGGAGGTATTGTTAGAAAATTATTTTTATTGCTAATTTGTTTTGTTTCAAAAAGTAATATAAGCGATATAAGGTAATGTATAGGGTTGCCGATAAGTCTCTTTTAAAGAGAACATGTTCTCTTTTTTAACATAATTTTTTTGTTCTCTCTCTTTTTTGAAATATACCCAAAATGTTCTCTTTTTTCAATTCCAAGAATTTCCTCTTTTTCAAATCCAATTTTGACAATAATTTTATGCAGTTTGTACTTTCGGACTTTCGGTGTTGAAACTAGAATAAATGATTATTACCCTTCCCCCCCATGGATTTAACCAGCACAATTATAAAGAAAATTATTAAAAATAAACAATTTTTTTTAAATGTTCTCTTTTTTGACCATAACAGTTGGCAACCCTAGTAATGTACCAGTTACTGACCATGTGTTACAAAAATTTGAAAATTAAGGTTTTTATATACGATCTTTCGAAAAGGATGCGATAGATAAGCTGTAATAAATAGTTTATCTATCGTACCCTTTCCGAAAGATAATCAACTTTGAAAACCTTAATTTTTATGACACAGATTTCGTTTAGTTTTTTTTTGTCAATGTTTGATTTTGTGGCTTTGCACCTTTATCGAATAAATATGCGTTCGTTATGCATATAGTATAATTTAAA
This sequence comes from Hydropsyche tenuis, assembly GCA_009617725.1. Lineage (NCBI taxonomy): Eukaryota > Metazoa > Arthropoda > Insecta > Trichoptera > Hydropsychidae > Hydropsyche > Hydropsyche tenuis. Next base: position 107,118 of record VTON01000133.1, read on the forward strand.
TCAACAGTTGTAGTCTTGTCAAAAGTGTTGGTTCTTACTGATCGCTTAAGTTAAGCAACAAGTTGTGCGATTTATACGTGGATGCGCATATCGTTGATCTTAAAATATTTAACAAAGGATATTTTATAGTTTTCATCAACAGTTGCCTTTTTAAGTGGGAAAATCTAATAAGAATTACTTTTAATGAATATCGAAAAGTCTTTTTATCCTACAATGGATTTTATACAAACTAATAATAATAATATTGCTTTTTTGAGATTAGCAGTAACTAAGATGTCTCGTTATATTGAAGTGAGTTGAAAGTTATTTTTAAATATTGAATAGTTATTTGTTAATGTTTATTTATCGAATAAAAATTTTGTTCAACCAGATAATCGAGGAAATTTGAAGCATTCAAGAATAAATATTTGAATAATAATATTTGTCTAGAATATTAAACCGATTCGTTCATTCGTCAAAATGTGTAATTGAATTAAAATTATTTACGAAATTGTCTTGTTTCATCGTTCTACTCTCATCTGAGGTTAGAAAGGAAAACCACTTTAGCTTAATACAAAGGTATGGAATTTGTAACCCTAAAGCCACAGAAATTTCGTAAATGTATAGTGCTTAGTACTTCTATACAATAAATACTTCTATAATAAGTGTAATCAACGAAAATCGTCACTCACAAAAAGCGAAACATTAAATCTCTCCAAACTATAATTCAATACCCGATGAAACAAACAACGCGACCGTTATAATTTAATGAGAATTTTTTTGCACAGCAAAACAATCGTGCAAAGTTTGCCGCGCTGTCAAAGCTTCGAAAGCGACCACAATGGTTAAGTTTCTTCATTATACCTCATCGTATATACACGTATGACACATGGTGAAAATTGAAAACTGGGTCATATTTGGTTAATGTCGATGAAACTGAGACGAGATACGTCAACCGGTCGACAATAATAAACTTTTACCACGAACGCATTCATCCCCATACCGCATCATATTTTCATATTACACGACTTTATATTTTGATATAATATTTTGTCATTTTGACCTTTTTTTATATAGAAATATCGATGAAATTGATATATTAAATTTCATGTAGTAATGATGCGATAAATTGGATGTTTTTAAAATATAGATATGTTGTATCATGAATAATTATATTGTATGGAAAAAGTATAGGACATTGATGAAAAATTGATTTTTTTCTAGAGGTTTCAAATATTTATAGAATAATTATCGAAAAATAATCAATGTTATGTTTCACAAAATATTTAGAGTTTATAATATTTTGTAAAAAAATGAATAGAATGGATATCTTTAGATTTTATATTGTGTCTGCTTGTCAAAAAATGTTTATTTTCAAGTCTAATATTAGATTACAAAGGCCATGAAATGCTTGTGTATATTTCTATAATAAAACATTACAATTTTTTTATTTATAACAAAAAAATATTTCATAGATATAAGACTGATATAATTTAAAAACGATACCAAAAATTATTAATACTAACTATTTACTTGACTAATCTAAAGATTTTGGGATAAAATTTTCCTTAAAGACTCCAAACAAAAACCCCAAAAAATAAACTTTACATTTATTACAATATCAAAACACAATTTTCTTCTAAAATATACAAACCATCTTCTATCAACAAATTTAAAAAAAATTAGGCCAAACCGAAAAGGGGCCATCCCGTAAATTTGCATTTCCCGTTCGATTTTCACGACTTTTCCTCTCTCCCGTATGTATTTTGTAAATTAGCTTTCAATAATCACGTCAATAAAAGCGTAGACGGAAGTGAAAAACCGACCATAAAGGCTCCGCGGCAATAACAATAAAAGTGAGCCCAAAAGCGACCTCACACACGCGAAAGCCTCTCTCCCCGAAGACTCGGGTCGCACGTTATAATTTAATGGTTTTATGGCATGCGTTATGCGTGTCGCAATGTCGAATTTTACCAGCTTTTTCCTCCTGTTTTCATTCCGTCTTTTGTTTTTCTTCTTCAATTTCGTCTACGGGGTCGATTTGATGGTGTTTTCCGACGGGTTTTCACGGAGAATGCATTCGATTTTGATATGTGAGTCGATAGTTTAGTCGAGTTTTCTAGTTTGAGTCAATAGTTTATGTTTTATTTTCGATCGAATTTCGGATGAAATTTGAATATTTTATATTGAATGTATCTGAAAAAATATCAAAAATGAAAACGCATTCTGAACGTTTATAAAATAATGTATTTATTATAAAAATATAAAAATTCAATTTCATCCATAGAAATTTGACAGTTTTATTCCAAGTATTAAGGATATTAAATTTTTTAGAGATTAATGTTCGTTTTTGAAGATAAATATTAAAACACTTGAAAGTTTGTGTGTTTTTAATTTGAGCCACGTTCATGTTAAAATAAATTAAACAATTTTGTGACGCGATTAATTCACATCGCAACTTTGGCTAGCTGAAAATATTGCGCTTGGAATTTGAAACACGTTTTATTATCTTTTAAAAAGAATTATGGAGCATATGACTTTTTTATTACATATTTCATAAATCTAGTGCGAAGTCACGTAAAAAAAAGGCTCCGAAAAATTTAAAGTAAGTGATAAAAAATATTAAACTTACTTAAATATTTTACATTCCACCCTAAAGCTCGCGTAGCCGAAACATTCTAAAAATTATATTCAATTTAAATATTATATCCACACAATTTCTAATTAAGCCCATCATACTCTCCAGCGCATAAATGCAAATTCTTCCAAGAGAAAACATGCATTCCAAACCATCGTTTACTCGGAAAATTATCCTAAAAACGGCGCGAATTCCCGAACCGTAACCCTTTACATCCCCCAGCATATTGGAAGTCAAAAGTGCTACGTACGTACGCAGAAATTGGTGCTTTCGACCCCGAAAGCCAGGTACATCGGGACTGGGCAATTTTGGGCATCTGGGCCCAAACGAGGATCCAACTAGGCCCGTCCAGGTGGGCCAAAGTGAGTTATAAACACGCGAATAATGACCGGGGAGCCAACTTGTTGGTGTGTCGGCCATATGCGACCCGAATGCGGTTGCAAAATATTCGGCTATTGAATTTTTGTGAATCGTAATTGAAGTTCAGGAATTGAACATTGAAAATGTTCAATATGAATATTATAAATATTAAAAACTAGCGGCTTGTAACCAGTGTTGCATGGGACTCTAAAAATAAATTGTGAACCGATTGTAATTATTGTCACAATCAATCGCGACGCCGGCATATTTTATATTATAATTTGTATGGCGATCAATGGAAAAAAAACTGAAATGCGAAACGATATTAAAAAAAACTGAATGCTTACTTAGATTCTTCAGATTTTAAAGCAGTCTTGCCAAATTTAGTGAAGATTCGTCTATTGGTTTAGAAATTTATCAGATACATACGTATATACATATATATGTACATACATACATACATACAAACACCATTCAAGTTTTATATATATATATTATATATAGATTATACAATTATCATTTGATATTTATATTGCACAATTTGATCAATCTTATCCAAATCCACACATTCAAACGAAATCGCCAAATTCACAACTACTATAATAAATTTATGATACACGCGAATGTAAGGAAGATTAGATTCGCATTAGGCGAATCGACAACGCCTACATACACAAATTTTCATACCCAAAAACCTCCTTTTTCACCCCCGAACACACGCTCGTAATATAATAATAGTGCAAACACAACATAATAACACTTTGTAGGGCTTCGATCGCGTGACGGCGAGTTTACGCGCGGAAAATCGACGTCAAAAAAGGGACCTCGCGAAAGGGAGAAATTTTCCGATTTTCCGAAAGACTCGAACGCACACAAAAGAGCGCGCTTTACGATGCACGCTTTTCAGCGGCGATCCGTTGATATTTTTTTTGAATTTTCTCGCTTTTCCCACCGTTTTCCTTTTTGGTCCCGGTCAACGTGTGTTATTTTCGCGTTGTGTGCGTGTACAAGAGCCTCGCTTTTTACGACCCCTATATTGCTGCCGTAAATGCGACATTTTACACGCTTGTGCTTATATGCGGTCGGGTCGTTCCGTTAGCGAAACGGGTCAAATTCATAAGCGATGGGTCGCTTTTTTTCAGTAGGGTTCAGGGTGAGCCTCCATGGTAAGCACGAGTATAAGAAAATACGCGATTGAAAACATAGACGTGTTTAAGATTGTGTATCGGAGTATACAGGCTTTATAAACATATATGTTTATGCTCATGCTCACTATGGAGCCTCACCTTTATAAAAACTAAAAAAAATTATAAAATGAATCATTATTAATCTGATGAATTTTATATTATTTGAATTTTACGCTATTGCATACTCATGGAGTTTCACCCTTTCTTTGTGCCTGGAGAGAAATTTTCATTTTATAATAGTTCATTCTAGAAATTTTTTTTTATTGAATTTGAATGTGATTTACGATGAAAATTCACGTTTATGCAAGAATTTAGTTTTAGGAAAATTCAGTTCGATGAAACTAGGTCGATTCAATAATGTTCACATGAGCGATGTGAATATAAAAATGATAGAACATAAAAAATATTTTAAATGTTTATATTTATAAAAAAACAATGCAAATATAATATATATATATATATTGAGATATTATAAATTATATATTAGGTAATTTATTGCTGTAACTTTCCCTTAGTGAGAAGTCAAGAGTAACAAATGAATTCGGAACTTCTCAAGACTTGCGGTGTTTATTCCTTTTGTTCGAGGAATTAACAAAAAATGTTGAAATAAACAAATTGAGAGAAAAAAATAATTAACGTTGAAAAACTTTCGTGATCTTTGTACCGCAAAAAAGAAACTTTCTTAAGAATTATTCATGAATTTACCGTTAAAAATGTTACATAATATTCGTTTCGAAAAAAAATTGAAACGTTCCTAGAATAATAATCTGAAAGCTTAATTTTAGACTAGAAAAATTATTGAGAAAGTAATCGTAAAATGCACGACGCCCACGCACCTTTGATTGACGTGAAATTTTGATAAAAATCGAAACTAATTCCGATTAAAAGCCTTAACCCAATTTCGACACATGTAAACTTTATACATTTTTTATCTTTACGAAACGCAAATTATCAATTTTCACATCATATCTACAACGATCAAACTTAAACAATCTATTTCACAAAATAAACAAATTTCGATTATTAATCGAATATTCAATTGGATTTACTCAACCTAACTAGACACGAATAAAAACACCAAACCCATCATAAATCAACACGAAAATTTTTCATGTATCGGAAAAATCGGAAAAACCCGCACGCGTCTTTCGATGACGCGTCTCGGCGGGACGGGACGGGTTTTCCCGGACTATCCCGTCCCGGGACACTCGTAAACAAGGTCCAGGGTCCGTGATTTGGACCCACGGTAGGAATTCCTCAAGCGAGGACACGTAAACAAAGAAACGTCTCGGTCAAGTCCCGGCGGGACGAAGCCTACGCATGTCCGGCATATTATTATATTCGCGACCGTTTTATTTAATAAAGGGAAAATCTATAGGATCGTGGGTTTTTTGTGTCGTTTTCGTGTTTGTTAATGGTTTTTGTGGGTTTTGTGATTTTTTTCGTGTGTGGTTGTTGTAGTGTCAAGGTTTTTGTAGTTCAAGGTTTTGACGATGGTATCAAATGTTCGGAATTTTTTTGTTTTATTATTTATGATCGGTTTCAAAAGAATATTAAAAAAATGATGGGAAAATTGTTTCTTTGCAAAAGGTCTTGAGCTCATGATTATTTAGGTATTGATTTTTAATTTCGTTCAGTACAAGTGTGTTATAGACTAGTTGTTAAAAAAAAATGTTTACTTTTTTTTGTTTAAAATTAAAGTAACAATTTTCAAAATTAGTGAAACTGATGGAATATTTTATTAGACCAATATCAAAGTGCTTATTTTTGAAAATAAAATATCACCCAAATTATTAATTATATTTATATTAAAAAAACGTATCTTATTATATTAGACGTCTTTGGGCGAAAAGAATAGTTTTAATTTTCAACTTACTTTACAAATATTCATGTCGTAAATATTGTCAATTTGAAAAATGTGAGGATGAGACTAAATTTTAACTTTAGGAAAAATTACACAGCATATTCTATTTGTTAGTTAATTTTATGTTTTATAAATATAAATATTTTCATTTTTCTTAAATTATCTACTTTTTTGAAAGACCTTCATTATATCAAAAGTTTCCTTTTAAAATTCAGAATCTATTTCAATTTTTCTCAGAATTATTCAAATCTCACGGATTTTAACCTGAAAAAATATCAAAGTCTAAATTTAGAACGCTAAAAGAAAAATTAAGCTCAATTCAAAGTGAAAGTATCTCAATTATTAATAAAAATCTTGTTTGATCAAAACGTTCCGAAAGAGCCTAATTCGATTATATAAACAATATAATTTAAAAATAAAACCGCGTATAATCAACTTTTCCGAAAATTTTTATCGCAACCAAAAATCATCAACTTATCGAAAAAATAAACAAAAAACCCACATTGAGAATTCAATTGAGTTTCTAAAATGGGTCGAAATGTGGCCCTAATTGATATAAGATCGATCGCGATCGGATTATGGGCTTATCGCGCCAAGGGCCCAGGATTTCGAATTTTTAAGTCGACTTTTCTGGCCCAAAGCTAAAAGCCTGTGCCCCTTAAAAAAGAAGACGATTCTTTTTTAAGTGAAAATAATTTCGCCGCGTAAGCCTTTTCCGCCGGATTTATGGCCTCGTTATGTTATTATAATAATTCTATTATTATTATAATATATCGCGCCCGTTTCGCCATGAAATTTTTCGAAAGTCGTACGTTTCGGATTTACTTTTTTGATTAATTTAATATTTTTTCATTATTAGGTGAGGCTTTGTCTTTTTCGCTTAGTAATAAAACGGTTGTTTGTTTTATACTTTATGTCTCTTTTTAAATACTAAGTCCCGAAGAAATATCGTCCTCAACTTTGAATGGTTTTATTCATTATGAATGGATTAAAGCGATGTGCCTAATAATTTATTTATTTTTAAAATAAATAGATTATTATAAGAATAATATATAATATACGTTTTGAATGATTCGTCCGAAATTTAACGATTTGTATACTGCGGTTTTTTGTACCCGAAAAATCGTATCGTTCTCGTTTTAAATAAACAAACGGAAAAAACGGAATCCCTTTTTGAATTAGTCAAATGTTTGTTTTGAAAATATGACATTTTTCTTTTTTTCCGAAGCTTTACCGCCGAGCTGATAAAAAAATGTTTTCATTCGGTTTGAAAGCGTGACGCGACGTTTTCCATATTTAAAGTGTATGGATTTGTTTTGAATTTTTTTATTCGTAATCGTTCTGAATCTAATCTTCAATACTTTTTTTTTGTTTCAGGTGAGTTCAAGCTTTATACTCTACAAAAAAACAAAGGATATACCAAAAAATTTATATATAAACCGTAAGTTACATATGTATATCAAATAAATATTTTCGTATTCGGCAAATATTAAACGAATCGATTAATTATTGAATATATGCGTGCACATTATTATCGAGGAAAACCCGTCGTTTTTATTAACGCCAAAATACGATTTTATTAAGAAATTTATCGTTCCAATTTGCGCGAGGCTTCGGCGGGAAAATTCGATCGCTTTTCCGGCGAGTTTTTCCGCGCTCCCAATCGCCGCGAAATTATGTAGATTTCCATCATCTTCGGTTTCGGCGGTAATTACTCGCGAAAACCATGGAGGGGGGAAAGGGGACGCGAGGGGATTTATACATTTATATATTATACATGCGCACAGGAGCGGGTCCGAAAAAACTAGAAATAAAAAAAATATAAGTTGGTGGTTTCATCGAGCTCAAATTTAAGCTCGATGTGAAATTTGATCTGATTTGTGAATTGAAATAAAATCAATTTTTTTTATTATAAATAAAGAATACATATTTTGATGATATGAACAGGGGCTAAATAGTTTGTAATTTTATATAATAATTTTTGCAATATTTTATAATAATATTTAAGCTTTTGTGGTTATGATAACATTTTGTTACCTTAAACTACCTTAGCTAGTTGATGAGTAATTAAAATTCATAACAAACTAATTATACCTTTGATGCCGTTATCTAACTAGTTTTATAGTAGCTAAATATCCAAATTATATGAAACTTACAAGGAGAAGGAATGACGACGGAATTTAGTTTCGATACGGGATATATTTTTTTTTCAATAGATCACCTCTATTGATTTGATATGGCAAAGTATAAGCGTGCACCACCGAGCCAATTTAATTATAAACAACATTAAGTTTCGATAAAACAGTATATGCAATTGGATGCCATCTCGATATGTGGCGTAAAATACTATAAACTCCTCCCATTGTAGGCGTGACCGCAGATGCAGACCGCAGTGATTCGGCGATTTAGACCTTACGCCTCATATCGAGACGGCGCTAAACGCTAAACGGCGCTATACACATTTTTTCGAAACTTTAAAGTCGTTTATAATTAAATTGGCTCGGTGGTGCTCGCTTATACAGGGTTTCCCGGGACTTTTATACTTCAAATCATTTAGAGTGACTTAGATCTATCGAAAAAAATATACCCGAATGAAATCGGCTAAATTTATTTTTAATTTTACCCCCCGTCAAATTTTCCTTCTCCTTAAAAAAAAAATTAAAAAAAAAAAGAGCCGATCGGAATAGTCACTTTCATCATGACTCTAAGTCACTTTTTTCCTTATCAAACAATAAACCCTTACGCCATATCAAATCAATAGAGCTGAATCGAAAAAATATCCCATCGTTTAAATTGGTCGTCATTCCTTTCCTTGTTAGACAAACCAAAAATGATAAACAATAAATTCTTACGCTAAGTTTTAGCTGAATGAATATCCAAGTTTATATTGGTTAGTAATTTCCTATCAAACCAAATATAAAATATTCTTTTTATATTTTAATTGAAAAAATATTTATATTTATATAACAAAAGTTAAACGTAACTATCCAGCTAATATAAAAAAAATAATAAAAAGCTTGAAAAAAACATTTTTTTTTGATATTTCATTCAGAAATAATCAAAAAATATATTTTTTCACCGTAATATTTCTATTATTCCACCCCTAAATTAGCCAATGCAAGCACGTAACAAATATATATACGTTATTTTGGGGCCAGGGGGGCGCAGGCCCTGCCACGGGGTCTGCGCCCCCCGGCTTCCGTCGACTACACGATGAATGCATAAATTAACCGACCGTCAAAGGTTCTCGCTTCTATATGCATGTTTAGCGGCTGGGGAAATTTTTTGCATATTTTCATCACGTTCGATATCCACTTTTTTTTGTACTTTATTTCGTGTGTCGTGTAATCCATTCGCTTGGTGCGAACAATGAACCGGCGAAAACCCTAAAAAATAACTCGATATTGTTATTTTGAATATGAAAATATTAGCGATCGTTTTCGAAATTTGATATTCGCCGAAATTCAAATGAAACAAAAATAATAATTGATATTTACGAATATCAATTTAAGCTTTTTATATCGATTCGAAGTTATATGATTTCACAATATGAACATCGATTATTCCATTACGAATTATCGTTGGTTAGTAAAATGCGGTTTTGTTAGCAACACACAAAGCGGGATACGAAATATGCTTTCAATTATGTACACATTTCGGCGACATTCAATTAGTTGCGGTCGTTTCGTTTTAGTACAAATCGAGTTTCAGATATACGCGGATCTGAAATCAATCATCATTTGATTGCTGCCTGTCTGAAATCGACCCAATTTTGACACGAGTCAAACATAAATAGACATTCATAGTATCGTATGATTATATCGGCTTCGATAAAAGGATCGCTTGTCTAATACTCGAGTGTCATTTGAATGTGATGATTGTTGTTTTTTTTTTTATTGTGTGGGTTTCAGTTTTTTGTTCGTTTCGTAATTCCATGCATGCTTTACATTCCGAGCGATAAAAGTATGCTTTTAGTGTGGTTTTTATACAATCAGTGTATGGTGATCGTTGTTTAATCTAGTGAAAATCGTAAATGGAAAATTTTATGTTCATAATATTGTATTTATTTTAATAGCGTTAAAGTATTTCGAACGTATGATAAAAATCAACATAATTCGACGAATAAAAGCCATTCGATTATGAAAAAGTAAACGTACGCTTGTATCATAAATCATTACGGTATATGGATTTGAAAAAATATATTTTTTTTACGTAACTACACTAAAAGCCAAATATTTTTTTAAACATAATGTAGGTATAAATTTTCTAAACGATCGATCATGCACTTTGAAAATATATTTCTATACAAATAACTAGTTAGTCATTCAAAATAGTGCTTAATTAATTAAAAATTTACAATACATAGAAACTTGCAAAATTTAAGATGAAAAAATGAAAATATTACTAATTACCTATTTCAATTAAAACATAAAATTCGAAAATGTATTTAAAATTAATTAATTCAAATATTTCCGAATTAATACATATTATTTTTAATATTATCTAGGATACAATCGAGGGATTTTTCGATTGGGTGCTAATTTTATAAGTTATAATTTTTTTAAACTCAAAATTTCGATTAAAAAAAGGATTTTTTTATCTTTCTTATATCTAGAAAACATTACGTGATAGAAAAAAAATAAAGACCATATTCGAATTCAGCCCCCCAAAATTACCTAATATAGACACCTTTCATACAAATAATTTTCAAAAAGGTCAATTTTGTATACCTGTTACATACAAAAAATCAAAATCAAGGATCTCCAAACAATTTTCAATCCACACTTCAACACACATCGCACCAAAAACAATCAATCCATCTCAAACCCAACGAAATCAAGCACCCCAACACCCAAACAACCCAAATCCCCAAAACAATCCACACTCACATCCCACCACACGCTATCCCATCCGCAAATTATTCAAAGGTGTCGATGTTTACACACGGGCCCGTCTTTCACGACGCCGCGTAATAGAAACGCAACTTTCCTAAAAGTTGAACGCGATGATTGACGAGCCTACCCTCGCGGGCCTACCCCCAGAGCCTACCCTCAAAACCTACCCTCACAGGCCTACCCTCAGAGCCTACCCTCCCGATTCCCGCCCACTTTTTCAGTTCGGAGGCTCTCGAATCCGGCAGTGTTGCGCCGCTGCGGATTACGCATTAAATTTGCGTGAAGCAGTCATTTTTCAAGATTACCGCGTCTCCCCGGTAAGAAACTGGCTTCTTTCTTGTTCTTTTAGCGCGCCTATCTTTCGCCGCCCACTACCCGCCCAGTGCTGGTGGATGGATCGGATTGTAGATTGCGAATGCCTAACATCCATCAGGGACGGACATGAGGGAGGTGTTGGGAATGCAAGGCTTTGCTTTTGTGTATAATGTCTGTTTATTGACTATATTCATTTAGTCGAATTTGTGAAGGTTTTATATTCGAAAGTTGTTTTTATGTGTGTTGACGTCCAAGTATATATTCAGTCCATGTGCATGGACTGGCGTTTCCGTCCAGATATATGATAAAGGCTTTTTAAAATATTTCAGATTTTTAAATTGATTTGAATATTTACAAATATTTTTAGATATTTTGAATTGGTTGTGAAACATTGGAAATAGTTTAAAATGGAAGTGTTTAACGTGAAAAATTGATTAACAAGAAAAAATATTGTGGTTCTCAATAAATGTAATTGATTACATGATATTGTACATTGATACATGATATTGATTACATGATGTTTGATAATTAGTTCCGAAGGTTATCGTGCAAGTCGAACAATTTTTAAATTCGAGAAATTTCAATATCAAATCATAGAATATCATGTAATCAATTATCATGTAAGTCGAGGACTTACTGCACATATACTATTATATGACGTTTAACATGAAAACATATGTTGGGCCTTTGTGTTAAACGTTTTCCACTGTATTAAAATATAATTGATCACTTTCTAATATTTATCGACGGGAAACTTGTGTTTGCTTTAATTGTTTCAAACGATTACTATAATAAAATTGATTTTGATAAAAAATAGAACCATTAAAAAGTTATGCTTATGAGTTTTTTTGTTGTTATGTGATCAATAACGGAATTTTGTCGTAATCATTGTTATTTTCATAAATTTTTAATATAAGAGTATATTTTTTTATAGCATTAAATTTAATCACTTAAAAATTAATATTTAAAAAAACCGATTATACAGTATTATATTTTAATTTGAACGCACGAGAGTGACTCTATATATTTTTATCACGTAATCATTAAATCAATTTACTACCATTATATTTTAATTAAACAACTGAACGTGATTCAAATTATTTAATAAAGTCGAACTCAAACAATAACATAATCAGATTAACATATTATACCACAGAAAATGAACCATTTTCAAATTTCAATTAACAATACATTAAATAACCACCCCTCAAATCTATCCAAGAACAATCGAACGTTTAAAAACCGTAAACTCCAACACACACAACCACCCAACCGAAAAACCCATCTCCACTAACAACCCCTAGCCCAAACCACCCCAGACCAAGGGATGGGCTTTGGTCGTTTGTCATTTGTCTTCTTACCGTATCTTCGGGCTCGCCTCAGACATCACCTCGTCTACCTTCCTTCTGCAGCATTATCCAACCTCGAAGACGACGGCGAAGGTATTATAAGAAGTTGAACTGTTTGTTTTCGCCGCCGACGGCTGAGACGTCCGATTATATATCCGCGCCTTTTTTCACTATTTTTTCACCTTTTTATGGGGGTTGTGGAGCTCTTTTCAGTCGTGGGGAACTGTTATTCGCGGCGACGTTCGAATGCTGGAAGTTATCTTTTGGTTTGGATTGCGAGTAATAGGTTTTTCCGAGCACATAAATAAAAATATACAGTTTATTTTGTATCGAGATTCTTATTTTATATAGCAAATAATCGATATAGTTTAAGTATGAGGATTCATAATGAGCGCAAGTACAGGGTCTTCCCCGAGACTTTGATAATTTCTAATCGGATTTAAAGTTACTTAGAGTCATGATAGAGAAGTGAGAGTTATACCATTCCGAATGAAATCGGCTAAAATTTATTTTTAATTCCCCCCCCACCCTTCAAATTTTACCTCTCCCCCCCTTTTCCATCGTCGAATAGCGTACTTCCGTCCACTAACTTGTACAGTTCAAATAATTTTTTTTTTACCTACCAGTACGCTATTCGACGATGGAAGAGGGGGGGAGAGGTAAAATTTGAGGGGGAGGGGTAAAAAATGAAAAATAAATTGTGGCCGATTTCATTCGGAATGGTATAACTCTCACTTCTCTATCATGACTCTAAGTCACTTTAAATCCGATTAGAAGTTATCAAAGTCCCGGGGAAGGCCCTGTACAAACACAGACGTGTTTACATCAAAATATAAATATTTCTTCTAACAAAAAACAATTGGTCATTTCGATGGATTTCAAGTTTTATCGAAATTCGCAGACTTTTAAGCAATTTGCAAATGTAAAATTCTAATGATACTGCGGTATAATTTTGTCATTTCGTACTAGGTAATTAGTGTGATGTACAAACAAGTTAATTTATGTATCATATTTCAGTGTGTTGCGTTTTTATAATGTGCCATTATAAGTGTGATGTATTATGAAGCTGTACGTGTTACATAATAGTTCAATGACTTGCGTAACTGTTAATTAATGTATGATAAAACGAAGCTTTTTCATTTTTTAATTAACCTTTAATATATAAAAGCGTAAATGACGAGCTTACGAAATTCGGTCAGCTTACGAAATATATAATCCTTATAAATCACAACGTCCATGTCCTACAGAAATTATAATATATAAAAACGTCACAGAACCGACGGGATACTTTCCGCGAAAATACATCAGAGATTACATACGAGGAAATCCATTTTTTTTCATTACAACAGAGAGACCTTCCCGCTGGCTAACAATCGTCCTACATATTCAGGGGATATCCAAAAATACGTAACACAATAGATTCCCGCAAAGGATCTCCGGCCACCGAATTTTATATTGTAATAACGGTTCCCATGTAACACAAAGGGTCCCACAATCAATCCGGGATCCGGAATCAATGGAGGACCCGCAATAATGTCGGACCGGTGCTTGCGCTTAATGAAGCAAGCTATTACTAGACCGATTACGAAGTATAATACTATTGTATTATTTTATTATATTTCGATGTATTGTTGGGTGTATTAAATGTTTTTTGAATGTATCAAGTTGTCCAGGATGGTTTTATAATCGGAGAATTCATGCGAGAAGTTTTGAGTGAGTCGAAACATTTGGATCGGTTGAAATGTTATTATTTGATCAATTAGAATAGTGATATTATAATAAATTATTATTTTATTATAATTTGATATATTGTTGGGCGTATTAAATGATTTTTGGATGTGTTGAATTGTGCAGGATGGTTTTATAATTGGAGAATTCATGTGAGAAGTTTTGAGTGAGTCGAAACATTTCGATCGGTTGAAATGTTATTATTTGATCAATTAAAATAAAGATATTATAATAAATTATTATTTTATAATATTTTAATGTATTTTTGGGATATTAAAAGTATCAAATTATGTAGGACGGTTTTATAATTGGAGAATTCATGCGAGAAGTTTTGAGTGAGTCAAAACATTTAAATCGGCTGAAATGTTATTATTTGATCAATTAAATTAAAGATATTATGAAAATAAACGTTCATATCTATAATTTGAACGTTTATATAATTTCAAAGTAAAAGATTTATAAGAAAATTATGTTGAGTTACGAACTTCATGAATATACTATACACGTAAGTTACTGTATAGTGTTGAGTCTCAGCCCATTTGTTAGGCGCAGTAAGTCGACGTGTTGTAAAGACGAGCTGATGCCGAGATTTTCATCCTTTATAAACCGACGAAAGGGGATTATCCTTGCTAATTATAGCGTAGCACGTTCACACCTTTATCAGGAGCGGGTTGAAAATTCAAAGGGGTTGAAAAACCAAGGTGAGACTTTCACGGTTTCCGCGTCACGCCCCAGAATAGAATTTTTTTGAAGAAACTGCCAAGTGGATCTTTTCGAAAGACTCGAGTGGCGCATTTAACGAAATATTGTATAGATACTTTTTCATTGTGTAATGGTTTTCGGGTGTATTACGTAAAGAGAGTGTATTCTATGAACGGCATGATTCTGCTTAATTTTTTCCCTCTATCCGGAACATTATGCGCACTTTCGCTAAATTTCATAACGAGACTCGAAAAAAGTGTATATATAACATAAACCGCAATTAAGATCGGTGCTTGATAATGTCGGAAAAATGCGGAAATTTCATTAATTCCACTCGGCTATATATGGAGATTAAAAATACATCGGCGAGATAGAGCGCAGAACCTTCTTCTTTCACTTCTCGTCTTGTGCTTACTTAGGTACCTTAGGACCTCACCCTCAATTACAATTTAAATTAATGATCAAACTTTTCTTTTTCATTATCATAACTTAGATATCTCTGTCGAATGAACTTTTGGCGGGGAAAATTCGAAAATTCGGCTAATTTATTTCGAGTTTCAACGCCTCATATTTCGCACGGAGAGGAGGGATTTTGCAGCCCGCTTGTGATTGATGCGATAAAAATCTGCAAAGCCTACCTCTAATTATAGTGATTATTTATTGTCGTTTTTTTATTGTTTTGGAAGCTTTTAAATATACAGATTATTTTTTATAACTTAAATCTCGATGAGTCGATTTTTAGTATGGGATTTATTTTATTTGCAAGTCACCCGAACGAGAAATATCTTTCGAATAAGTTTATACAAAGATTAAATAAATTATCTTTTCGAAGTTTACTTTTGAATAATATCGCATGCTTAAAAAAAGTATTTTTGTTCGAATATCTAAAAATGTCAAATGTATGCTGAAATATTTTTTAAATATGTATTATAAAACTTTCGTGAAAATATAGGTAGATATTAGAATATGGCTAAAAAAGTAATAGATCATTGTGATTAATTTAGAGCGTTTTATTCATTGTATACTAATATAATATTATTTAAAGAAAAAGTTTTATGACAAATTTGAGTATGTATATGAAAATATATATATTTGTGTTTATGTATAATAATATATTTTTGAATGATAATAGTAGAGTGCCAATTCGAATTTTTTAAAACTATTATATATTTGGACGTCAAATAAAACAAAACCGCCACTGATCACAACCAAATCATAACTATCAAAAACCCTAAAAATCTCTATAAAATCATCAGAAAGCCAATCGGGCAATTAACGAGCCGTTCTTTCTCGTTAATCGAAATCTTGTCGAGCCTCGTGCTAGATCCGAAGCAATTCCACGGCGGCCATTCGAGGCGCACACTCGAGGACGCAAATACCGATCCGCACAAATGGCCGGGACATTTAGGGGCACTCGACTCCCGTATCCGCCATTATCGGAACGGCGTTATAACGATCGCGGACCAAGATTAAAGGAGCCCATCTACACACTGAGAGGATATACAGGCTGGTGGTTGGTGCCGTTGAGTCTCTATTTGTCGGGATTCGCAGGTGTTTGATGGTTGAATTTCTCTATTGAGGATTGAGGTTTTGATTTTTTTTTAGATAATAGTCATCTTTGGTGATGTTCAAGTCTCTTTTTTTATATGAGGGGTACGTTTCAGAGATTACTGGGTAAAAAAAAGTATGGTGACTATATAAAAATTGAAGATAGGTTCATGATTAAAGGAGCCCATCTACACACTGAGAGGATATACAGGCTGGTGGTTTGTGCCGTTGACTCTCTATTTGTCGGGATTCGCAGGTGTTTGATGGTTGAATTTCTATATTGAGGATTGAGGTTTTGATTTTTTTTTTGATAATAGTCATCTTTGGTGATGTCCAAGTCTCTTTTTTATATGAGGGGTACGTTTCAGAGATTACTGGGTAAAAAAAAGTATGGTGACTATATAAAAATTGAAGATAGGTTCTATTAGTATATTTGGATAGAATTTCTATCCAATTATATTTTACGAAAAATGTGTAATTTGGCGAAAATCTTGCTATGTGAAACCATCGAAAAACATCAAAATTTTTTATTTAATAACTTTGATTGTACGAGTATACTGATTTGCTCCGGATCTTACCATGTGGCATAATAATACATTTTTTTTTTGCGTTGTGTTTATGTGAAAAAATTGTGTAAAATAAATAATCAGTTCTCTTTGATCTGTGTAAAAAGACTTTTGGGTGTATCGACAATTTGTCACTCAAATTGCTCGAGTCGTTTAGATCGATTGAGTCACTTGAATTGCTCAAGTCTTTCAAATTGCACAAACCACAGGCAATATTATGATATGAATAACGGCTTAAGGGTCATTTTTGAGATACAATAGCTTTTATTAAGAAATTCCTATAGTGGCGCATACAACCGGATACAAGTTCCTTGATATATAATAAATGATTTTTATTGAATTTCAGGGACTTAAACCACATTTTAAAACATTGTTATTGGTATATAGAATATATTTCTGGCATAAAACTGATTTTGGATTTTTTGTCACTTACGCTCTTATTTATATGTCCAGTATTCATATATTACGTATTACCTAGTTCAA
Source organism: Hydropsyche tenuis (assembly GCA_009617725.1). Taxonomy (NCBI): domain Eukaryota; kingdom Metazoa; phylum Arthropoda; class Insecta; order Trichoptera; family Hydropsychidae; genus Hydropsyche; species Hydropsyche tenuis. The sequence goes on from VTON01000133.1 coordinate 124,732, forward strand.
GAATCAATATTTTTTCAGATTAATATAAAAAAGATCCAACAATTAGGTATCCGACTATACCATTCCGAACGAGAACGAGAAAGGACTAACCAAGGCTGCTATCTTCTAATTGACTGTACCGCCGGCGAAGAAGTGAAAACTATTAAGCCTTCGCGTTCATCTCTCGTTTCCCTTATTATCTGGCCCTTACGGACGGCCAGGTTTTTCCGGCCCTCGGGCTCGCCCATCTGCTTCCAAAAAAATAAATGACCTTTTTTCCGCGGTTCGAGGGTCGGCGATGGCTTATAATATATTGGGTCGTTACGTTTCGCTTCGGGTTCCCATTGTCCGTTCGAGTTTTCGTTCCACGTTGCTTGTTGATGGTATTGTGTCTGTGTAGGGCTTAATTGACGCTTTAAAGAAGCCGATGTTAAGTGTTGGGTTAATTGGACTTAAAAATTCTTTAATTAAACTTTTATATATTAATATCAATAGTTTTTTTTTATGATCTGAAGAAACTTCAACACCATACATCATTTACAGAGAGACCGTTAAAAAAAGGCATAAAACTTACAAACTGCCGTTTTATCGGCGACAAAATGGCCCAAATACACAAAGAATTGGCCATATTATGAAGTATCATAATAACGAAATATCGGCCGAAACGGCCCGTACATACGACGGTCGTATACGCGCACTCGACATAGTTTTTACGACGACACTTTTGTCGCCCTTTATTGTATACGCACGTTTTATTGCGAACCGTCAAAATCACCGTGGGTCGCTTGATATACAACCGACGACCAAAGGGTTAACGCCCAGTAGGGCCGTGCGTTCGTTAAGGAGGGAAAAACCGGGGTTTTTGACCTCAGAGGTGTTTTCTTTGGAAAGTCGGAATAAATTCGTTTGTGTTTTGTGATCGGTGGGTAGAAATGTGTTTTTGTTGAATGTGGAGAATTTGTTTGTTAAATTAATATCTCGTCACTGGATTTATTTGTAATTTCCGAGTCTATATTTAGTTGAAATTGTTTGTTTCGTTTATTGTTTTAATGCGCAAAAGTAAGAACGATGTTTTTCATGTGTATACGTAATTGAAATATGACTAATGAGAAATTTATTATTTAAGCATATTTTCGGAATGGAATTAATTAATTATTTTTATTCGCTAAATTAATTTCTTTATCTTAATAATATAAAAAGAACGATTCATGTTGTTATTCGTTAAAATGAAAAAAAAATTGTCAACATATTATACAACAAAAAAAAATTTAACACTCACCTCATATTTTCACGTCGTATTGTCGTCATTGGCATCTTCAACAGTTTTTGCGTTTCACCTTTTGATTATCAAAATTATTCCACACATATTACGCAAAATAAAATTCCCGAACTTAACAATTTATTAGCACCCCCACGTAATACAACTTTAATGCTTTATCACGAATATTTTTTTCTTTCGCGGAAAGATGCGAAAATGCGAAAACGAAATACTAGTTTTTTTTCTGTTATGATAAGAAAATTTTTGTGTAGTTGTGACAATAATGTAAATAATCAACTCTGTTACTTAGCATTATGGTGAAATAGTTTCCCAATATCCGTTCGTGTGTTCACATCGTCGTCAGTTTAATAACGGTTGTTAAGTCGTTGAGTTGTTGCTCTTATTATTCTTTTTTTTGTAATAAAGTGTTAAATATTTGATTTTATAATTTCGGAATATCAAAAAAATGTTCAAATTCAAGTTGTGTCGTTTTTCGAATATCTTTGGTTATTTTTGCGAATTTTGAGTGAAGTTTGAAGAATAAAAAGTTTTTAGTTGAAATAAATTTGTTCAATAAATCGAAGTGCGTGATTAGTGTTCATCGAGAAAAATGTCAACATTTTATTATATCGGTGAGTTAAAAACCTTTTATTTCAATAATTTAATAGTAACGTCCCCAATTTTTTATACAAAAATGACAATGTTCGTACTCAAACGGAGATCTTTCATATTCACAATTCCTTCATTACAAATCGTTCCAAAAAAAATTTAAACACCATAAAAAAATAAACATCACTAATCAAACACATCACAAAAAAAAAGAACTCGAACCAAACCCAGAAACGACCATCGACTCACAGTTCAAACAGAGTCACCAAACAGCGAGTTAACCTCGCAAAAGTTAACCGTCGCGATTAGGGGTGCGGTCGCGAAATTGCCAAAGTTGCCCACCGTGGACAGGTGACACTGGTTTTGTGTCTTATTTATTTTTGCGTCAAAGGGCCCCGGCAAAGTTTCAGCCCTTTTTATTCGGGGAATGTTCGGCCATTCGCGTCACGCTCGTTAAGGCTCTCTCTTACCATAGGGCGAAGGGGAGGAGGCCGTTTTTGCATCGTGTGTTGTGTTTTGGTTTGTTGGATTAGTTAGTGGTACGTGTTTGAATATTAATCAGGTTGAGGTTTTTTTAGTGGGTAGTTGAGGATGGAATGGTTTTGTTCGAAGGTGGGTTGTGTTTGTGGGAGTTTTGAGTTTTGTGTTTGAAATTTGAAGTGGGTCGTTGTAAATTGATCGGATCGTTGGGTGGATTGTTTTGAAAATGTTTTTGAAGATGATATTTCGTATTTATTAATTAGCATTACCACTTATGCAATCTAAATTTATCCTTTTAAACCTCAAATTTAACCTTTCGAACTTCAAATTAAATCCTTTACAAATCAAATTTAAACATCGTAAATTTATTATATTTATATTTTTTTCTTATGATTTTATGAAAAATATTAAAAAAAAAACATTCGCTACACATTTATAGTATCTATTCTCAGGTTTATTAATTAAAAAATGTAATTAATTATGTACGAAAAATTTGTAAAAATCACCAACTGAGTAAAAAGTCAAATTGAAGAATAGATTATATAGATTAATAGATTGAATACTTCATTGATTAATATGACTCACAATATTTTCCAATGGTTGAATTTGGTTTGTAAAAGGTTTAATCTGAAGTTTAATAGATTGAATTTCATATTTTGAAGTTTGAATTTGATTTGAAAATGTTGAATTTGATCTATATTAGATTGAATTTGGGGTGTAAAAGCTGTACTGATTCAAGCTTTTTATCAACTTACTCTTGAGTAGTGGTTTTTATATTAGATTCAATAAAAATATTTCCAATAAAAATCCAAAAATATTAAAAATTCAACGAATCCAAACATTTCAAACGAAAATCAAAATGATTCAATGCATATTAAAAAATATAAACGAACAACCACCAACGACCTACCATAACGAAATCGGCAACCGTACGACCATTTTCGCGCGCGAATTCAAAATAACCGCAACGACGCCGTTTAAACAAGAACACACACACGTCTAAGAAACACCAGGTCGTTTTCGAAACGACCTCAGCCCTGTCTCCGAGCTCAGGAATCATTAATCATTTCGTCGCCGGGTCGTTTCGTATGGCCCCCGCCGAGACTTTTATGAAAAATCGCACAGCCTTCCTCGGTCGGGGTCCGCCTACGAAATTTTATGTTAATGCGCAAAACGTATGTATATTTCGTGTTTACGGTATGCGTTTTGTGTGAAATATAAATAAGAACGACACAAAAGGTCAAATGTGACTGTTGAAAAAATAAATTTTCATCATCGCCGCGCGCGGTTTTTCGTTTTGATCAACTATGCAATTAGACATTGGTTCATTAGAAAATTTAATTTTCATATTTTTGGCATACTCATTGTATCAATAATGATAATAATTCGAATTTTCAAAATATTAAAAGATCGATTTAAAACAATCAAAATCTAATCAACTCAAAAAAATTCATGATTCAATCAAACTTTATTTCATCTAACATTCCAACATCCATCTAAAACCCGACTTTTACCCATCCATTCATAAATTTCCATCATAATCAGAAACTGCCAAAGTCCATCGACAATATTGGCACATTGAAAACACAACAGGCCATCATCCGTCCAACGTATAGTCGATTCGCCGAAGACACGGTGGCTTAACAAACTTGTCGTCGGCTTATAATGAGAGGCTTAGCCTGCGGGTCAACAAATAAGCTGAGTGCTCTTCCCGGGCGATTACCCTTGACCGGAGGCTTCGCAAAGCTCGCAGATTGGTTTATCTGTGTTTGTGTAGATCTAGATGGCACTATGTTTAAGGGTGTGTGTGTCCGTGGAGATTATCAGTCGCTGTGAGGCTCTAGATATCGAGGGTTTTGGGTGGTGGTTCGGGTTGGTGGTTTTTTTTAGCTTTTATGCTGTGGAAGTTGATTTTTTTTTAATGAAAATTTTCGTGCGGTTTTAGAAATTTGTGTAAGGGTTTAGTTATTGAGGATTTTGGATAAAAGTTTGGATTTTTTCGGTTTTTGATTGAAAAAGGTTTACGTATCTTTTTATTTAATGAAAATTTTAGAAATGAATGCAAAATGTTAGAATTTGTATGATCATTAATATTGATTTTTTTTTTAAATTTCGTATAAAAACATAATATAAGACTATAAAAGCATGTTTTAATTTTAGAAATATATGATTTTTTTGGATAATTGATGAAGAAATTTATTGATGTTATTTTGTATGAAAAATTATTCTTTGAAGCATTGCGTGTGCTATAATATTAATGAAGGATTATATAATTATATAATATGATATTTGAATTTAATCTATTATTGTTTATAAAATCTTCATATTACAGTAGTCAAAGTAATTTTAACTATTTTTACAGAGTTTTTAAATAATTTCAGAGCTTTGAGAAGTCTTTTTTCATTTTGTGTGATGCGGTTAGATATTGTTCAATATTCAATAATGAAACTTTACTTATCCAAAGTAAATGATATATAATACTATATAATCGTGTCCATAAATTAACTATGATATTTGTCGCTTAACATAATTAGTCACAGGGAATTAGTACATTAAAAAAAACTCGACTAATATAATAATATTATTATACAAATTAGAAAAATTGAAACGTAAGTTCAAAGCAAACTTTTCGATAATGTAATAACAAAATTATCAAAACCATTTCTCATTTGTTTTAAAAAAAAACCCCGTATATTTCACAAAAGCACATGAAAATTTTTCGCGTTACATTATACACGATCGATCGCCTCCACTGCAAAACGTTCTACAAAAAAAAAATCCAATATTACTTCCGGAACATTTCCACGCGACGAAAAAGGGTTTTCGAAATCAAAAAACAAAAACCGAAAACACAATAATAAAGCAAAATACAAAATAAAAAGCGAGTTAATAAAACATCGGATTCGCGTATCGGTGCGTTGCAGGGGCGCGTTAATCAAGTCGTCGCCGCCGGTGCGGATTTATGTTTGTTTTAAATTTGCCGCCGAAAATATATAACGACTTGGCCTAAACGCGAAATAATACCCGAACGAGAGCCGCGGAAGGGTCGGCCGAAAAATGAAAATATGAAACGGGACAAAAAAGCGGGAGACGAGTGGCAAATTAATTCCTTTGGCCGCCGCGGGAGCGATTTTTTGCGATTTTCGCCGAAAATAATTAAAACGTCTCGTGTTCGGGATGGTTTGTGTTTTCAGATGGATGCTTTATGTGTGTGTGTTTTTTGATTTTGAATTTGTGCTTTTGCGGGGTGCGTTCTTATTGTTTGGGTTTGGGATGATGTGCGGATTTGTTCGTTTTTTATTAGCGGAATTATTTATGGTTTTTATATATTTTGTCGTATTTATGTTGGATTGTGGTGGATTTGTTTATAATTTTTTTCAGTACTTATGTTTTATTTATATAAAACTAATTTAGATTAATTTTTTAGAAACATTTCCAAGTTTTTGAGTGTCAATTCAAATCCTTTTCAAACTATCTCTATAGAAAAAAAAATTGAAAATAAATCTTATCTTAACTGTATTTATACAATAAACGGATTTTTTTTTTCAAATTTTTCTATCAATAAAATAGTATTTGATCAACTTCAAAAAATTCATATTAAAACTAAAAAACGAACCAATCGATATTCGCACGTGATTAAACGCTTAGGATTTCCTCAAACTCTACAAGGGATAAAAACTTTCCAACATTTCCAAGAAAATGACTGAAAGACGTGTTTGTATTTGACGTCATTATTTTTGTAAGAAAAAGTTTTTTTTTATGTAAAAATTGAATACGAAATCGTATAGTTTACAGAAAATGTATGTAATGAAGGTTTTTAAATATTATATAATATATTTTTTTTATAATAGAAGCAGATTTTATCTGTGGTAGTAACATACTTTATATGATAAAAAAAAATCGTTAATTTATTCATTGATTCGAATCGAATTATTTTACAATAAGTTTATTTAAACTACGTATTTGTTGATATTATGAACTATCCACTAATCACATATAAAAATAATCGTGAATAATCAGAATATACACCGTAAACCAAAAAAATTCAAATAAAAACCATCTGACGCATTTCTTTAAATCCTACAAAACCAACTTCATACCTATTCAAATTCCCAACTATCCGAAAAAGTCTCGAAAGCACAATTTTTCAAAAAAAAAATCACACCAAAGTTCAGCGACGTTTCGCATTCGTCGATCACGTACGACGAACAAAACCAAAAAAGCCCTCCCTTGAACAAACACGAAGGCATCCAAGAAAACCGCCTGCGTGTATAACACGTGCCCGACGAAAGTGTCCAACTTTTGTAAACCCAATTTTTCGGTGATTTGAACGCAGTTAAAAAAGTTTTTCATGCGACTTTTATTGGGTTCGCGTACGCATTGGTTATAATGCGCGCCCGATATGTGTTTTATGCCGGTCATAGTGTGTGGTTTATGGGGTGTGGTGTGTCGGGAAAATCGACAAAACTTTCCGTTTCGGTGGAGGAATTTGCGTACTTTTTTTCGCGGGGTTCGAGAATTAATATCGGTTTGTCGTCAAGGTAATTGATGTTGTTTTTTGCGAAAAAAATCAATCGATTTTCGCGCAAAAAATGAAACGATGTGGTTTGATGCATGTTTTTTTGATCATACAAATTTATGTAAAAATGTATGTCAATTATTTTAGAAAAGGTTTATAAACTGCTATCGATTTGTTGATGAGGGAATTTTTGTTGTTTGTTCGTGCAATTTTTGGGTTATGACGTCGATTTTTGTTTGATGTCATTTTTCGAATCATATAAAAGCATGTCAAAACGTGCGTATTTTTTTGCAAAGGTTTGATGAACTTACATCGATTTGTCGTTAAGGTAATTGATGTTGATTATATGTACAACTTTAGTGTCTGACGTTATGTTTTTTACGATTAATACGATCGATATTTGCATGTCAGTTGATGCGTATTTTTTTTTCAAATTATCTAAAGATGTATTTTCCAAAACAATTTTATAATAATCATTCTACATTGTTTTTCTAACTAATATCAAGAATTTATCAGTGAAGTTGTGTATGTTGTTTTTGTGCTATTTTTAAACTATAACATCTTTACAAAAAAATAAATAGACTGATAGCGATATCCGCATATATTATATATATCCGATGCGTGGGATTTTTCCCAAAATACTCAGGCATATGAAAGTTTCCCATTTATTTTTTATCTCTCAAGCCATTATATTTAGAACACGTGATCGTCATTGACGTCATCGCCTCATTGAATTCAAAATCATACATTTTCTCGCATCCAAACGGAACTTTCATACGAATGATTTAGCAAAGGCAAGGACTGATGCCTTCTAATTATTTATACATATAATATTATCTACAAACAGAGGAGTAACTAGTGCAAAATCAGGCCATGAACCGTGCGCAAATTACACGCTTTTCACTCACACTAACGAGTGTATTAATCTTGCGTCTATTTAGTTAAAACAAACTGTGCTGCACTTGCAGTTGAGATTAATTCACGTGACATGAAAACGTGCAAGTTCCGCGCCAATGCACATTTAAAACCGTTTTCTTTTGAAATTTTGTGTATACAGTTAATTTTAAAGTATTATTATCAACTCGTATATATTCATTGAGTTGAATATGTATTGAACTAATGTGCGCATTGTGAGCGAGGATGTTTTCGAAAAGTAAATATTTCAAGAAGATGTATTCAAATTGTAAATATCATACAATTAAATAATAATACAAGTGAGCTTTTGGATTGTTATGAATTTCGACTTAACATGTTTTTCTCATACAGAAAATTTTGAAAACAACACAACGCGAAGGCTTGATGTTTGATTCATGCGAAATATTTACATTGCAGCGATTATCAAGCATTTCAAGCGTAACACGAATTTCAGCGCGAACGAGCGCAAATCGAATAAACACATTAAAAGCACAAATAAAATCTCGAAAATTTTCGCGTATAAAAAGCGCAAGGCTTTTACGACGTCGCGTCGTTAACTAGCCAAAGTTAGCGGTTTTAACAGTCGCCGATACATAATAATAAACGTCATTGTTACCTCCCCGAGCTGAAACAACTTTCTTACGACATAAAAGAGGAAAGTTCTCGTCGTGTTACTTTTTTTTCGTCGGTTTTCCCTTGCTTTATATATCCCTGGCGAGGCCGTAAACGCTCTTTATAGTGGCCGTTTTAATCATAATTAAACAGCGATAGACTTGTCTTGCTTGTACAAGTATACACATATACACGTATATGCAATTTTTATCGTTATAATAAAAGCGATGAATTAATTATCGTGAATGGAAAAACGTATCGGGTCAATAAAAGGGGTATGTGTGTGTGTTTTGAGCGAGCGAGAATCAAAATTCGTAATCTAAGTGAATTTGTAGAAAATCGATGTAAGACAATTGAGAAATTAGAACTGCATTGTTATAATTTTTTGAATAAACATGTTTTTTCATACTATTATAAGTACTATGTATATTATGGATAATGGTTTAGATTTACTTAATGCATTCCGATCAATCACTAAAGTTGAGCGACAAGTGACTCAGTTAAAAGATAAATATTTTAATTCAAATCCATTTGCCTACAGATGGATGTTAGTATTAAAATTTTTAGTTAATCATGTTTTTTAAAACTTTTTGAAGTCAGCGGTATCTTTTTTAACTTTAATTTGAAAAAAAAAAACCTATATAAAACTTGAATCTACTAGGAAAAAATGTACAATTTTCAACGAAAAGTGAATCTATTCAAATGATTGTCTTATTAGAAAAAATCTCAAAATAGTATCAAAAATATATTATTCCCATCTGAGTAATATACATAAATAATCTAAATATGATAATAATAATAATAATAATAATAATAATAAAAAAAAAAAATAATTATTATTATTATTATTACAAAAAAATATATGATTTAATTATATTGTAAAAATTAAACGAATAAAGTAAAAAACATGATTTTAAACACATTTGGGGCTTCGATAAAAAATACCGACGAATTAAATTAAGCATTGGGAGCTTTGATCCGGCGCGCCTTATATCTGAAACGCGGGTCGTTAATAAAAAGTAGTATTTTTTGTGCGATTGCTAAGTTTTATGTTCGGACCGTGTACGCGCGTGACTTTTACGACGATGTCGCGTTGTGCTTTTTAGTTATGAAACGCGTTAAAAACTCGCAAAATAGGGGTTGAAACAAAAAGTTCAGGCTCTCGTGTATTTGTAGCCCCGTGTCGGTTTTTTTCGCTTTTCTTTGTCGATCGTTAAAACGAAAATATTTGTTGTACGGACGTGTTTCGCATTGTGTTGTGTGTAGTGTGCTGATGTAATTACTGCATCGTTCGTTTTCATAACGAATGCTATTTGTGCAATTGTTTCGTGTGTTTTACTTGCACTATATATCATGTAAATGTTTATTTTGAATGTTTTTTTATTTGGTATTAAAAAAATATAAGGGATTGATCGGGAAATTTCCAACAACGCAATCGCTCTTCTAATTACGGATCTCGAACGGAAAATGCCTGAAAAGTCACAAGTCGCCGAAAGCTGAATTTTTCTTTATGGTTTAATAATCGTTGTAAGTCAACGCTGACGACCGCAATTATTCACGGCGTTCGCGTGACCACCAAAAAGGAAAATTCTCACAAGGGAAATTTCAAGTTCGCGAAAAACTTTGCGGGGTCTTTGTACAATACACGCTTTCCCGAGGAAACTGTATCGCTATAGGTAATCTCGATCTTTTATCGAGCGACTCGCAAAAATTACGCTTTAAAATTATTAATTTCGCATTCAAAACAAATTCGAAATCAATTATGTTTTGCGAGGAAAAAATACTAATTGTTTTTTTCTCTTAATAAGCACTGTGATAATGTTCTTCGGTTCTGTGTTTTGAATGGAATTTTTTGTTGGAACTATTAGCTTAATATCCAAAATTATTTTCGAATTTAAAACATGCCGTTCTTGAAAATAACATTGTGTAAATATAACATAAACATTTTATAACATACATACATATATAATACAGCAAAATTTATTTTTTGATAAAATGTATCGATTATATAATCTGCTGTAGAACAATGAAATGATCAATATTATAATATAATATAATATAATGTATTATTTGTACAAAACAATGTTTATTTTTGTTATTTTGTAAGAATGCTAAATATGTTTATTATAAATATAACGAAATGTATTGTCTACGGAAACAGGACTGGAAAAGTCAAAATAAATGTTTACGTAATATAAAGACGTCATTGAGTGACAATATTCTCCATATTAAATTACATAAATACGAACAATCTTCTCGTGATTTATAAATAAAATTTATAAAGTCTAAAGATCAAATTGCAAATTTCAAAGAATAAAAACATTTATTTTTTATAAATAAAATTGATTGGTCAATTGAGACAAAATTACATTACTAAGTATAAAATATAGAGCTACACGATGATTAACTACACCCATTATAGGAACGTTATAAAAGATTTATATCGGAAAAACACGAATACCTACCCATTGAAAACATTAAAAATCAAAACATTAACAAACATTGAATAAATAACCCGGAAAAGCTCGAACGGACGCTTTTGCGCCTCGGATTTTTTCACACTTCGGCGTCATCAAACGCAAATCCATTAGTATTTTCCCATTTTTTTCCCCTCCTTCGGCGCCACGGGAGGAAAATGCGAAACGAGTGTTTATCCGCGGCTTGTTTTTCCGCCGGCGGATGGAAGTGGAGGATTTTCCCGGAGAAAAGCGGCAGGTGGTCGCGCTCGAGCGGTTTTTGTTCCGCCCACGCTCCTTACGTGCTCGCCACACATGCTGGGCGAAAAAGTGCCGAAAATTATTTTTATATGTGACTAGCGGGTAGTACCCGGCGTTGCTCGGGGCTCTGTGAAAATAAATTGTGTACCGATTGTAATTATTGTCACAAAAAATCGTGACGTTGGCACATTTTATATTATAATTTGTATAGTGATCGATATAAAAAACTGAAAAAACGGGTGCGATTTAACTGTGCATTAAAAAAAATAAATTGGGCCTTAAAAATAATTACTTGTGTTTTAAAAAATATACGATGTGCATTATTTCTGGGGCATTAAAGGATCTCGTATTGAGCATTGTTTTATTCATAGTGTGCAATGAAAAAAAAATTGTACAGTATTAAGTGAGCATTAAAAAAATATGAAATGTGCAATAGAATGAATAGTTTGTGCATTGAAGTGACAGTAGGTGGCAACGTCGCCTTTCTCTATTGGCAATACAATACAACTGTTAACGTTTACATTTATTTACGTATGAACGGAATGTCAGAACTGTATACATTTTAACAATTTGGTCCATTTTTGAATCATATTGATTTTGTTTGAATTCGGTTTGTTGCGAATAGATTCCATTATGAAAGCTGTGAAAAATGGTCGTACGATTGATATTTTTTGTCCTAATAACATTTGCGATGTTGCCGTCGTTTACTTACATGAATTTTAATGCACGTTAATTCATTTTAAGGTACAGATATTTTTTCAAATGCACACACTTTAATGCTCGTGTTAAATACACACATTATTTTTTTGAATGCACATTCGTTTTATTTAATGTTCAGGTTTAATGCACAATTATTTTTTATGAATGCACGTTTAAATTGTTTCCTAATAATAAAATTGAATACTTACTTAGTTTTTCCGGATTTCGAAGCACATTCTTGCCAAATTTAGTGAAGATTCGTCTATCGGTTTTTAGGAGTTTATTGGATACATACATATATACACCGTTTGAGTTTTATATATATAGATGAATACCGACATGTCGTGTGGGTGTGTGTGTGTGAGGGGGGCGGGCGCTAATTGGCGGGAGGAAAAAATTGATCGTGGGTTGAATGGGTTGTGTTGAGTTTTTTCGAGTGGTGGGTGTTTGTGTTAATTTTGGATAGTGGATGGAATTGGATTGTTCGTGCGATTTGTTAGGTGTTTTGTTAATTTGATGGATCGTGTGCGATTTTTTGTTGGGTTAATGGTCGTGTTGCGTTAGTGAGTTGTGATGTTGTTAATTTTTGGAATTATGTTTTTTTTAATCGTTTGGATAGTGAAAAAAATTTTGTAACTTACTATAAAAGATTTTGGTTGGTTTATTTTAATTTTTGATTATAATTTATTTATGATCGTCATTTTATACGATTTTTTCACTACTAAAAGGAAAATGATAATTTTTAAAGAATTTAAAATATTTTTTTGGTTTTATGTTCAGATAGCAGTCGTTTCCAATATATTTTAATTTAAAGTACCTCCTATATCATAAAATCGTATTATTCTTAAAATAATTGATATTATATTCGTTCATAAAATATTACATCCAATTACAATGAATAATATTTTCAAATAAATTATAAAAATTTATGATTTATGTATCAAAAAATCAAGATAAAAATAATTCGCGCACAAACACGTAACAATCCGCAAAACTTAATAATTCAAGTCGACATCGAAACTTACAAAATGTAATCTAAAAATTTAATAAACCGGACATAACCATAATTTTTATATTACAATCCTTAAGCACAGCATAAACTAAACAAAAACACAGCACGTCAACATTAAGAACACACAAAATTTTCAACATATTCGCAGAAAACAGCTCGAAATTACGCACAGCGTTTCACGGCGGAATAAAACGAAAACATATACATTATATACTCGGAAAAAATACAAAAAAATAAGTGTATACATAAAATAACACAGTCATCCCGGTTTCATTAACGGCATGTGCCTCGTTTCCCACTCCCGGAGTGAAATTAAGTTTTTATTTCTATTGACAGCGCGAACCGGTGTGCGAAAGGCCCAAGGAGGGAAAATTTTCCCGCCTTTTTTGTGTATATACACGTACAGTCGGATATCTTTGTGTATATATATATTTCATTTTATTTTTTGCCCCGTTCGCCATTGTTTCTTTCCCCCAATATTCGACGGCTAACGATTTGCTTTGTGGCCTTTGAATTGTAAACAATTCACCCGGTCTTTGTTCCCGCTTTTTTTTTCGGCCCTAGTGAAAGTAATAAAAAAAAAACAATTACTTCCATGTTTGAGCCGTGTACTGTTGAAAGATAGCGTTTTTTTTTCTCGGTCGAAAAAAATTTGCATCCATGTCGAATTTAAGTTTTGCGTTTAACCGATTTTTTTGTTGTTGTATTAAGCGTCTTTTAATTGGTTAATCATTTGAGTTTTGTTTTTGAGTGTACTCAAAAGTATGAGTGTGACGTTTGTAGGTGTGCTGTTGAAGATTTTCAAATTGTAGTTGAATTATCGTCGTCTTGAAGCATTTGAATTTTGCTCTCGTCTTTTGTTCGAATTTTGTTTTGTAAACTTGCCGACGTCTAAAACTGAAAGTTTTTGCCAACGGAGCTTTCGGCTTTCAAAGCTCGAAAATTAAATTCGATGAGAAGTTCTTTAAAGTCATTATTAGTGTTTCCAAAGGGAACTTTTTCATTTCGTAAATAAATATAAAAATATCTCACTGAATATAAATTCAATTAGAAGTACAATTGCTTTGATATTAAAGACCATAATATATATCCATAAACGTACTTTATTTTAATTGAATTCGTCTTCGCATTCGCGATAAATCTTAATTGTACGAACGCTTAGTGTAATATAGTGTAGGCGTTTGGAAGATTTTATCCATAACATAATATGCTTATAAATATTTAGATATAATCTCAAAATACATAAAACCGCCATGTTTCAAAGAAAACATTATCATAATTCATCGAATGTATCGATTTCGTTTCGACGCTAAGCATGTAAGCCACTTTTCTAATAACGATGTCTGTTTACAAATACCTAATACGTTTACTCACTATTAATTTAACGATAGCTTCTCAAAGGAGACCATATCATATTTTTTATATAATTAAAATATCCAAAAGTAGAATAATCAACGATGAATCGATTTTATTTCGATTCAATACAAATCCAAAACTTTCGAAACGTACTTTTATTAGAAAATTTTCTTAAAAAAAATCAATGAAAATAAAAACCCGAGTTAGAGAAACTCTAACCATCATACAGAACCGAAACCCTTAAGTCTAAGCACTCCTTAGATTTTATTAGTTTGAAATGACTGGCCGTTAACTCAAGTGCTAATTCAACCCGACACACACCCAGCTTTAATCCTCCCTGAAGATTTCAACCCACACTCGGCCATTATAAATACTATAATACATACACTAAAACAAAGTGCATTCGCCGATATGATTTATACAAAATTCCATTTTAATACCGAACATATCCATACGATATGCAGAAAGGGCGAATCCGCACAGGGCCGTAAATTCCGAAAACGTTGTTCAATTATTTAACTACCAGAAAATAACTCTTAATTTCGGGATTAACGCGGCGCGCGTTCGGTTAGTGTAACACAACAACCGTAACTAATTCACATAACGGTTTCGCGTTATTATAAAATTTATATAAAGCGCGCTTTTACAAATGACCCATATTTCACGCCGGTTCGGTTATATCCCCCCGCGGGTTGTGGAAATTTTCGAAAACAATTAAAAGTGTGCATAATTCCGGTCGGCGTGTTAATTTTTAATGGTGAGGCTGTCGGTTTGCGTTTTTGCAATATCACCCCCTTTTCCGTATGTTTCAATTAATTTTAATCGATTTTTGTAATGCGATATTGCGCATACGTTTTAATTGAATTTTGATGAGTCTATTGTGTGTGAAATATGTGTGTTTTGTTTAAATGGAAAATGGATAAATAATCATTTTGGTCATTGTAGAAATTGAATCAACTGTTGCGTTGTTAAATAAAGTTCAGTTCATGTTCATTTTAACTATGGGTTAAGTCATAAATTCTAAAAAAAATATTATTTTTGGGTAGTTTTGGATAATTAAGACACACTCAATTGCTTTATATGAATTACGCTATTAAAATATTTTTTATTATGAAAGTGAATAAGTGTAGACAAAAAAAAAATATAAAAAATAATTTTGCTCTTTGAAAAGTTGCAGAAATTGAATCAACTATTGCGTTGTTAAATAAAGTTTAGTTCATGTTCATTTTGATTAGATTAAGTCATAAATTTGTAATTTTTAAAGAAAAAATATTATTTTAGGATAATCAGGACACACTCACAATTATTTTATATGAATAATACCACTAAATATGAAAAAAAAAGGTTGAAATAGGCTACGTTCATGAACCGTTCAAAAGTTATTCATTGCAATTGGTTCATTGAAAAAGATTGAGGAAATTAAACTAAAGGTTTCTGTAATTACTATAAAACATATTCAGAAGCAAAAAAAATAAAAATTTTCAGATGTAAAAACAAACAAAATAATGAATAAATTTATTGTCAGAAAATATTCAATTTATCGCATTTGTTTAAAATCAATGAATATCATAAGATTTCAAAAATTGTATTCAATCACATTACCTTCTGAACGGTTCATATATAATATAATATTTCCATTCTAATAAAAATAAAATTTCTGACAGATCCGTTCATCGCAGACGGTCCGTGTCGGGAAATGAAATATGCGTGAAAAATAGGCACTTCCTACGGCCGGATATTTTGTCCTTCCTTTAATTTAGTTTATAGTTACGTCCTGGGCACATCCTTGGGAAATCGCATTGGAATTCAAGGGGTCCTTTCGCATTTGACCCCGATCCGGCTGAGAGTCGATTTGTCCTTGCGAGACAATTTATTGCGAGCCACCCGATGGCCGAACGTTGATTGAAAGTCGTTTACTTTCGAAGGCTCGATGCGAATGTGCCTATCTTTGTGCTTTTTAAAGCAAATCTCGCTCCGGGATGAAGTTTATGCGTGTTTTTACGGAAAGTTTTTGTTGATTAGATGTAAATAAATGTTTCGTTTATAAGAATTCGATTAGTGGTTGTTGTGTATACGTTATGTAAATTGTGAATATGTGTATGAATATAAAAGTAAATATAATATGATTTGTGAGTATTGTATGTGTTTTAGTACATATGAATTTACCAATTTCTAACAATGAATACAAATTTATATGAAAAAAAATGTATTGTATGTTACATTCATATTTTATAAAAGGAAACAAATTGACACTTTATCTGATAAATCATGCAAATTTTTTACAATAAAAATCACAATGAGCAGAACGGGCACGCACTCACGAGAAAAATACAACTTTTTATTTTTCGTCGTCATGAATATTCAAATGCGGGCCGGAATTATTATTTCGAACTATATATTTTTTTCCGAATGGCTCGCCTTCTCAGAAATGATAAACCCAATTACAATGTGTATTGTAGTTGACCGTAACTTTAGCGGTTTCGATTCCGGGCACGTCTACGACGCGGTTGACTTCCCCTGAACGAACAGCCAGTTTGGAAGCCAATTTCCTCGGCTTAGCCGTACCCCCGATTCCGAAAGTTACCTACAAAGTTCAGAGGTGCGCAACCGACGAACAAACATCAAGAATTTAAATTGGATTTTGTGTTTTTTTTTTAATGCTGTTTTTGTGTATTTGAATATTCGTGAGAATGGCCGGTGCGATATGCAGATATTATATTATATTAAATGATTGAATGTTTGGCTGTTTAGTTCTGATCTATTCTAATCTTTCATTAGATATTTTTTCGATTTTTATATAGATTTGGAAGAAATATCATCAGTCAAAAATCTGCATATTTTAAATGTTCTGAAAAACATTTCAGATCAAAGTACAATGAAAGTATGGTCGACTTTTTTTAAAAATAATAATTAATTTTTAGTCAAACGAGAATGATTTAAAAAAAAAAAATTTCATCTAACCTAAACAAAAACTCAAAAAAAGAAGGTAAAAATATTATATTATACTTCAATTGAAAAAATAATATTAATAATTTCATAATATGCGGAAAAATTTACAGATTCGTTTACCTTGATTTTTTGATCATTTTGAAAAAAAAAAGTAATTATCTTAATGAAAATATTTGATTGAAATATAATATAATAATTTTTATAACTTATATATGAAGATTTATCACAAAATCTAAGTTGAAATTCATGTAAGGTTGCTGAATCGAAATTTGCATGAGAGTGAAAATTTGTTTTCATGCCTTTCATTCGTCTATTCAGATTCGTATATAGAAAAATCCATTTTCATCAAAATACTTCCTTTTGAATATTTACTAGCTCTCAAACTTGAGAATCGGGTCACGAACTATTAAATAGATGCAACAATATTGCAAATTTATATCGTTGCATAAATATAGATCGATACAAGATATAAAACATATATAAAAATATAATTTTTTCACTATAGTCGTATATAAAATTTATTGGCAAGATAAAAAACATTTGAATATCGCTTATCTCTTATCAAATGATTAAAAGACGATCGCGATCGGCAAATACGCGAAATTATTTACTTTCGCGTATTATTCCGCGGGTAAATCTTATTCGTGGGATTATCGGGGATCGGATCAATTTCGGGCTCACTTTTCGACGGTGATTCGTTCAAAATGAAACGTTTTCATAAGGCGTCCGTCTCACACAAATGAAGATTGATCATTGACAGCGACTTGGAGATTTTCCTTTGCGGAAAAGCGCGTTCGCCATTTTCCGGAATCGTTTGACCGTCCGTGCGGCTTTCCCGCCCGACAATTTCAGAACGGCTCAAACTTTAAGTAATGAATTGGGGTATTTTTTTTTAAATAATAATAGAATATGTACTTTATTTTCAACCTTTTTTATATAGAAAATTTTACAATATGAAGAAAGTCAGGAATAAAATCAATTTTTCCATATGAGTAGCGCTTTTGTAGATAAATTCGCCGAAATCCAACCTAACCTTTTTATAAGTTTTTTATCTTTTTTTGTTAGGCAGTCCCATTTAATACGCAAGCACTATATTTTCGTATATATTATACATACGTATTATTCGTTTCTTATTGTAGTGCAAAGGCTTTTTTCACTAGTAAAATATGAGTGTCCATTGTTCGAGTTTTTCTCGGAGACGTCGCTTGTTACAGAGCATCACGTGATCTCGGCAAAAGCGGGACGGGTCACACTAAAAATACATAAATATATGTAAAACATATATCAAGCATATACATCGCGTATGGGCAAATATATATTTCGTCATTTGTATTCAACTGGCAGTGGATAAATTGCCTCGAGGACGTGTACGATCGTTTTTCTGAAAAAGTCTCGCGAGCGGTATGTGAAATCAAAGGATGTTTTCCTAGAGTAAATTGTTAGAAAATAATGCAGAGCGCTCTCGCAATAAGTGTGTCTTAGCAATATGAGGATATGTGCGGCTGGTGATGGAATTGGGATGTTTTTTGGGTCGTTTGGTTATGGAATGGCTTTGTAGACAATGTTCGGTTTGATGAGATCGAGGCTGTAATTGCTCTGTGTTGATAATATTATATAAGTGGAGTTAAATATGTTTTAATTGCGCGTGATTTGCCATTTTTGCATGTTTACGCGTAAACGATGTAAAAATTTTGGATTTTCGCTAAAAATTCGGGTCAAAGTAATGCGACGACAGAGATGGTCAAATGTTTATTTTTTAATGTAAGTGGTATGGTTGGGATAAATAATTTTTTTTAAAGTTTTATTTATAAAAAGTCTAGTTGATTATAAAGTTTTATAGAATGAATTATTGAATAAAGAAAATAAATAATAAGGTCTTGCACGATGAAGTTTTTTTTATTTTTCTTATTATTTGTGGAGGTTATTGGAGAAATTCGAAATATTTAAAATATAAATACATAGTAAAAAATAACATTAATTGCTTAGTCCACAAATATATTTCGTCACGTGTGCATTCTTCATATACATAATTTCCCTTCAAATACATTTCCCCGCTTAAAGAATTGATTAAATAAAATAAAAAAAAGGTTTAAAACAGATAACTTTACGATAATTAAAAGTAACATTTGAATTTTGATTGACACATCCTCGTAATATATATTACACGTGTTGGTTTTCGGCGAATTTTGAGAACCACTGGAGGGCAATATCGCGGACAGGGATGGCACGCGGTCCTTTTCCCAGCCAAATGTAATTTTGATGTCATTTTAATGTTTTCATTCGAAATTGAACGCACGGCGGCTGTGCGACGCGGACGCGGTTAAGTACCTCATTATTTGTTTAAAAACGGAATTTATTCGTTTTTATTGTGCAAAGTTTTACGCATTTTTTTTAATGTCGCTCATATTGTCGCCGTGCGAAAATTAGCAAATCGCTTTAAATTTTTTTTCGTATAAGTTGAAAAATTTTTCGGGCGATTCCAACTCGTTCGCAAAGGTATGATATTAAAATTTCTTCAAAAATTTCATATATGAAAAATATTCTTATGTAGAAACGAAAATGCAAGCTAGATATAATCATACAAAATGAATTTTAAATTGTATGTAAATTGAACTCTGCATCGTCATATAAATTTCTTTGCAAAAAAAAAAACTGTAAAGTATCACTGAAAAAGGTCCGAGAAACGAATATCAACTAAAATATTTTTACTTAGTATGATTGAGGTGACTTTTCAAAATATGAGCTGACTTTGCAATATACGAATTGACTTTGCACATAAAACTTGACCGTAACCTTTCCGAGAACTCTTTTGCATATAAAAGGCGATTCGCGAAAGTTTACAATCTATATCGAATTCTGAATTTTGCATAACGACAAAGTTAGATTATTATATCATATAGATTTAAAAATAGAATTCGATAAATATTTTCGACGAAGAAAAGACACGCAGATGTATAATATTATGAACGGTTGGATATAGGCAGCGTTTAACGTTGTCCTTTTTATGTGCAAATAAGACGCGCAATTTGCGTCGAGGAAAATCTGGTTAGTCGAGACGGATCTGGCGGGAAAAATAAAAAGAAAAACTGGACGTCCGGAAAAACCTCAGACGGGATTTTTTCGTCGGCCAGGTTGGCAGTTTTGCGGCCTACCCGCGAAAATCTCTGGCCAGATTAGCCACCGTGAGAGACGCCTTTTTGCTACTCTTTAACTACACAATGCCCTAAATACACTAGGTTCTTTTTTAATTATATAAATTTGCTACGAAATAATTTTATCATAAAAGAATACATGAAGGAACATTAAATATTTGATAGTTTACGACTAATTAATCATTATCTAATCAATATTTTTTTCATATTTTTTGTCATAAAATTAAAATAATTGTAAATAATGTATTAAATGATCAGTGATTTTTAATTAGTATTATGTGATCGATTCACTGAAACTTTTATAAAAAAATCAATTTATTTTGAAAATATTAAAAAAATTATGATATCCATACATCATTATGTCAAAAAAATGTAACGTCTTATGAAATTCATTTATCATATAATATTTAAACTCATCATTTTTATAAAAAGTTTGAGATCATTTATGATTTTAACTATTGATTTAATATGTCATGTGTTATTACATATTAAATAATTAGTTATAATATTATATAATGATTTTTTTTCAACCATAAATAAAAATAAAAATGATTCAAAATTTCTATGGCATTCCGTATATAGAAAAAAACCCTTCAAGACTCAGAAAAAGGCAAATAAACAAAACGAAGAAGCTGGGACCTTGCCCAGCAAAAGGTATCGGTCCTGCGGCGGTTAATTTTAATCCCTCGCAACGAAAGTTTACTTGTCCGCGAAAAAGCTATCCGCGAAAGCCTCGCTTCGTACTTACGTTTTAAATATGGATGAGCGCTTAAACGGGGATTCTGGGCGAAAAACAAGGGTTATCTCGTTTTCGGGAAACGGGAATTACTATGCCGCACCGTGATACCGTCGGTGGCGGGAATTTTCCGTGAAAATGTAAATTTAAGCCTTTCCGCGTTCGAAATTATGCCGCCTTTTTTCTTGGCGGCGCTCCTTTTTTTCGGCGTCGCTTTTGTGTGAGAAATGAGTGTTTTATAAAGGGATTGTGAACGCTTGAAAATTTTATGTTGATTTGATTTTTTTCAATGATACCGCCGTGAATTGTATTATTTATTTTTTAGATAATTGATATGAAAAATTTACGAATTGAATCTAAATTATTTTTGATTATGCGTTTAAAATTTTGAGAAAGCATCCTCAACATGACCGCACACATTTAAAAAAACATGAAAATCGTTGAGAAACACAACGTAGATGTGGCCTATAGTAATAGCAGGAGCCCGCGTTACAAAATCCACTCTCGACCGTTGTCCGACCAAGACAAACAAAACTCTTTTCCAATTAAAACGAAAACCAAACAAAAACTTGAAAATGGGATGAAAGGACTCTCTCTCTCTGCCTCCTGTTCCCTCTCTATATATTTTATCTGGTCCAGCAGGGTCAGAGGCTTTTTCGTTTCGTTTTCTCTCGTTGCCGTTATCTATACAGTAAAAACTAGATAAACACATTTAAATTATTTTAAAAATATCACATTATTCTAACAGTAAACTAATTATAAATACCATTTTATAATCAAAAAATACCAAAACAAACTTCGATTATTTATTATATAGAAACAAACTACCATCGTTTATTATTGTATATAAAAAACATCGATTTCTATCTTATTTTCATAGCAACACATGATTTTTGTGATAGAAAAATATTGATTCAGTATCTGATCATTCGGATTTTTCATTGTCTCTACTTCCCGAATATCCGTATGTTCCGGATAATCGAGTTTTCGCTGTATAATGTGTTGTATGTACGCGCATGCGGTGACTCTAACTTTAACGGCGCCGTTAAACCCGCCGTTATCCATTATTCGGAAAGGCTTTGTCTCCGATAAATATAAAACACGAAAGTTAATATTTACACATGCATAATGTATAAAAATATTAATCGAGTGCGGAAGCCGCTTTCGCGATGGTCAGGGAAATTTATCGGGAGATTCGATGAAATAATTTGCAATCGGGTAAAGTTTTTAATTTTTTTTATTAAAAAATCTTTGCAATAGGTTTCAAGAGTATTCTATTGAAGAAAATACATATAAATTGTGGAAAATTTAATACTATTTCGTTAGCGAAGCGCTCATCGATAAAACGGATACTTTCGAGCGGAATCTTCGCGGAAAACAAGCAGACAATGGGAACAATGGGAATAAGAATCCCGTTCGGTTCTCATACATTTTACATTGGCGCCTTTTTAACGAAGGCTTCGATTGTATCGCTAGTACGTCTGTCTGTGACCTCAGAAACGTGAAAGGGAAAATTTTAATTTAAAGTTTCAACGTAACGAATTGGGCGTTCATTGTCAACACGCTGAAAGCGCATTGGGAAACTTTGCCGAAAGTCGCACCTTTGTTTTTCTGCGAAGGCCTCGTTGATATATTTTCATAGAAAATTTTTTATGTATTTAAATTGATTCGTATGTTCTTTTTGTATCCATATTTTCATACAAGAAAGGAATTTATTTCAAACGATGTATCAAAATTATGCATATATGCTTTCAAGAAAATGTAGCCTTTATAAAGTATAAGTACAGTTTAAAAACTTAAATAAGTTCGGTTTTGCACTTATAAACAATATTTAGGAATAATGATGCATATACGACCTTTTATTTTGAAACTCAAATAGTTTTTAACAAAAAAAAACTACTATAAAAATAAGAATTTTTTTAATAATGAAATGTTATGCAAATTTCATGAAAGATCCATATTTATATCATTCGCGAATCCAAATAATGAATTTCTAATTATAGTAGTTCTAAATTTATTCGGAAATGAATAATTCGAAAGTGATTTCCTTTTGAGAATCGTAATAATAGAAATATACGTCGCGTTCATTATTAAGTGCGCCATTCGTATAATCCAACTTTTCAACGGGATGAGAAATTATCGCAAGTTTTAATGTAGAGATGTCATTTTAATTGTTATTTATAATATTTATGGGCGAGCGCGCATAAATTTTCCGCGCGAACTTTTCCCGCCGCGGAAAATTCCTCCGCGTCCGGGAAAAGACGCGCCGTGCGAATTCGGAAAATTCTATTTAAATTTCATTATTTCATAGCGAATTTCCTACATGATGTAGGGTCTACGTATGATTTCATATATAAAATTCCATAAAAATAATAAATAAAAAACGAGATTTTAACATTACGTATTTGGGTTGTTCATAGTATATTTGACGAACAATTCAAATTTTTTTTACACACAGTCAAGTTTTTTAAGTGTTGTTTTTCCGGAAAATTCGCAATGCGCTTTTCCTGATGCTTTCAACGCGTCCGAACGGACGTGCCACGTTCACTTTGACGTCATTATGACGCTCCGGGGCGGAAACTTGAAATGATCGTATTGCACAAAGGGCGAACTCGACATTTTCATATAATATACACTTTTTAACAATACATTTGAATATCCAAAACATACATTCATAAAAAAATTTGAAATATTCACATTCCGCAAAAGCTTTTTGTAAGAATTGAAATTAATTTTTATTCACATTTGATTCATATGAATTTTTCACGGATTTATTACTTAACCCTTTGCGACCGAACGTCGCCGCTGGTGCGACTTTGCTTGTTTGGCGTATCGGTCATGTTGCACTATTTGCGACAAAATTTTAATTTCTTATGTTAACCTTGAATTACGTTCAATTTATTATTATTTTTTCGTTTATAACATAATATAAATCTTATACATTATTTTTCATAACACATAACTCATTAAATATATTTGATTCATACAGTAATTAATTAATTTGTATTAAAAGAAAATCGTATTTGATTTTTGATCAAGTGTTAATTTTCATATTGACTCTTTCATAATCATCATTTCAAAATAGCCACCACAAAAATACGATCTGAACCTTGATTCGGTCGTAAAGGGTTACTTGTATACATAGAACCTTGTCCTTAAAATCACTTTTATCTCACAGATTGAATTTTCAAAATAGTACAAATCAAAACTACATCATTTCACATAGCAATCGCACATCAAAGCGACATCACATAAAGTATATAATACAAAACAATTTAACTCGAGTGTAAATTTTTTCGTTAACCCTTTCAGGCACGTCGCAAACTAACCGGCTGACGGTCGAGAGGCCACCGCAACTGCGCAAACTGTGTCAACTCATAAAGGAGCCGGTCCCTTTGCGGTCGGGGCACGAGCCAGACGGATTTTCCGTTTTTCCGCGGCGGCGTGCGCTTTTCCGACGAACACGTTTTTCTCGGCCGGATTTCGCAGGGATTTTCCGCGCGCGAAAGCTCGCCGGGACAGGGCAACGGCGAGTTTGCGTGTTTAAGGCTGTTTCGGGGGTTTTCGCGATGTTGGGAATAGTGGTGGTGTGGCCCTTTTTATATGGCTGTGATGAAGTTGAGCAATTTATGTTAATTATTCTGTGTGTGTATGTTTAGAATTGGTTTGGGAATAATGTTTTTGAAATAGACGTCTATTGTTATCGATATTGAAAAATATTATATAATTTTATTTACCAAATTAAAAAAAAAACCAGTTTTGTCAAAATTCGCCCTTTTAACTCATCAAAGTCAAAAGTTGATTAATTTTATTACCTTTTTTCTGGAAAATAAATATTTTTAGTAGCGTATTTTATGTTATCAGAAATAACAAAGGTCAATTTTCATTAAATTACAGGCAATATAAACCATAATAACAAAGAAAAAAAACTTACAAACTTTCAGTATATCGAAAAATTTCCGCGAATTTTATATTATATACTACAGTACTATATTCTGTATAAGATGACGATAATGATTATAAAAGTCTCTAACATGTTTTGTTTTGATAAAAAAACAATATGAAATTTTTGAAAATAGTATAGATCCATTACGAAAAAAATTAATGAATGGATTCAACCTCATTTATTTGACTCTAACTATTTGATGTAGATGTTTGAAGTGCTTCAATTATTCAAGAATATCCTATTATTTAACAATATATTATATAAAAAAATTTAATAAATAAAAAAAATTTACTAAAAATAGACCATAATAATTCAACATCGTGTGAATTACATGCAAAACAAATTAATACCGAACACAAAAGCCCATACAAATACGAATCGCCGACGTTTATTATGATTTTTCTCGCTAATGGTTCAAAGCCAATAAAACAATCCAAACACACATAAAACTGTGCACATTCCCGTATTTATATATACGTGTTTACATCCCGGGAAATGGGTCACATCCGGGTACCGGGATAAATAGTTGGCGAGAAAACCTCCGCGCGTATAAATCGGAGGCTTCTTTTGCGGACGGCGACCGCGATTAACCCTATTAGGGAGGCTTTAGCACGTACGTTTATTTACCCCGTTTTTCTCGTTTATTTGTTTTCGTCTAATTTTATAAGGAAGCCTTGCAAATTTTCGCGACAAAAGGGTTTTATTAAGTGCGCGTTTCGCGCGCGCGAAAGCTGCAAAGTCGACGATCCTTTCGTCCCCGTGTGAGTCCGTTTAATACTGTTATTTTTTAATTTATTTCATTTTAAACTAATCTAAATGTTTTCATAATATAATATATTCTAAATTGAAATAATATGAAATATATTTTTTTGAATTATGCATGTGTCAGATGAATATTCAAACGGTTCGGTTTACATTCAAAATAAATATCTTTCGCGCTTATAAATCAGTGTATTTACTTATGCGTCGTTACACAGTACCTGCAAAATATATTTAATTCAGCATGATTTATTCTTTTGAATTACGACTCGAATAATTCATGAAAAATACTTGCTGTAGAGTACGTGTATTTATTTGCTTTCGGCTTTCCGGTTTTGTCTCGCGTTCGGCTAATATGCAAAAAAGTTCTTTTATTTATTTAATTATCTTGACGTTTTCGCAACAATATATACGTTCGATGATTTATTCATGGCGATAATTTAAAATTATAATATGAAAAAATAACAACGCGCTCATTATGCGCAGACGAAATCGAATGGTTCTTGGGCGATTTCTCGACAAAAATTGGTACAAATAAGTATGAAAGAATTAACATAACGTTTTTGGCACAACAAAGAAAATCTCGAAATCTTTCGCGATTTTAATGGAAAATCGAGTATGCTTACTTTCATTCTGAGTTTTCATGATCCACTTACGTTTTCAATTTGGACAAATTCACTGTGTATTATATAAGTTTTGTATTTCGTGGAAACAGTCTCATATGCGGTTTCCTATTTCAATAATCATTCAAACTCACACGAACAAACTTTTGATACAAAAAGCTTACATTATAACTTTCTAGACGGGTCAACTACATGTTCAAGAATAACATCGTATTTATCAAAATAATTTTTACCAAATATATCAATTCAAGTACATTTACTTATCGCACAAACTTCGATTTATCTCGCCGATAATTCAAACGCCCATTTCAATATATTATTCGATTGAACACGATCAAAAAGCGATCGGCCCATTTTTCGAAACCCACCCCAATCGATCGGTCGCAGTACCGCACTGCACATTTTTTCTCGAACTTTCCCCAAGAGCCATTTATTCCGGCGAAGGGGCCCGGTCGTTGTATACATTTACGTGTATCATTTTATAGATGTATAGGTGTGCAAAGAGAGAACGAGAGCACCTTAATCTTTGGCACGGGCAATGAATTTGCCCGGAGCCGGCCCTGATTTATATTGTGTAACGAATAATGAACTCGGCTCGGTTAACGGATCGAGTGACCGTACGGTTAACGGCGCTTAACGGACGGACTTTTTTCTTGGGTTTAACGTCGCACAAATCAATTTTTATCGCATTTTTATATGAGATTTTTAAGCGTTTTATTATCCGGTTTAGCTGTGTTTTGTATATAATCGTACAGTTTATTTTTTTGATGTATAAATAATAGATAATCATCATAAATATATTTATATTTTGAAAATATTCATTGGATAAAGTATTTTTAATAGTATTTAAAGTCTGTGTATTGTTTTCTTAACTGATTATAATACAAAGATCAAAAGTCCTATATTGAAATTATTATTTACTAAATGATGTTAAATGATGTTAGCATGGTTACTTGTCGTTTATCTTTGGGGATTTGGAAGATTCATGCTTTTGGAAAAAATAAATTGTTGACTTAATAATAAGTATTATGAATTCATATTGAAGGTGTATTATATCTATATCGAAATCATATTTAGTAGATAAGAGCATATTCGGATTATTAACGTCAAGCGATAAATGATACATAGTATGCTCAGTAGGTAGAAAAATGACTATGTTGTATATCATTGAACTGAGACTTATAATGGTTTTTATATTTTACTTTTAGAGTTATTTTTCAATTTTATTGGAAAAATATGGAGTCCGCATATCATAATCATGAATATACGAATTTCCAAGAAAATTCAAATTCCACCACACTTTTCACAATACACATATGAATATATCCACTCCAAAGCTACTCACAACCTTTCCCCACATTCACGAATGATAAATAAACCCTTATATTTTATTTTTGCAGTAACCAGAGCCGAGGTAGAAGCCGTTTTGGGTAGAACGGCAACGCTCCCCTGCAACATAGAGCCAGAAATCAGAGAGGACCGAGTCTATATGGTACTCTGGTACAGAGAGCGGCTCGGAAAACCCCTGTACAGGTGAGCGATTTTCCCAGTTTTCCTACCTGTTTCCATTTTTTTTCGACTCTTTTGCTTCATGCGATTTCTCGGGAATGCATTTCGCTCCATCAAAGAGCCGCGTGTCGAAAGCAAAAAGCTCCAATTAAAAGCGTACAACGGAGGCTTTTCACATCCGAGCGATTTTGCGGGAAGTGATTTTCGCCGAAAATTATTTTCGGGTGTGTATTTATAATTTTTATGCTGAATTTTTAGCTATGCTTTTATGCTGAACATGTGGGAGTTTTTCGTGTCGGTTTTGGATTTTCAATGATGGTTCCGCTTTAAAAGTATGAATTTTTTTGTTAGTCATAGGTAGACATGGGTCTATTGAATTAGCCAAAAATAAAAATTTAAAAATAGGCGAATAATTTTTCAATTTATTTACAATTTGAATTTATCAACACAAAAAAAAACATCGATAAATCAATTGAATTATTGGATCCATAAGTAACGAAGTAAATTGCGAATTAAAAATATATTTTTTGCTAACTTTCAAATTTAAGCCCACATTTAAAAACCACTAAGCTTTTAAAATTCGATTCGATTTAACAGTCTATCGAGCACCGTCGAATTTCAAGATAAAAAACTAATATAACTTTAGATCCAATTCAGAACAGATTCGACAGCGGCCGAGACCTTTAATCTTTCAATTAACGAACCACAGACGTATCGAAAAATATCGTATACCTTTTATGCAATGTATGAAATTGAATGGAGTTCCCTTTTCGCCGAACATATAAATAAATTGAGCCATTTTTGCTTAATTACTTCGCGGCAGAATATGAGATCGGTTGAACAAAGCGTACCGGTCTTGTTCGGCACATGTTATATTCTCGTATGTACACAACGAACTTAAAATCATTTATTTATATAAATTATAATATTTTATATGTGTGTGATAGTTTAAGATATTTTTTAATGAATCACTATTGTTTATTTTTATGGTTAAATTGATTTTTTATTGGTTAGAAATATAAATATAAATTTAAAACAAAAAAGATTTTGTAATCTATAGAATTATTTTTTTGTATTGAAAATTTGGACGTATTGAATATGAAATTTACAAGTAAATAAATACTTAATGAACAGTCTGTATTTGAAAATTCCATACACTCCGTTTTCATATCAAACAATATATAGTCGAGATGCGAAAGGCTTTGTTGCCGAAAATTTTCCATCGCTTTAATTATTATCGTAACCGGTCTCGTTTCGCTCGACCGTTAGGTGGTAAGCGCACAAACAGTTTTTCCTTCTGTTCACGGAAAATTCAATTTCATCCGCGTCGAGAACACAGTATTAAAATTGAAACAAAAAATATATATTGTAAAGTGTTTTATGTGTTGCCGCTTACGGCTGGCAAGTTGGAATTTTCGGTTGAATGGTTTCGATAACTTTTCAGGAAAAATTCGATGCGAATTAGTTACAATGGAACGGTATTGTGCTCGGTTCTTTTAGATGAGGGTACTAAACGTGTCAATCGATTGATGTTGATCGGTCAGTCGTTATATGAATGAATTCGTCGTCGATGATCATTGGTTGATTGATGAATGATAATTGGCAAGAGGATACGTCGGATTTCTTATTTATGATGAATTCTTCATATTATATAATTTTCTATCAAAAGTCTCAAGAAAATATTGAATTTTTGAAAGAAAACTATCTATAAACGATATTGTTGTTTAATAAAAAAAATTCTGTATACTGACTATCAAATTAATCGTTATAAAAACATTTTGCAGAAGTACTAAGATCCCAGACATTTTTCTTACATCAAATCTCTATGGCTTAAAATCGAGACTTCCCAATCCAATTTTAGATTTCAAAAAATCTCATATTCAAACAAAAACAACCAAGATCGTTTAATACGCGATTAATCTGCATAACATCCGACTATAGGTGCGATTCGAGATTTTCGTGTGTACACGTCGAGCCAAAGTCTAGCCGTGTTCGGGAAATGTAAGTAAACTTTATGCGCGCACTTAACGGGATTATCTGTTCGGCGAAACGCGTTCAACTTCAAAGTTAACTCGAGATAGTGAAAATCGTCTCACGACACGGCGTTAGCTTTGTCGAGACGCGTTTCAAATTGCTTATGTGTACGTCTCGGTTAATATAAGCGTTCTTGGCGAGATCAGATTTCTGTAATTATTCGTTGGCCGTTGATGGTTCGATCGATTGGGTTTTTAATGTGTGTGTGTATTGGATCAGAGGTTTATGGTGAGTTTGAGTGACTTGATTAAGATTTGATTGAAGTTTTGAATGTTCTTGATAGTCTATGTTTTGTGTAATCAGATCTTTGTCAATTGAAGGTATGAGTTTCGTCTTGTGTATTGATGAATCGAAATTCAATCATAATATATTGAATATTAAAATTGATATTAGAGAAATGATTATATTAGATTGATAATTGTGCGATGTTCAGTTTAATTATTCTGATTGAAGAAAATCGGTGAGTTTGATGAGTTTAAATCATTTATGTTTGTATTGCTAAGATATATTTTGAATAATGATAATAATATTAAATAGACTAGGGAATATATATGAATTCATTAATTCTAAATTTAAATTTAATAATTATACTTGTTCTTCAAATATTGATATCCTTATGAAAATATTTTGATGTAATATTTTAATAATGCGAGAGAGATTTTTGTGTGGATAGTGAAATATAATATTTATTTTCATTGAGTTAATTGGATATCAAAACACCTGTTGGATTACATTTTTTTTTCCGTTTTAAATGAATCTTTATATAACGTATTTTTTTTTTCTTATATATACATTATAATTTTGTGAGAATACAAAATCAAAGTTAATGAATTTGAATTAAAAAAATTTTTTTACAGCCTACAAATTTTTTTCACCATTGAATTTTATGCACTAAAATAAAATTCTTAGCTAAATTTAACACCGAATAAACGATCACCTTAACGACTATAATTTAAATAATAAATTTAATTAAGGTTCGCGCAAAAAAAAACTTAAAAGAACTCTAGCAAGAAACGAGTAAATATATTATCTAGTCTAATGAGGAGCGGCCATAAAAAAGGTATTCTCGATCGATTCCGAAAATGGACGGTGAAAAAGAGTACATTTTCATTAATTGCGACGAGATTTTTACGGTGCTCAAAAAAACGGCTAATTGCTAATTTAATGGACCCAATCGTTAAATAAAGCGTGGAGTAAATGGGGAGCAAACAAAGCCTCCTATATTTATTGTACGCACGATTTAAAACAGCGCACTTAATATACGTAGGTTGCTCTGAAAGCTTATTGATAACTCGTCGACAAACATGTAGATTTTAATTAACAATATTTTGAGTCACTTTGGAATGTGATTAATTTGTTTTTGCGTCATATTCTCTAATTGGATAATTAGAAATAGTCATATTTGAAACGTGACGTACAAATCGTTCTAAAAATATTCAGAACGAATAATTCGAATTTATAGAAAAGTAAACAAATTTATCCGATTAAGCCTTAATTTGAATCGATCCGTTCCAATGGAAAAGGTCAATTTCCTCGCCTTCGACACTTTTCACAGTCAAATCGGTCGCGTAATGAATCCCTTAATTGTCCGATTCGGTTCGAAAGGTTCAGACATTTCAGACATTATATGGGTTCTGAAATAATTCAGGACGACGACCCCAAAAACGACCCGGGGTCGTAAAGGACCCCCGTCTAAGAACGCATACAGATATTGTATTTACGAACTCATGCCCTATCGGGTTCATTTTTTCACCATTTCCCGGGGAAATTTTCAAATAAATTCGTCGTACGAAATATATTTTTAACGTATTTACAAAATATTCACGTACGTCCAATAACGTACCGTCGCGCATATTTCAGGATATCTGTTTGATTCGGTGCTTTTTACCATGTATGTTCCCCGTTCCACGTCTCAAATCTTTCGGGTCAATATTTGTTTGAGGTGGACCTTTTCGTTGACCTTACAGAGTCCTTTTACGACCTCTTTGAAATCCTTGACGTAAGGAATAAAAGGGTCAAAAAATACACAGAATTTCGAACGATTCGTATGCGGCGTCCGAGCCGATGCTAATATCACTCCATTACTGTGTTTGTATTTATGATAAACTGGCCCATACCCTAGAATTTCTATCCGATATGAGAAAAAGTGGATTTTGTATGTAAAAAAGTATGAATTCAAAATGAGTTAAGTTTTATGTATATTAGGGAGATCGTTTGCTGCGTCTAGACTCATTTATTGGTAGAAATTTCGGTATAAGCTTATTAAATTATTTTATAAAATATATGCGCTTTTAAAGCTATGTAGCACAGTGGTTAACTTTTCGAGCTGTACGCGTTATGTAAATTTTTCACAATTTTCAATCAAAAAGTTTTATTTAATTTTGTAGATTTATTTAGCCACGGAAATATTCGATACATTTTTTTTCAGAAAAAAATTTACGTAGAAAATTGGTTAAATTGGCTTTATACTATATAATATATGCCTTTTTTCAATTCAAAAATATTTCATTTATAAAAATAATTTATCCAAGAAATCAGTAACAATAAAAGATAATGCAAACTAGTTCACTCGTAAACTTCAAAATAGTCTCTCGCGAAACTAATGAATATTTTATTTTACCAAATTAAAGTTTTTATACTATCATATGAAATTACATCTTGTCGAACATCTGTGAGAATTAATTTTCATCTTATGCCAAGTATAAAAGACGTATAAAAACCAATCTAAATCAAGCAATCATATTCAAAATATAAAATGGCATATATATATATACATACACTGAATATAATTTTATATCCGTTTTTACATCAAAACGTCCAACAGCCTCAAAAGGCCAACCGTCGCCGCACCGAATCCCAATTTTTCACTACGACCTCAAAATCCCCTAATCTCCGAAACTCCGCCAAACTAGCGAACAACCTCGTTCCTTTGTAGATTCGACATAACCCGAAGCCCATACGCAGGCATAAAGCACAACAATATAATATCTACATGTCGTCGCTTCACCTGCACGAAGTTTGTCAAGCGATAAAGGAAGCGCTTAGCCGCTCCTCGTCCTTTGCAGCTCAACTAGCAGAAGCACGAGCAAACTTTTCTCGACGACTCGAACGAACAAAAGGACTCCGCTAGGCGGCATAATTAATGGTGTTGATAAACCGCGTTTATTGTCCTCGGGAGTTTTCCGACCGACGGAGAGGAGCCCTATACGAATGTGTTCATGGTGGGTGTCAAGCTCAGCCAGCATAGGGAAAATTGGCCCTTTTCAAACGTCGCCGGTATCTATCTCTGGGTAGCAAGAAAAGGCCTCCGTCGTCTCGGATGGATAATTAAGATATTCGAAGGGATCGTCTTTAAGTGACGTCTACTGTCAACGTTCAGATTTCGTGCCGGATTAAATATGAACGAGGCTGAGGTAGCGGCTCGGCGGTAACCTTTGGCTGCTTGTGTATAGGCTTTTGTGCGGGTCGAAAATGGGCGATATTTTCGTGCGTATGAAATAATGGAGAAATATTGTATATTGGGATATGTGGATGTGGATTTCATTATATTTATAAATCATTTATTTATATGAAAAAGGATATAAATACAAATATATTACTATGGTAAAACAGGTTACCTCACATCGCCATGGTACCCAAAGCAAAATATAAAAGTAGTCAAAATATAAATATAAATATCACTTCAGGTAAGAAAAATACAAATGAAAAAAACGCCTATAAGACGATACGACTTCTCTTTATGAAACGTTATATTTGGAAGTAGCGTATCTTTATTTTTATTTATTAAGGCATATTTAAGGTTTTTCGTTTTTTAATATTTAAAAATAATGTTAACCTGAAATGAACTTATTTTTATTTTCTATGGTTCTAGTCATATCAAATTTGAAAGCAGCAATAAAATTTTTGGTTTAAGTATAACTGAAATAGTGTTTTTGAAAGTTGATTATATCACTTTTATTTAAAATGAAACTTGAAAAACGTTATGAGCCGTTACATAATATGTACATATATAAAAGCTGTTATATTATATTATTATATACGTACGACGTGAAATATCATTTGTTTTTTCATGAGGATATTGTACTGTATTGAGAAAATTGATATTGACTTAAATCTAGGTTTAACTCTTTTTTTTTTAAATTGTTGTTTACGTTACATTAGTATTAATGGCTCCCATATAGAGTCTGAAAGAAAAATAGTTTGATAAACAAATTTATATATAGATTTAAATCAATCTCACTTTGATTGTTCGATTCAGAATTTATTTCAATATTTAAAAATTATTATTTTCTATGTAAGCGTAACTATTATATTTTCATATAAGATTGAGTTTCTTGATTGATCTCGGACCCAAAGACGTTCCATATCTGTGATATGCAAATTTAATATGAACAAGACTGTAATAATAGTTCAATGGCTGTTCAAACCCAATATAGATTCGGAATTGCGTAATATAACATGTATAATGTACACAAAACTACATATTACACATCGCAACAATATCGATCGAACACAAAAACGTCCCACTATTTGAACTATAATTTTTTTCAACACCCTGCAAACACAAAGTCACATTCTTTTCGTTGTTAACACGTCCCCGAGATAAGCTCTGAAGACGTATTCCATTCAATTCCACTGCAAACAGCGGCGAGTCGGTCTCGAGTCTAAGTCAAACATCGAACGAGCGGCGGGGCGCGAAAAAAGTCTCATTGTTGTAAACTTTTGTATTCTCGAAATCGTATTCTTCGGGGAGCTCGTTAAAAACGCCGCTTTACGACCGGTGAGATGGGAAAAACGCGAAAAATCCCGCCGAAAAACGAGATTTACCGCGAAAACCCTTCCGAAGATCGAACCGCTTCAATCCCGGAAAAATGGGGCGTGAAATAAAATGAAATAATTTAATTCATTAAAGGATTCGTCGGGATGCTCAATATTTGGCGCGCGTAGGGAAGGGGATAGGAAAACCCTTCGGAATAATTAATTTTTGTTCAAAAGAGAAAATTAATTTCATTGGTGTGATTTGGTCAAAGTTTCGCGCGCAGTAAGCGGATTTTTAATTAAAATCTTGAGAATTTCGCGTTTAGTCCCGAGTAAAAAAAGCCTCCGTTCGGACGGACAAATATCGAATTAATCTTTCGCTCTTCTCTCCTTCCGTTTCAGCATTTTTTTTTTGAGAGAAAAATTCGTTTAAATGAGGCTCGAAACTGTTTTGGTCAATCCGTTTAAAAACGTCTATTAAGTTTATATTGGAGTCAAACTATTTGCGATTATTTCGAAAACCGTTTTCGTGCCGATAGAAGAGTATTGTTGATTCCTTTGAAAT
This sequence comes from Hydropsyche tenuis, assembly GCA_009617725.1. Lineage (NCBI taxonomy): Eukaryota > Metazoa > Arthropoda > Insecta > Trichoptera > Hydropsychidae > Hydropsyche > Hydropsyche tenuis. The sequence continues at coordinate 159,919 of VTON01000133.1, forward strand.
TGTAAATAAAATATTTTCGTATCGAATTGAATTCTAGGAATTTCGCAAAGTTAGAGCAGGCGAATCGATTTTTGCGAAATTCCCTCCGTTGAAGAGCAAGAGTGCCGGAATTTGAGATTATTATGCCGTTTTTGTGATAAAACGAAGAGTTCATTATGTCGATGAATATTTCATGAGAATCACTCCAGTATCGGTTCCGGTCAATTATCTTCTATTTGCATACTTTTTAACAAGAGTTTTAACAAGTGATCTACATCTGAACTGGAATGGGAAAACTCGAGCGCGTTTAATTTTCATATTGCATAAACGACTACATCTTTGACGAATAAATACGATTCAGAAAAACGTAATTACGTTAATGTGTTATTTTAATATACACCTAAGTATTTTTTTACACGGAAGATACATTACAGAGACTTACCTTGCAAATTTTTTTTTATAAAAATTGAAGATAGGTGCTCTCAGTTATATCTGGATGTATTTTCTGTCAAATATACTTTGCCAAAAATGTGTAATGTGGTAAAATTTCGCCATGTAAAATCATCCAAAATATCATAATTTTTCATTTAATAACTAAAATTGTATACTGATTCATTTCGGATCTTACCATTGTAGCATAATAATATAATATATATTTTTTCATTTTTATGGAGTGTTAAAATGAAAAAAAAAACAGTGTACTCGTAAAAAAATAATCGACTCTTTTTTTGAACCGTGTAAAGAGTGTAAAGAGTTTTGGGTATAAATAAATACAAGTTTTAATTAAATATTGCACTAAAGTGTGTACCGCGTGTGTACCTTTAGTAACTTACATTAAAAAATTACCAGCACACGGATACGGTATTGTTTTTCTCTCTATTTTTTTTTTAATAAAAGTCATCTTCACATCGCCTGTTGCAAACGCTACGGGGGACATTACGAACTCTTATTTTGAATATATATTGCTTTGTTGCTTAGCATTTTTATGGTGCGAAACCGAGTGAAAAAACGTGTAAGCGTCTCCTACACGCTGAATCTTCGAATATACACACGCATATCATGGTAATGTATGAAAACAATTTTTTTCAGAGGGAAAAATATTAAGAGGCGCTCTTGGTAATCCAGCCAGACGTTAGATTTCTTCAATAAAATTATGTGTCGAGACCATTTATCAACGAGCAGAGCTTCTGCTCTTCGTGTTTCGAAAATGCGAGGGCAACGGCATTTATAAGAGTCGGGGTGAAGAAAAAAAAGGCATTTTTAATTTCCTGTACTGGTGGCTTGGCGTAAATTACGCGACTCTAGGGAAGGTGGGTCGGAAAAGCTAGTTTTTCCGACTAGAGTTTTCCACCGGGTCGGTTAATTTCCATAAGTAATTAGACGTTTTAATGACTATCGCATGTACTTGACGATTTGCGAGTATCGACACTTTTTCAACGGAAGTGATAATTTCGACATTGATTTTCTAATTTATTAACGATTTTCATTAGAATTTTTATTTTTGGAATTTCCAAATATAAAATGATAATGAGCTAATTATACAGTCTCGATTCGAATCATGAAACGGGATTTTAATCAATTAAATTTAAGTGGTCGGTAGTATAGAATTAAAATTTTCCGTTTTATCCTGAGAGCCTTACAGAAAGGACTTATTCAATACAAATTACACGAATAAGACGAACGTCTCGCAAATATACAGAAACGAATTGCCTCGTCCCAGTCCCGCGAAGTATAAGCCCTGCGAAATATAAAAGGAAAGTTATTTTCTTTATTAAGACGTCGACTCTCACATGTACCAGTAATGCGGTGAGAATACAACAGCACAAAAACCGAATCGCCATTAACGAAATTACGGATGTCAGATTTTTTCGCAATTACGCCGGAGAATAAACAAACGGACGTTTTTCATAACGGCATCGAATTAAACCGTAAATCGTCCTTTGTTTCAAACTCGAGTGACCTTATGCGATTTCCGCGAAAGGGACGATCATTAGAATATTCCCGAACGAAAAGACACGAAAAAAAAGGAAACCTTCGCGACACAGATAAGAAGTGGAGAGACTTTTTTCTTGCTTCTCTCCGCGCTCATAAAAATTCTTCGCCTTATTAAAGCATTCCTTCGAGATTATTTAGTACGTATACATGCGCTTTCTATTTGCGTACATATTCTCGTTTTATTTATACACGATTTTCTTTAGGTCGTGCGTATTCTGACAACGTATTTTTTTTATATATTATATATAATATATATATTTTCGTTAAACGCGGCATCCGAGATTTTCTTCTTTCCTTTGAACGTTCTCGCAGATAGGAGCAACTCTCGTCTCGCGTTTCGCTCTCATAATCCCGTTGTCCTTTATTTTTGGTATTTTACTTATACATGTCGTTTTTTTTCGAGCGTATTATTTTTATTTTATTTTTCCGTCTGTCAAATTCGTTCTTTTGCGCTCTCGCCGTGAAGTGACCTTATTCTCTGTGCTTTTCGGCGACGAATGTGGGTGTCACGATGATAAAAATTGTCCACCTCTTGTTTGTTTAATTCGTTCATTGCCGGTGGATGATCGTCGGGGAGTTTTCCATGATAAATTGAGTTTTCTTATATATTATATGAGAGTTTATTAAAAATTTTCACGAATTTCGCTTTGAAGATTTATTAAGGCGAATTTAACGAGATATCGAATAAATTTTAGATGCGTATGTTGATATATAGGGTGTCCCAAAAATAACCGAAGATGTTATTTTGATAGAAAACACGGATTTCTAATTAAAAAAACACGGATTTAATTAATAATAATAATTTTTTTTTTGTTGATTCATAAAAAAGTATATAAGTATAGGGTTACATGGAATAGCATATCGGGTAAATGGCTTTACTATAAACCTTTAATACTTAGTTTATGTGGTATATTTATCAGTGCTTTGAAATATTTATACAATATTTTTTTTTGTTGAAATTTCCCTTCAATTTTTTCCATACATGTTGCTGAATTTTGTTGATATAGTGCTCAATTTTCTCTAGGTGATCAGAATTGGCCGGATCATGCGATTTAACGCCTATGGTGGTTTTTGAAGTTTAAGGTTTATGCTAACGATTAAATTTTTTATTTATGAGTAAAAAATAAAGCCCATGACCACCTAAATCATCAATAGAAACATCCCGAAATAAAGAAAAAAAAATTGATGAGCACTATATCAACAAAATTCAGCAACATGTATGGAAAAATTGAAGGGAAATTTCAACAAAAAAAATGTGTATATGCCAGTAAAGCCATGAGAATATAAAAGTTATAATAAATTACCCGATATTAAATATTCCACATGTTTTAACCCTCCCATATATCTTAAAAGGGGAGGATATACATTGTATGAATCAACAAAAAATATTATTATTTTTAATTAGAAATCCGTATGAATCAACAAAATATTATTTTTCTATAAAAATTACATCTTCGGTTATTTTTGGGACACCTATATAATTTAAAAAAATGAAACGGAAAATTTTAAAAAAGCTTCGATTTAACACGTAGCATAATTTTTCAAAATTCACAATAAAACCGACACGATCCCCACAGTGGGATCCCTTTACTCGAAATAAATCAATCGAGACTGTTTGCGCTTAACATTGTCGTCCGAGAGCCGTACAGACGAATTATCGGACGGCCCATAAATTTTCCATCATTAGACCTCGGGGCCCAAATTGTTTTTCTCGTCGTGGGCCGTTAACGAGCGCACCGCAAGTATGACCCACACCACTGTGTATAGCCGGCAATAGTATAATACATAATGCGAAGTATCCACATCCGTAATATCGCTGTTTGAGGGGGTCTCTAGGATCAAAATTCGCATTTAATGGAAAATGTAAAATGATATTTTAGATGAATGTGTTTGTTGAAGAATGAAATTGATATTTTTATTTAAAAGGTATTGTAGATATTTTTAATATTAAAGAAAATTGTGTTGCTCTGTTTTCTCAGAAGAGAAGTCTATTAAGTTTATAAATTGTGTGTCTATGTATCGAAATAGATAAAATTAAATAGGGTATTGCTATTGTAAAATCGGAGCGTCGTGTTTTATATTTATTTATCTTTGAAGTCTAGTAATAAAATCGATTTGAATGGTAATAAGAATGGTAGTCTGGCTATTGATGGTCATCAGTCGATAAATTCGTATTTTAATGTATTATTTTAAGGGTACTATTAAACCGTAACTTCTCATAGTGTTTTAGATTGAATATAAATTTGAAATTTTAAGGGTTTGAATTCGTTTGAATAAGTTTTTAAATTTATCACGAATGTGAAAAAAACATTCATAATAAAAACGGAGGTATCTTGCTTATGAAAATATAAAATATTCATTTAATTTCCACCATTTAAAGTGAATGAGAAACCCATTAAATAAATTTTATTTTTCACATAACGAGTTCAATCATTTTCAAAGTGACATTATCGAGCAAGTAATAGAAAATTATCTTTTATCGATTTGACACTAATATTGAAAAACGATACACATATAATTTTCACATAAATCCATATTCATATTTTATCCATTTTATAAAATATTTAAATTTTTTAAAAATAATATTTTATTAAGGCTAAGCGCAAACTACAGAATTTTTTTTAGCCAATAGTTTGGTCAGGATCTTAATTAGTATGGAGATGAATGCAGTTGCGTAAATTATAATGAGTCGTTATAATTTGCACACTTGCATAAATCTCCACAAACGTATTTGCCAACTCTCCTCTTGTTGATTTGTTTGTTGTTAAATATTTAGATTTAATTGATTATTTAAAATATTGTTGTAATTTTAATTGGCGGTAGGTTAGTTTCTTTTATTGTGTTAATTTTATTAACACCATATTATGTATTTTATTTTTATTTTTATATTGTTTTTGTTTTTGGGCCACCATGGCGACGTGGCGACCTGTTATGCCATGGTATTTGTATATTCATATTATTATGAATGTATTATGAGAATAAAATAAATAAATAAATCTCCATAGTGATTAAAAACCCGACCAAACTATCGTCCAACAAAAAGTCTGCAGATTACGCCTAGCCTTAGAAATAGTCTCATTTCCAACATATACAAAACCAGTCCGACCAACCAACAAATCCAAACACATTTCACTCCTAAACACCAACACAACACACCCCCACCTCCATCCCAATTTCCCGGCTATTTTCCCCGGCCGCTTTCGAACCTTCACCCCTCGCATGATATAAAGTGGCCGTAATAGCCCGCGGAGATGGCCGTCGGACACCTGGGATATTTAGTGCTCGCCCGGGCATATATCTTCGGCGTTGTTCGCGATTACCGGCCCAATGAGATAAATTATCTCGCCAACAACAAGTCGATGCCGACGAGATCGGCCTAGGGCCAATTTACGGCCATGGCCAGCGAAAAAGAGCCTCCGCTTTAGTGGGTTGGCGGTTTTTCCTTGGGAAATTCTCGCGTGTTGGTGTCGGGTTTTTGGGTGTTTTATGGTGTTTGGATGTGTGTTTTTTTTTATTTTGAAAGGTTTTTGTTGGATGATATGATTTTGGGAAATGTTTTGATTTATTATAATACAATATCATATTCGTACAATGTTTTTTGAATGACAAGGTTCGTTTAAAGTTCATCGGAAGCTTAAGTATTTTTATTGAGAAGAAATCTTGATGAATTTTACAATTCAAACTCAAACTTTTTAAATTCAAATTTAACCTTTTAAATTTTTAATTCAACCATTTAAAGTATTTTCAAGCTACTTTCGAAGTTTGAAAAGTTGAATTTGACCTGTAATATTGAAAATTGTTCTTTTCCAAATGGTACAAATGTTCTAAGATTAAAAGGACTAAAAATACGGGCTGTGTTATTTGTTGCTTTTTGTTCGACGAATTGATAGACTGTTGAATTGAATTTCATCGAATCGTTAGAATAGTCGTTTCAAAATGTTTTTCATTTATAAAAAATAAAATATCATATATATATATATTTATCTGTTATGTAGCTGTAATTAAAAACAATAAAAATATTTTATCAGAAGTTTACGTGAAAATTTTCAAATAACTCTTACAAAAAATCGGATAGGATCCAACATAAATTTCAACGATAAAATCTTACTTTTTTGAATATTCATTTAATAATATACACACGACGAAATTAATTAAAACATAAATATAAAAAAAATCGATCACCATAAAATTAAAATAAAAAATCCATCCACATTTGCATCACAATTAAACAACATACACATAATAACGCATTCCGTTACGTTTTCTTTATAATCAATTCAAAGATACGGCGTAATTTATAACGGCATTTTTCCTTATCGGAATTAAAAAACAAAAAGGAAAGGAACAAACCTAAAATGAATTCATATTTAACTTGCGCGATCGCGTGATGGGCGTGTAATTACAAGTTTCAAATATTCAACTGCGTTCGCGCTCAAACGGACCGCAACTGTGTTCATTTTAAAAATTGCACAACATGACATCCATAATAATATAACACGATGTGTATTGCGAAATAATCACTTTGGAAAAGTCGGCACGGAACTTTGTGTGTGACCTGTATTTAGGTGTTTAAAAGCTTGCGAAGGCTGGTGAAGTTTGTAATGTTTCGATTTAGTTTTAAGTTATTAAAGTTGAATGTTATATTAAATAGAATTTTATGTTTGTTAGGTTTCAAATTTATATACTAGGTTGGTTTAGTTAGATCTATATATTATATTAAAAAAATTGTATGTATGTATTACTTTTTGGTCTATAAAAGGAGGAATATAATTAACGAGTGGTAGGCCCGATGTTATAACATCGCACGCGTGATTTGAGGAAAAATTTTGAAAATACAATATAATGACAGTATATTTACCCGTTGAATATAGTTGAAAATGTGAAATGTTTATTTAATTTATTATATAAAATATTACAGAAAATTTTGTAGATATTACAATATTTATTTTAATTTAATATTAATTTATCTAATAAAGCATAGATTTCCACATCACCCAGGAGGTACTATGCTAGATGCTTTACATTTTTTTTAATGTGGGAAAATTGCCGAAATAAATTTCCAAGTTCAAAATCATCTTCCTTGTTCACCAGATCTCGCGCCATCAGATTTTTATTTGTTTATGTTCTTGGAGCATTCACTAAGGGAAAAAAAGTCAACAGGGTGAAAAATTTAGAAAACCATTTAAATTCATATTTTGCATTAAAGCCTTCCATATTTTACAAAAAAGAGATCGAAAAGCTGCCTAATAGATGGCAGACAGTCCTAAATAATGATGGCGATTATATTGTATAATTACTATATGCCCGTAAATATATATGAATAAATTTTTATTATGTTTAAAAAAAATGGAATTTTTTTCCGATACCCCTAATATAAATTTTTATTATGTTTAAAAAGAATGGATTTTTTCCGGTACACCTAATATAATAATAAAAATAAAAATTACTTAAATTCAAATGTAAAAAAAATATTTATAATTCAAATTTAAATTCAAATAAAAAACAAAAATTTACAATTTCGAATAGTGCATAATTTTTAGCGTGAAAATGTGAACGCTGAAATAGTCCTTAACGCACATTGGCAAAGGATCTAATTCAGTGCATAATTTCTAGTGTGACCCCACACACACAGACAGACAGACAGACAGACAGACAGAATAGCACTATTATTATATGGAGGATAATACATGAAAGGTTATTTTTGAAAAAAAAAATTAAGTTGTGATAATCGATGCCTATATAGAATTCATAAGTTTATTGTAAAATATAAAATTTTTGCATCTTCTGTCATTTGTATACTATTTTTAGTAAATATATAGACTGCATTTCTTGTTCGTTAATTTGTGTTGAAAAATTTCGTGTTTATTTATAGGTTTTTTTTTGTATTCTGATTATACCAATTAAATATTTTTTATCTTAACACACACAAAAAAAAGTTCGAATATTATTTATCAATAACATACCAAACATACAATAACATACCACACATACAATAAGATACCACACATACAATAACATACCACACATACAATAACGTACAATAACGTACAATACATACAATTTTTTATTACAAAAAATCTTCGAAATCCAATTACATACTTACATTGATTACGAAAAATCAAAATTTTACTTATTCTATGCAAAAACAACTAGACTAGCCAAGTTCGGTATATGTATATTTTGGTATTAGAGCCATTAATATATTTTCATCTTACAACACATTAAAAAAATCCTAATACATCAATAAGAGTACTTTACTTGAAACATTTTTTTCAAAAAAAAAAAAAACTACTCAATTTTCAAACACGCACAAAATTCAATAAAACCATTAAAAAAAACACATAAATTCCCTCCAATTTTTATATTTTATAATTCGAAATTCGCACAGCGCGAAACGGACGGACAATACTTATAATTTCATCGGGCGCGATGTATTATTCAAACGTCGCTTTTCTCGCCATCGTCGGCGGCCAGACGCAGCCGCCCTTTGTTTCTGGCGAATTTCAATGGAAACTTTGAAATTGCTTCGAAATATCCTCGCAGGGGCCAGCCTGGATACAAAAAGGCCGGAGCCGAAAAGCCTCCGTTTCGTTGTTCGCTCTTATCAATGTCAATAAAGCGGCCGGGTCCTTATTTAGGCTTCGCAGCTGCGCACTTCGATGTCTTGTTTATATGGGTGATTTTTTTTTTGTGTTTCCGAAATTTCGTATTGGATTTTGATTAGGATTGTTGTTTGGGAGTTTTTTTTTTGGGATGTGTAAGGGTTGTTTTTTCGTTTGTTCGGTGTTTTTGTTTATGGTGAGTTGATTTAATAAATTGTCAGTTAATATAACAATGGAGAAAATAATTATTAGATGTGAATATATATATTTTGAGTAGTATGTATGCGTTCTAGAAATAATTCAAATGATCAAAAATTTGTCCGAATCGAAAAATGAAAACGAATGCATTAACAAATTATCGAAAGGTTTAAAATGACATTAATTATTTTTTTAATATGTTATTCTGTTTAAGAATTTAAAACATTTTCTTAGATTTTTTTTACCTCTCAACATGCATAACGCTGAATTTCCAAATAATTATAAAATCATAGGTACATATTTCATCACTGATAATAATACTATAATCGTATAAATTAGGTATCAAAAGATTTATAATCGTATTAATTTTTTGTTATTAAGTTATTCTGTTTACGTATTGAAAAAAGTTTTCTTAGAATTTTTTGAGCTCTCTACGAACATCCGCTGAGGGCTGCATACGAATTCTGTTAATCGAATTATCTCCAAAATAGTTTCTTTTACGAATAAATATTATGATATATTTTTTGTAGGGAATTTGAATTTAAATATTTTTCTGAAAAATTGATAGCTAACAAGATGTTCACGAAAAACCGTGTTTAGTAACGTTTAACCCCGTGTAAAAAATTAAGAATATCACTTATCGATACTAACTTTTTACATTTTGTTTAAGAATCACAATACTAACTTTATATCAAAATTCAGCTTTCCTGTGTTTTTTTTTGGGTCAATATTTTTATTTCCTGGACTATATATTAAATTTTATATTAAAACAGTTCTGTAAAATATTATTATCTTTAAAAAAATTATAATAATATGTATTTAACTTGTTGTTTTGAAGCTATAATTATTATTTACTTGTTTTAAGAAGCTATTTTTTTAATCAAAAATCCAATTTACAAATATCATAATTATTAACTGATTCATAAACATTCACAGTTTGATTTCCAAAAAGATGTTAAAAAATGTACGTTATGATTTTAGATTTTTTTTCTGGCTACTTTTGCAAAAGTATACTGAACCTTATGAATTTGGATATTTACTAAATAATTAGTTGTTAATGTAACCTTCGTATTATATTGGATGTATTTAAAGATCGGGGCTTGCTGAAATTTTGTAAAAGGTTTTTGTGTAAAATCGAAATGCATAAAGTAATATGAATTTTGCGTGTTCGAGCTCGTTCATATTACACATACTATAGATTTATGGACTTATATTATTCGGTGTAAAATAAATTATTGTTGAAAACTGAAAGTGTGTATAGTTTCTTAATTGTGTAAAGTGATTTATTTGTGTTGGTTTAAATTTTTATGTATTATATATTATATTAAAGTAAAAGTTGAATTGAAATAAAATTTTTCGTTTAGTTTGAGAGCGCAAATAATTTATATATTATATTATATATTGTGTTATATAAAAGCAAATATCTTTGTAATGTAACAAATATAATAAGATCTTTTTTGTCTTTTTGTTGTTGTCTCAAATGGAATATAAGAGGTAACTTTTCAGAGAAAGACATGTAGTATATTTACATTGTAGTGTATGTCTTTCATCTATAAATTGGCAACATTTTATTACACTGCCAACTTTCGAAATTGTACTTTATTAAATATTTATTTTACAATCAAATTATAAATTTGTATCAAATGTTTATTCGACATCATGCTACAATCTATTTATTTGTATCAAATAATTTTATTTTCTTAACCTTTCATGTGAGAAAATTTAGTCTAACGTCAAATAAAACATTTTTAAAATTATACAAATAATTGACAAACTTAACGTGATTGTAGTCAAAGCAGAAAAAGAGAGTTTTGAATCAACTTGTATGCGGAAAAGAACATTTTCCCTAATTAAACGAAACACAACCTTTTGATTTATGCGCGCGTTAGAGCAGCGGAAAACTAATCCGACACGAGAGGAAACTTTCAGCCGAAAACTCAAACAAAAACAACAACAATAACAACAACGACACAGCTTGCCTTCCAAAGTGGTTAAACAAAGCCTTATCGAGTCAAAATTTAAAATATCGAAAAGTAACCATGACCTACGGTGGCTAAAGAATCATTCTGATGTTCGAAGTAAAATTTGATGTGAGAACTTTTCTCAGAAGTCTGTTGTCGTTTGAACCGAACAAAATATCTATTTTTCAGAATTTCTTTTCAAGGAGTCACTTTCAGAACAGACCCCATATATTTTTGTGTAATGAATCCGAAAAAAAATTCACTCTAATTTTCCGAATTCGTTTCAGGGTCGCACTCTACGACCACAAAAGGTTTTATATCGAGTTCGAACAATGGCTGAGGAAAAGTCGGGAAAAGCCTTGGGAAATCGGCGAAAAGCGAATCTCGCGAATTCAAAGTCCGCTTGATTGCATATTGTTTTAATTTCTTCGAATTTCAAATAAATAAATTTTAACTCTCAAGTTAATTCAATTATAAAATAATATCTCTTCACCGATCATATCTTTGATGAAAATAATATTTATGAATGATTTTTCAGAATTTCTATTGGGATTTTTTATATTTTATAAAAATTGCTTGTTTAAAAGATAGTTTGTTGATAAAATATATATTGAATTCTTGCTCCGATGGTCTTGTATACCTCTTAGAAATAGGGGAGCGTATTTTCTTACGGATTACGCGTCCACGCAGCGGAAATTCGAAGGAATATAAAATAAAAAATATATAAAAAAATTCGTACGTACATATTTATAATAAATATCAAATAAAGCTGCGCGTGAAAGGAATGAATGAACGCCAATTTTATTTCGAGGACAATGCGCATTCTCCGGATCGGAAATATTTTCCTCTGGATACTGTTCCCTTTCACGCCCGAGAATCCTGTATCTGTAACTGAATAGAATAGACCTACGGGGAACGCACAACAACCGTTCGAGCCACGAAGCGAAAGACCTCTATCTGGAGCACCAAAAGTGTAGATTGTCTAAAAAAATATTCGACATCGATTTCCGGAAACGTTCATTGATTTGTTAGAATCAATATCGATTTCAAATTATATTCCTTTGCTTCAATTTTCAGTCAAATAGTAGAATATTTTTATATATAATATAATGTAATCCACCTTTAAAATTACCAGATAATCGATAATTTAAGTTTAGTTATAAAAAAGTGAATTTAATAAAAGCTTGTATAAATGACATGGTTTTTATATAGACGGTTGAATTTTTATCTAGAGTTCATTTCAGAAAAAGGTTTTTAGTATTCAAATTAATTAAATGTTTTATTTCTTTCATTTTTATAGTGAGGTAAGGATATAATGATTGAAATTCAAATGAATATCGGAAATATATAGTTGAAATTTTATATGATGATGATATAAATATAAATTAATAATTGAAAAAAAATTTCTAAACGTAATGAAGGTATCCATAATTTATTATTGAGAATATTAAAAAAAAATTGTACAGTGTAGAACGTAATAAGTATACTTTAATTTTGCAATGAATTCATCAAATTTGAATACAAACAAACCAAAAAAATAATCATTTGAAGATGCTTTATTTATTAAAAATACCATCAAACGATTGGAGCCGAAACGAACTTCCGAGACACACCATACACGTACCCGGTGTATCCGATAAAGAAAAGCAATCGAGAAATTCGACACGAAAAGGTACAAAAAGCCACTCTTTTCCTTCTTGCGCCGATCGAAAAAATCCGCAGAGGATCCGCCATATTATATTTATACACCGCGAACCGAACAGACACACGTCGCCCGACGAACATGTGACGAAAATTGGAGAAGGCTAACGACAAAAGACCACCGCCGCCATTATGCCACGTGAATGGCCGACGGTAATATCTGATTATAACAAAAGCGGGGGGAGGGGAGGGGGCATCGGGAAAATCTGCGGGGGGGTATGGGAAAAACACTTCCCGCGGAAAATCTCGCGTCGTTGCCGAAATTGAATATTAGCCCTGTGTATGGTGAGGGGTGAGGGTTGGGGGATGTCGCCATTGTTCGGCCTTTCTTCGTATTGCAAATTGAATATTATCGGTCGTGTGTGTTGTTGTTGTTGTCGTTTTTGTTGGTCGAGCTTTTCGGTTATTGTTCGGTGTGTCATAATGGCGCTTTATGGAAATCGGTCGTTCCGCGTGTTTGAGAGGTTCGAATTGATATTGGATTGTTTTGGGGGTTTTGTTTGAATCGGTGTTTTTTGGGTTAGAGGATTTAGAAAATGTGTATGATAGTTGTCAAATTGGAATGTATTGGTTGAAAGGTGGTAATTTTTTTTTTAGTTTATTGAAAAATGGATCATTTTGTTCATGAAAAGTCATAAAAAGATGAAAAATTGTTAAATTTGAATATAATATAAACAAAATAGCATAATTAGTGATATCACTTTATTTGGTCAAACTTTTCATAGTTAAATATTTTCAATAAAAGTTATTTCTTCACATCCTAAAATATTTGCGCAACCAAACAAAAAAATAGGAAAACATTTTATTTTAATAAAAAAAAGATTATCATTCAGTAACCTTTTTCATTATATTAAAATTTTAAAATATAATCAAAATTTAACAAATGGCGAATATTAAACATCAAACAATATAAGAATTTAAAAATTTTCTATAACTAGTTAAGTGTGAGCAAATTTTCTAATTCACCAATTGATAAATTGCTTTGCCAATGACAGTGAAATTTTAACATATAATACATCGAACCACAATATAATATAATTTTAATGGTGACATTTACATTGAACTAAAAGGTCATATATCATAATAAATTAATAAAAGCATCAAAGCATTGAGCGTTCATCAACGCAATTTGGATTATACACAGGTCTAATTAAGCAACTTTGAAGTGCGATGATAGTTGAAAATTTCTTTGTATCGTTCTAAATTCGAGCTCATAATAATTCAAAGCCTCAAAAGGACATTTTCTTTAGCAGTTTTCCGCGGAAAAACGCGAAGAAAATTCACGCGCCGCAACGTATCGAGGTCATAAAATTCCGCGCGCGATACAAAACGCGAACGCGCGTGTGTCACAAAAGCACTTTTGATTTATTACGGTGTCGACTTGATGTGACACAAAATTTGTTTTCATATTAGAAAAACCGAAAAATGGCCGACCGGGAAATGGTGAACGCGGAGTAAAAAAAAATTAGAGCCGCATGTGCGCGTTGGAATATAAACGATCTATTTTTATCTGAGGTGCATTATGTTTTCAAAGGTTCTAATTGGATTTTGTATTAAAAATTATATAAGTATTGAATAGTATGAGTAAATTTTTATTTAGTAAGTGAATAAATTCATAAACGCATAGTATGCGTTTACAAAATTCGTTAGTTTAAATTTTTGAATTTCATTCGATATCGATGAAATTTATATTCAATATATGTATGTATACCCAATCGTCTTTTTACACGATTCAAAGCAGAAATACCGATTATTTTTTCACATTATTTTTTCACTTTATCATGGTATAAAAAAATGTATTATTATGCCACAATGGTAAGATTTATTGCAAACCAGTATTTAATCATAGTTATTAAATAAAAATTTTGAATGTTTTTTGATGATTTTACTAGGCCATTTTTTTTACACTACACATTTTTTATAAGCTATATTCGTACAGAAGTTCTATCCTCTTTTTACGCGGTTCCGAAATAACAAGGTTCAAGGAAGATGAACCAATTACTTTTTTTGCACGGATTTTCCACTTTAACACGGTATAAAAATAATAAAAATATGTATTATTATGCCACAATGGTAAGATTCAACGCAGGCCAGTATATTGATACAATTATATGTATGTAATTATTGTTTTTAAATAAAAATTTCGATGTATTTTGATGATTTTTTACTATGAACTTTTTAACCGCAATAATTTTTCACGGTGAAAAATTTTCAAATTGCGCATTTTTTATAAATTACATTTGGATGGAAGTTCTATCCAAATATAGTGATGGAACCTATTTCCAATTTTTGTATGGTCATCATACATTTTTTTACACGGTTTTTTATTTACACAGTAGCCTCTGGAACGTATCCCCTGTGTAAAAAGAGGATCGGATGTATATTGATGGAACCTATCTCCGATTTTTATATGGTCACCATAGATTTTTTTTACACGGTAGTTTCTGGAACGTATCCTCCGCGTAAAAAGAGTGTATTTACGTCTTTTAGTTTTCTATGTATTTTTTTCAATTTAGTTTAATAGTTTTATAACATTGTGAAGAAAATATATATGATGTTTAATACCTTAGAAGAAGAAAAACGTCTTAGACCTATTAGTAAAAACACCTAAATTTTCCGCAATTAATTAACAAACGACTCACGTCCAAGGCTCACGAACAATACGAAATTATGGAAGCACACGCTCCTCTCACTAAGGATATGGGTTTTCCCAGATTTTCCTTTTTAACCCGTTCCTGGTAATTAAATACAAACAAATCGTCGACAGGGCAAACAAGACCGCCGAATTTACAACGCACGCCCCTCACTGTTTTCCCTGAGATAATAGCGTGTTAACCGGAACCGGACAGATCCGCGTATATGTAAATCGGACCGTCTTTAATCAGGGCTGGATTTTCAGTTTTCGACCCTTGCCATGTTAAGAAGTCGTGTCGGATGCGGGGATTCGAAGCCGACGTTATATAAAGGGTTTTTGTTTGGAAAAAATTGAAGGTTTTGTATGATCGTTCTGTTTAGGAGATTGTTTTGATGTGTGAAATTTTCGACAATACAGACTTTGAGTTCTGGTTATAAAAGCAATATTTGTAATAAATCAAAGTGCAATTTTACATAATAAACCTATATTTTCGACAAAACATCATTCGGAAAATATCGGCGCTAATTCATACAATCCATTCACCCGACAATCAAACGAAACTTCATTCTCGATGAAATCACAATGGAACGAATTTGGGTTAACGACTCAAATTCACACAATAAAATGTCGACCTTACACCGTACGCTAAACATAACGAAATTCCGAAAAATCTGCACATAGACGTCACACTTGCGAATATCCTCCCGATCCTTAACGGCGCAAAGTTTCGCCGTCGTTGTGCCAACTTGAGAACGGTGCCAATTGCGATTTTCCGCGGAAAACGCCACCACGAGTTTTCCGGGAGGTGGCCGAGGCTTTTCCGGAAAATTGTGTGTCCGCTGTACACACAATTGGTCCAATTAAGAAAAAGTTGTAGTCCGAAGGTGGCGCGTGTCCAAATGGCGACTTTAGCTCGGCGCTTTCTAATCGGTGGTAATTTGAAATTATGGATGTTTTTTGTTGGATGCACTTAGATTTTTTTAATGTAAAAATGCTTTTTGTGTAATAATTTCTTATTAGATATTTCTGTAATGGTTCATTTTATGTAATGCAGGTCATGTGTTCTAGTTTAGTCTGTTGCTAATTTAAAAACATTTTTAACGTTTTCTTCATAATTTTAATATAAATTTCTATGATAAACTAATTTTTGTTAATGTTTAATAATCATTATCAAATTTCAACAATAAATAAATATTTTCAATTCGATATATAAAGCAAAATTAAGTATAAACACCTCGTTATCGTCCGATTCACAACCGAACAAAAGCTTATTCGTTGCAGCGCCACTTCTAAACTACCACTACACTCGCGACAGGCGTGAAAATTTAATATAAAAAAACCAACCCCCTGCTCGTATCCTTGGTGATTTCAGGATATGGGGCAAAACGAGCCCCGGGGTTGAATTCGCCCTTAGAATCGACGGCGACACGTTTTTGACGTGGACGGGCACAAAACGGCCCAACAACAAAGTTACAGAATGCAAAGCGCGCGCTCTCGCCCATTGTGAGAGGCTGTTTCGTGACGAGAATCCTCACGTTTATTTATGTGTGATGTTATGTGGGTATGTGTGTGTATTTGGAGATGTATATGTGAGGGTTTTGGTCGATTTTGATGTGTTTTAGAAAGGTTTTTTAGTGAAAAATCAGAACGAAACGTAAAAGTTTTATATTATAGAATGTTCCTTTAAATTTATTTAATTTTCATATTGAAAATATAATATGAATCAATTGATTTTTTAAAAATAAATAATTCATAATAGTTTCATATATTTAAATGTATTTTTTATTAGAATTATATTACTGTGGTCATTAAAAAATTTAATTAAATTAAAACGATGCGCCGTTAGCTGTGGCGCGATATTGTTTCAATTCACCGTAATGTTAATATGCGTATTAATTATATATGTATCCTTGAAAATATTCGTGTTCATATTATATTTTGGTGTGTTTGTATATATGTATACGAGTGGTTCTAGGCAAGTTTCAATTAAATTTCTCAGTCGAAATCTCTCTATGTGGTCTTTGATCCGGAATAGTAAATGGTTTCTAGGAATTTGTCCATAAATAGAGTCTATGGTTTATTTTTCATTTAACTCTGGCAACATTTGTTCCAAACTAATATCGGTTCAAATAATATATTCAAAATTTGGTATAAGAAATTTGAAATGCGTTTAATAAATATTTTAATTCAAATAGATCCAATCCAAATTTTAGATTAAAACATAAATTATTTTTATGCATTTCGAACGTACTAAACGTATTTACTCACACCCACCGTACCAATCTCAGATATTAGGATTTCATTTCTGATTTGCAGAATTCGGAAACTTTTTCACCGCACATAACGAATTTTCGCACATTTCCCTCGTACGCGAATTTTCCGGAAATTGGCGAATTCGCGTCGAACTAATCGCGCCTAAACGCGCTCCCTTATTACACAGCACGCACATACACCGAAATATAATATTTTCCGTTTTATTTATACCGTAAATTATTCGTTAATGTCGCGATAAAAATGAACTTTTACGCTCTGTATACGAGCGCGATTTTTAGTATGTGCGAGTAAGAAGCACTTTACGCCGCACTAAGATTATCACGCCAGCGCTTCTCAAAGCGGGTGTCGCTGGGGAAAATGGGGTGCGCAAAGTCTAGAGGCCGGACGACGAGTCTCTTGAGGATTATCGCGTTGTCGGCGAAACGGTAATTAAGATGGAAAGCCTGCGAACTTATGCCCGATTCCTTGTACATGTGATATTTAACATATACAGGATATATTAAAAGTAATTCATAAAATAATATTTCAAATAATTGCGTTTTTAATAAGATGCGTTTCGAAATATTGTTCTGAAGATGAAAAATTTTGTATGAAGAAAATGGTATTTTAATTTGAAATTTTCTTTGTATGTTTTATCGGCGGATCGAAATTTGATTTTCATTTTTTCTTCGGCCCGTTCCATGTTTTCAGGTTAATTCACTTTCGGAATGATTTTCGTGTATCACGAAAATAAATCCGAGACGAGACGATAACAAAAACAAACATGACACACAGAAACGTGCAAAAGGGGGAAAAAAATACAAAAATCCTTCTTTTTCATGTTTATTTCGTTTATAAGTAACAATAGATACGAAAATAGACAATTTATGAGTGTTGTGTATGCGGGGGACGCAAAAGCAACGGTTTCACAAAAATTTGACTTTATCATGCTTACATGCTACGTGGGTAGGCTTTGTTTATTATTCTTTTAATAAATGTATAGATCTAAAAATATTTACGAAAATATTAATTTCTGTTGCGAATAAAGTTCATTTATATATTTGTTGTATAACATTCTTGGATATTCGTGAAATCAAATTTACGCGAGAATATGAATATTTCAAAATACTCTGAATATTATTAGTTATTTTTAACAATTTATTTTTGATTATATATGTATTTTTCCTTGAAATAAAAATATATACTTTGAATTACAAAATTATATTAATATTTTATTTTAGTCTTTAAAATAATATTAATTAAATGTGTGTAATATATTTTCATATTTATTTTCATTATAAAATTATCCAAATCTATTTTTGTTTACGCAGTATTATAATTGCTATATAAACGTGAATTCATAAGATTTTCATCAAATAATACGTAACGATACAATATGTAAGCACCTGTAATACAGATTAATTTAAAAGACCAACTATAGTAGCAATTTTTGGAATAAAAGTAATTAAATCCAAAATTTTTCCTATTACAATCCCGTTATAATTATTTAAACATTAATTTGCGATTTTTTCATTAAAAAATAATACGTAGAGAAGATATCCAAATCCCGTATATAATTTCAATCAACATCAACAAGTGCCAAACCGAAAACACAACTCCAACACAAATCCACACGCACAATTTCGAAAATATCAAAA
Source organism: Hydropsyche tenuis (assembly GCA_009617725.1). Taxonomy (NCBI): domain Eukaryota; kingdom Metazoa; phylum Arthropoda; class Insecta; order Trichoptera; family Hydropsychidae; genus Hydropsyche; species Hydropsyche tenuis. The sequence goes on from VTON01000133.1 coordinate 178,901, forward strand.
TACGCACAACCAGGCGCGCCACCTGTCCCACGCGAAAATTCTCGACCCGAGTACACAATTCCCGCCAATAATCCGCTCGGAACTTTGATATTTGTAGGTGTCGATTCAATTCCGAGGGATCATGGAATTTTCAGCGGCGGGTATTGAAAACTTCAACGGCCGGGTCCTCTTCGGGATTTCGCGTTCCCCTCTCCAGGATTTGGGCCGCTCCTTTCCCGAATTTGGCTGTCGGGTTTCAGGGGTTTGGGGTGTGGTAATTCGGGGTTATGGAATCGATATTTGTTATTATGCTTGGGGTGCGATTTTCGGGGGGTGCAAGATCGGCCGCTTTGACTTGTGGAGTTCGGGTGTCGGTGGCGATTATGTAATGATCGAAATTGCGGTGATGAATTTTCGCGGGAGTTTTTTCGATGTGGTGGATTTGTTGGAGTTGATGTTGGTTGAAGTGTGATGTGATTGATAGATTGGTTTATGATTGTTTTCTGATATAGTGATGGACAATGAGCAATATGGGAGTATATCGAGGTATTTTTTTTACACGGGGATACGTTCTAGAGACTACTGGAAGTTATGGTGGACATATGGTGAGATATTATAGATTCCATCAATATATAATATTTGGACGAAACTTCTATAAATATACATACATTTCATAAAAGATGTGTATTGTGACAAAATTTCGCCATTTGAAATCATCAAAAGACTTTAACTTATTATAATAACTATAATTGCGTTGTGCCTGGTCCGGATCTTACCATTGTGATATAATAAATATAATAATATGTATTTTTTATTTATTTTTATTTTTATAGTTAAAAAAAACGCTATAAATAATAATCGGTTCTTGTCCTTGAACTATGTTATTTCAAAACCATGTAAAAAAAAAACTAAAAAGAGTTTTGGTTGTATTTAAATATTGGTTCTTTCTATTAATTATTTATTCCACATTAATATTTTCAATATATGTAGTTGAAAACACCATTTTTATCCTGTGATTCATTTTTTAATCAAAAACGACTTCGACGATAAAACCATCGAGATTTTTTTAATTTTCATTTTCGCAAAATCTCGAACATTTCACACGTATATCAAGAAAAAGTATAAACTTTCAATCATGTTTAACACTTCACTACACCGTTAACAAAAAAAAAACACTCATCATTCATCATCTTCACACTTAACCAATATCCAAACCACCCACCCACCCAACAATTAATCACACACAAAGCGACACCTATCACAAAAAAAAACATCCCAACAACCACGATTCCAATTCGCAACCATCACACAACACAATTCCTAATCACCCCACCCCTCACACCGTCTTATCAACCTGCGATCACAACCAAACCATACTCAATACTTTACACCGCTACGCAGATAGCACTGGCAATAAACAAAACAGGCCATACCACTATAGGCAATTAACAAGGCGTTGCATTTCCGATCGCACACACGGTTAGACGTACTTGCACCGTGCACTTAGCGTGCCCGGGTTGTCGACGCGTGCCACCCGCCCATAAACCGCCCCCTGTTTGCACAAAAGGCTATTATTGGATTAGCTGGGCGGGACTGGGCCGGATTACACCGCCCCAAAGCCGCCCTTCCGGCCCTGGAAGCCTACCCTGCACAATCATGGACAAAGTCAGCCTGGGCTGAGATGTGTGCCGATTCGTTCATCGGGTGATTTATCGGTTTGATCTGTTGGCTAATTCGAAGGTTAATTGAGAGTTTTTGGATAGAAGATATATATTAGGATTTAAAATGTATAAAATAATTTGAATATCGGATATTGTAAATAAGTGCCAAAAAATAAAAATCGATTTTATGTCAGAAATATGTTCAATATGTAATAGTCCAAGCATATTTCAGTCCATGTATATTTGGATTGGTTATAAATACATATTTTTGAAAGTTAAGTTAGGTTAAGTTTTTTTTAGCAATTCCTTTTGTTTTGATCGAAGTTTTGGGATAGATAAGTTGGGTCAAATATACATGGGTTGATAATATACATGAAATACGACTTGGGCTAGCGCGGTGAGGTATAGCCTAGACTGCCGCATTTGTCTGGTAAGGCCTTGTCCTGCAGTGGATAACTTATAGGCTGATAATGATGATGATAATATACATGGACTGTACCATATATATCAGCGCCCATGTTTTAAAATATGATTGAAGTTCCAAAATCGATTTTTAATTGTATATATTAACAACGAGCTTGTATCGGTTGTATGCGACAATATGGGAATTTTTTGGCAAAAACCGTTGTATCTCAAAAATCTTAAAAATGACAATTAAACCCTTCATATATCGATAATTCAATGAACGTTTCGGAACATAGTGGTCAAATCTATCGAAATGATTGAGATAAATCTCTTGAGAAGATTATATTAGAGTACCCCATTCTCTTATCGGTTGGGAAGGGTGACAGATTTAGGGTAAGAATGAAGGGGTGCGAAAGATTTGTATGTACCTTTCCCTTAGTGTTTAGCATGTTACGTGTATGTTATAGAATATTAGTATTATATATCCGTTTATAATAGCATTATCGTGTATCACTTCAGATTTCAATTTAATACGAATATAATACGTGATGAAAATTTTTTGTTTCAGTTACGACGTTAGAGGTAGAGCTTTCAACAAGGCTTTGTACTGGTCGGATCCAGCGGCTTTTGGACCAAGAGCCTATTTTGTCACTATTTCTAAACCAGCCGCCCTTACAGTAGAATCTGTGCAACTCGACGACGAAGGAATCTATAGATGTAGAGTAGATTTTAAGAATTCACCGACGAGGAACTTCCAAGTCCAACTGAAAGTGATAGGTAAGTTGAATTAATATAACCAAATTATTTATTCTCTGTATCAATTTTAACGGAAGATTTTCTAATACGGTATTTAAAAAATTCAAGGTTTATATCAATTTTGATAACTTTATGAAATATTTATTCACTTTTTGTGGGATTTAGTGCTTCGTAGGACATAGTTTGAGCAAAGATGTAATCTATATAAGTGCTTTCTAAACTTTTTCTATAACGAAACGTTTGACAAATTTTCAATTTTTTATGAAACACCTTGAACTTTCCTCAGTACCTAAATTCATTCTAGACTCATTAATTTTTCATATAACATCCGTTAATTTTCTACGAAATACATTCGAAGAAACTCAGCTCTGTACAATAATTCCACGTTACAATTCCAACTCATTAATACTTTAAGAGTACACCAAAATAGAAAAACCATGGATCAACCGCAGTTATACGTGGCGTTAGTTACGCGTCTTGGGCGGCTCACTGAGCGTTTCGACGACGATCGTTTTGCGCTAAAACACCACCAAAAGCAGGGATCTCCTCCACTAAATCTTGTTACAACCTACCCCTTCGCCCTTAGGATCCAGGGGCGGGGACAATTTACTTTCTGACGCGTATACGCATTAACAGCGGGTACAACCACTACACACTACCGCTGCGGGCTCTAAACTTTCCCAGTACGTAAAAGGATTGTCTTTCATACAGGCGGCACTCTGCGATTAAACCTGAAGTATTATACGAAACATATCCGCCCATGCGCCTCCCCTTTTTGGGGTGGTGGGTGGTTGTACGACCGCCACTTTCCATCTCTCTTCCCTATGTTCCACTATCTTGGCTGCGATCTCCCGTTCAATTCCTCGGCGGGAGAGATCCCGGTTTTGCCCCGTTTCCATTTGCGTCGACTTCAATTTTCGCCTTTGATTATATACAAGCGTGCGTTTGATCTAAACACTGCGGCAATTCGCGTTAAAATTGGAACTCGGTGGAACTTTGCGCTGCAGAGATATGCGCCGATGAAAATTTTCGGGGGGTGTTGGATTCGGAGATGGATTGGAGTTTTGATCTAATTTTGTTGGGTCGATATAGGGATTGAGATTGTTGAAGAATGTGATACAAAAAAATCGATTTGATTGTATATTTGAAAATGGTTTAAACGACTTGTTTTTAAGTTTAATTTTGTATTGTGAGTAGATTTAATGAACTTCAAAAAAATCTAAAGCACATATAGGGTCGTCAAGTAAAAAAATTATAATAAGGCATATGGTCAAATTTAACAGATTCTCATTGGTATTATATTTTGATTTTTTTATTAGAAATCTGTTACATATAGTTATTTATCTTTTCTCAACCATTTTGACCAAATATAATATAAGGCATCTTTTTGATACATAATCGTAAGCTTGACCATTTTTCTTACTCATTAAATATTGATGAGAAAAGGTAAATTTCAATAAATTTGAATACACAAAGCATTCTTTTAAATTTTCATACATTTATTAACCGCGCTACATGTAGCTTAATTAAGAAAATTAATAAAAATTTTGAAATACATATAGAGATTAGTTTTGATTTATTTGTGATTTAATCTTAGTAGTGTGTCACTTAATCTTTTGGTACCTATCTACTACTACAAAACCATATTTCGTTTGTAAAAAAAAGTGGAAAAAAAAAACTAAAATTATTTTTTATATTATTATATGGACCGTTTATTTTGATAGTGGTGTAAGTCCATTTTCTCTTGTTTCGAGATAATTAGAGGTTTGCATATCTGTTAATTAAAAAATATAGGCAAATAATATGAAGTCTGGCAATGTTTTTATTGTTTTATCAATATTTAATTTGATTATATAGATTTGTTTCAGACAAATTAGACTACAATTATACATATTTATGGGCTGTAAATGGACTTACACCACTTTCAAAATTAGACATTTGTAATAATCGTTTAATTTCAGTTTTGAAAAATCAAATATCTCTTAAAATATACTTTATTTTAATCCAATTTTGTTTACAAATACGCATGACATGACATAAAACTTAATTTTAGACGCTAATTATATTATCAAAATTACAAGATACTGATAGTATTTACTTATGCTCTGCATGTGGCAGTGTTTCGAAATATGCATGATGCACCGGTGGTATATAAGGTAATAACTGCTTGATGTTTTTATATTTTTCGTAAGGCCTGGAATTTTTTGATACAAAGGTGCCAGGGCGATTTTTTCAAATTTTAGCGGTCTTCCAGGACGTGTGGGTAATAAATTTATAGTTTTAAATTCGGCGTCCTTCATCGATGTTTTATATAAAATAGTATATGGTGCACTTTTGAGAAACCTCAACCAACATATTTGCAACCAATAGACCTGTTCACCATTAGTGTTTTTTTAATCTGTTTTTAATCGCATTTTGAAGATTTTTTGTTGAAACGAAATTCTCTCGTTTCATTTCATGTAAAATAAATTTTTCATGTTTTCTACATTGTGTTATTACATCATAATAATCTTGTGGTGTGTACAGAATATTCTTTTTTCGCAATGCCATTTCTATGATGCCAAAATCTGCATCGTTCGGAAGGTATGAATGCCCCGAGAGTAAAAATTTGTGATCAATTATGTGAATGTTATTTTCCAACGACTGGACAACCTTTACCACATCAATGCCATTTGTAAATTTCGATTTTGTCCTGTACACATATCACCTGCAGAGCCACCTGCCGGTGTCAATTGGACTTACACCACTTTCAAAATCAACGATTATACAATTTCATTCACCGACCGATTTTAAGCTGTACAAAACATGGGAATTTTTTAAGAAATTAAACATGGACTAATTATACATAAAAAATTTACATTAAATTAAGCATGAATTACGGGATATCTCATTTTTTTTCAAAAATGGACTTGCACCACTTTCAAAATAAATGGTCCATATCATGAAAAATAAAATCACCAACCGTAAATAATTAATTTTTATTATCAATGGGAATTGTTACTTCTGATCAGATTCGACATTCAAAATTTCTTATATATTGTATACAAATGAGTAATAATAAAAAGGTTGAAAAAGAGCCCGCGCTGTCCTTTGTGTATTCTTTTATGAAATTCATCTCGATTTTCCGACTTTTGGCACAATTTTCCGCACAATACGTACCGAAGGCAGAATAGGGGTAGTGAATGAAGAATGGCCCAGCCCCATCTGGCTGGCGATAAAAATGAATCCGTCAACGATACGTGAACATCTGGCCCGAGACTTTCCCCCATTCGGCAATAAGCCAAATTCCAAGCAAATTAGTATGGAGCCTGTTGCTTTGCCGCCATGGAAAAAGTGTGTGTGTGTGTTCGTATAAACGGAAACATCTGTCATTTTCGCTCCACTTTCGGCAATAACGCAATAAAACGTCAAGGCTCGTTATTATTTTCGTCTGCTTTGTGTTTCGGTTTTTTGTTTTTTCGCGTCGGTGTTTTTTGACGTGTTCCTTGAACGCTTCTTGCGTAATTTAAGTGTGAATAAATGTAATGTACTGTTTGTTTGTTGGGAAATTCGAGCGAGTTTCGAACAAGTTGACCGAATGAAAATTTCACGGAATTAAAATTTTGAAATTTTCCTTTGTGCTTTGAAATGTCTGAAAATATTTTACCGTTGTTCTGAAAAATTTATAGATGTAAAACTTTGTTTTATTATTACTCTTTTATTTTGAACGCGATCTAAAATATTAAAATGGAAAAGGGTTTATTTTTATTGAATGTGACGGTTCTCAACAATCATTAAAGTGATATTTCGCTCAAAGAATAGACGAATAAAATTTAAAATATTTGGCTTGAGAACATTTTCTAAAAGATATTTTCAGAATTGACCTCTTTAAAAGTTATTTTAACTCGTGATAAGAAAATATAATATATCCAAATTTCTGATAAAATAAAAAAAAATTTTTTTACACGACAATCGTAGGAAAAAATATAATATTGTTTTGATTACATATTTCTGATTTATGAGACTGAAAAATATCACTAAAACATCGAAAATTTTGAATGCTTCATAAAATCCCATCGCACTACCCAAAACATCGTTCATTCACAATTACAAAGTACACTTTTCATCCGCAATATCGTCCACGACGAGTTTTAAAACCTCCCCAAAAAGAAAATAAAACATAGCGTTTACGACTGACGGTGAATAATTACAATTTTAATGCGAAACGGTCCTCCGTCGACGTACGTTATTATCGTATCGCTTTACTTTTATACACTTTTTTTTGTTCAGCCAACGTTTATTTCCATTTTCGAGTCGCGTTCTCCTCCTGCGAGCGTAAAAATATATTTATTTCGTTATTTACTCGGTCAGATTTACGAGCGGCCTCGGGACCGTGTTTCGGCACCCCTGCTACGAGACTTTTCCGTTTTAATTTATTCGAGGCGAGTAGCGTTATCGCGACACGGTCAAATTAACAATCGCCAAGTTGTGTACATTGTGTTTGGTGGAGTAACGGTTAATCGGTCGGTTCGGATCATCGGTATTTGTTAATTCGAATTTTCCGGATATTGACATAATAATATTTTCAAAAGGTTTCATGTTATAGAAATTATCATTTTTTTTTTAAATCAATTTAATATAATATTACCCAACATCTGCCTATTATAGTACTATGGTAACATTTAATACGATAAGATAAAAATTTAATTTTCCAGATTTTACTTTTCGATAATTTTTATCTCATGTTATATGATACTTAAATGGTTTATAAAAAAAATCATTAAAAATTGTAAAAGAATATGATTTTTTACCTCAAATATAATATAAAAAACAACATTTAAATATAATTAAAAATAATTGTGGTTGAAAAATCGGAAATTCTCACTTTCAGCGAAAATGTAACGATACATTTTATGAAAATTTTCTTTCTTGTTTCATATACTACGGTCTACGTTTCATTTGATTTATGAAATATTCATGACATGTATGTAGTTCAGCAATTTACGTCAGTTACATAATGTAGTGTGATTATTTCATTTTGAATTTTTATTAGGTTTAAATTTATAAAGAAAATGTTGTTTTAGTATAATATAACGTGTATGCAAAGCTACGGTATATTCGACTCGTTTGAATTTTATATTTATTTACATAAATTTTTTTGATAAAATACATACATATCATACATAATTTTGATAGTTAAATAACTTTTGAGCACTTTGAAATATCAACAAATCAAATCAGTAAAAACCTAATTATTTAATTTAAAATAAAAATATATTAACATTTCAATCCGAAATTTCAAAAAGGTATATATTCCAATTTAAAATCCCAAATACACAAATACATTAAACCCAGTGAAGCGTGGCCTTAAAACGCGAACCGAAGATGCGAACGATAGATTAAATTATGACGAATGTCCTACGGAGTCAGGGGTTACCAAACTCTTCTCTTAGGCTTGCGAATTTATCTTGTAGCTATGCTCGACGACCTGGATATTAACGCTGATTTATCTCGCGTTAATTGGAGGCGCATATGTAATTACGGTTCAGATATCGGGAAATTTATTGCCGTGCAGTGTTACATAAGGGTGGGTGAGTGTGTGCACTCAGGAGGTTGTTGATGGTGATTTGTGTTGGGAAAAATTGGGTTTTAATTCGATTGATGGATGCTGAAGATTAGATGTGTAATAAATTGGTAGTTGAAGTTTTTTTCATAAAAGCTTTTGAATTTCAAATTCAACCTTATACAAATCAAATTCAGCCTTTTTAATATCTAATTTAACTATTTAAACCTCAAATCCAACCTTTTACGAAACAAATTCAACCATTGGAAAGTATTATTAAGACCGTTGTCAAAGTAATCAATAAAATATCATCTATTTTTCAATTTGACATTGATAATCTAATTATTTTAATAAATTTATTTGAAAATAGGTACCATGGATGTGTAACAATTTTTTTTTTATATTTTTAATGAAATCATAAAAATATTGAAAAATGAAGAAAATAAATTTCCGATAAGTGAATTTGGTTTGAAAAAGTTGAATTTGAAGTCTGAAAGGTTAAATTTGGGTGCTGAATAGAGCACTACTATTCAGCACTTAATTTGATTTGAAAAAGTTTGAATTTAATTTCTATAAAATTGAATTTGGAGTATAAAAGCTGTATATGAAATCTTATTAGATTATTCAATAGTATTTTGAATACATTGTTGAAATTCTGTGTAAAAAAAATTAAAAGTATTAAAATTTATGTAAGTATGAAAGTAAGTAAAAAATTAAATGATTAGTTTGTCATACTAAGAAAGTGCTTATATGTATAAGTTTTCGAAAAATTTAAAGGTTTTTGAAATAATTTTTAATGGATTGATAAAAAACTTATCGCTTAAGATCTCAAAAGTTTCAGTTGTAAAATATTTAAAAACTTTCACTCTCAATCGGGTGTAAAGTTAGCCTTGGGCGAGATAGCCGATTATCTTGCGTCGAAGCCTGCGAATACATTATAATATCGCGAAGCGTTCGAAAATTACATAAAATAAATTACGAATGCCAATTTATTAAAGAAAACCGATAGAGTTATTATGGGTAGAAAATAAAAAAAGGAGGCGAACGTTAGATTGCGCATAGTCCGTTGAATTTTAAATGTCTCGGAAAAACTTTTGACGGGAAATGAATTATATTTTCCCGACGGGGAAATTCTTTTTGTGCTATTTTCAGCTTTCAAACAATAAGTTATATGCAAATTTTTCGACCCTCGCGTGGATTAATTTCGCGAAATGAAAAGGAAAAATGGAAAGACGAGCCCTGCCTTTTGTGTGTGTACACATTTTATTTGGGACGCACGCGGCGATCTCGCATTATTGCAAATTTTATTTTCGAACCTCTCGGAAATTGTACCCAATTTTTATAACATGTAACGAAAGCGGGGAAAATGCGAAAATATTAATGAACAGTCTTTCCATTTCAATAAAAAATATATTAATGAGATTGCGACGAACGCTTCAGAATTGTAGAAAATTCTACCTTGAATTTTTCACCGTTTACGCTCTATGAAATATTCATAATTTTCTTTTTCTTAATTTTTTTGAATATTCATTTAAATTTTATAAATTTACCATTGTTAGAATATTAGATTTATTTTAAATACGGAATTGTACATATATAGTTAATCAAAGTTAAGTAGTGTGTGGATTGGTTAGAAAAAGTATGTGATCGAGTATAATTATTTTGAGATCACGTATAATAGAATGTGGCCATTTTCGATGTTTTTTATTATAAAAATTTTAGCATAAATTAATTTTTTTAAATGAAAAAACTTGTAATGTAATAAATATTTGGATATGATTTCTTGATTTTGAATTGAAACTATATGACAATCTATAGTTTTTTTTATTAAAACTCTTTAAGAGTATAATAAAAATATTAAGACAAATTAAAATAGTTTTATAATGAATAAAATTAACACGATGATGACAATATTAAGATATAAGCCGGTGTTTTTTTTGAAAATGATATGCGACTATTCTTGAAAAAAAAAAGATTTAGCGTATGTTTTGGTTAGATATATCATAAATATCATCTTATTATATAACCATACATATATTAACTCATTTTTTTTCAAAAACAGACTAATACCACTTCCCAAAAAAAACCAACCCAAATCTAAATACATACAAAAAAAACCAACAACATCAAAATTCAAGCACAACGATCCGACTTCAACCTAAAATTATCCCACAGCATTCATAAAATCATACCGTTCCAAAACAGCATAAATCCCGCCCCCAACTATTACCACGGAATCCGCACCCACATAAAACAGCACAAAGACACGATCGGTGATAATTCCCGAATTTCCAAGAGACCTGGAAACAATCTCGGCGATCGACATTAACGCAACATTCGTGCGGATTTCGAATCGTCGCGATAACTATTCGTGATCAATCGGGGGTCGCACCTTATCGCGGCCCCAACTACCCTTAAAATCCCCGAATAATTGAACCCGAAATGGTGGATGGGGATGGTGGCTTAATTTGTCGCACCTCTAAAGAGTGTCCTGTAGGATGGGGGAGACTGGGCAGGGATCGGGATGGTCGGTTTGTTGGGATTGTCTTGGGAGTTTGAATTTTTTTGTTGTGTAGTTTGTATGCTCCGAAATCAAGTTTGTATAATATGCAGGAATTTTAATTGGTAAATAAAAAAAATGCTTTGTACAAATCAAATTCAATCTGTCAAACTACAAATTGATTCTTTTAGAAATCAAATTCAACAATTGGAAATGTATTACTAAAACCGTTATCATGGTAATCAATGAAATACAATCTATTCTTCAATTTGACATTGATACAGCTTTTGCACATCAAATTCAACGTTTTACATTTCAAATTTAACGTTTGGATTTTAAATTCAACGTTTTGTGGTTCAAATTCAACAAATCAATAATTATTCTTAGAAATGAATTTCATTGATTACCATAACAACGGTCTTAATACTTTCCTATAATTGAATTTGAAGTGAAAAATGTTCAATTTGAAATGTAAAACGTTATATTTGAAGTTTCAAAACTGTAATCTCAGTTGGTGGTTTCTACAAATTATTACATACATACATAGTTAATTAATTTTTTTAATAAATCGATCTGTAAAGAGGTACCATAGATCACCTAACATTTCTTATACATTTTTCATTTTATCAAAAATAAATTGTAATGGTTAAACTTTATTTCTAAATTAATTCGATGTTTCAAAGATTGAATTTAAATTTAATTTGTATAAGATTAAATTCGGAGTATAAAAGCTGTATTAGACGATGTTGTTAAAATCAGAATCCAAACATTCAAAGTTCATATAATCCATTCAAATAAAAAACCGTGAAGAATTAATTTCCCAAATATCCATTATCCAACATTAGTGTAGTACACGATATGGAAATGTAATTAGCGATTCGAAAGTTCAATATCAGATCCGACTTTCCGATAATGAAAAAAAGGTTGTTGACCCAACCCTGCGGCGTCTAGTTCACGTCCTGCGTTATTAGCGCTCGTCCCACTATTATGATTTAAGGGACGTCCAAACTGTAGGGATTCCTGTACTTCATCCCTACATTTAGGGAGCGGACCGGGCGATAAATACCCGAAGAGAAAGTAAATTTGCATATTAAATCACTGACTAACTCGACGACGACGGTTATAATATCTGGAGCGATCGGCGCAACACATAAATCACGCAATCCAAACAGAGCCCACCTTCTTCTTCTTATACTTCTACCACTTCTGCTCGGTTCAAACTTTAATTAGTATGAATTTAATTAATCTTTCGGGAAATGTTTGGGTGAGATTGTGTCGCGGGTGTGCCCGTGGTTTGAACGCTTCGAGTGCGGTCCAAAAATTATACAATGCCGAATGTCGTTTCTTACAAATTAAATTATTATACGCATCATATGAAATTGTTATACTGTGTTCTACGAAAATCTTGTTTACGGAAGAAAACCGAAAAAAAATTCAATATTATTGCAAGCTACATTTCTGAGAATCGAAATGCGGATAATAAGCTACCTTTTCAATAAAATTTCCCATGCAAAATAGATATTTTTCTATACTATCAGCTCACATCGTAAAATTCGACATTTGTACAATATCTAAATTGATATCACATTTTTTCTATGCGGCGTTACTTACATAAATACGATAAAAATCGTAATGGAAACAACGCAGGAAGTTGAGTCGATTTAATCCACGAACCGTGGCAGGGGAAAGCTTTGAATAATTTACGAGGATCATTGGAAAGTATGAAAACTCTCTGTTTTTACCCGCCCATCCACCCACTTTGGCGGAGCCTCATAAAGAAATATGGATTCCTCGAATTTTCCCAGCCCTCGATATCTAAGTGATAATCTTCCCTTGCGCAAAGTTTCCTCGCAGACGAACCGTAATTTTTTCTTGCCGCTTTTTTTTCGTCCCTTGTTTTCCGTTCATCGAAAATTTCATAGAAAAGCGGAGCCGTTTTCCTCTCGCCGAATCGCTTATTAAGTCCAGTTTGTTAAATCTTTACAAACGGTTTGTTCGAACGCTCTTTTATATATGTATAATACGTATACCGTCGATTATTCGACCCTTTTCGTTTTCGTGTTTATTCAATGATTCGATATAGGGAAAATGTATCGGCGAATAACTTTATTTGTAAATAAACAATTTTGTGTATATTTCTTGGAAATTTATGAGAAAAATCTATTCAGATCAATTCGATTAATTTAATTGCGATTGTAAGATAATATTTTCTGATTGGAATCAATAAATCTCGAATTTTATTCGTTTGAAAAAATAATTGAAAGATAACATTGTTTTAATATTTATACAGATTTAACATTAATACAGATTTTATTATACACATAAAATTCAACTTTTCAAACTTCAAATTCAACCTTTTAAAATTGAAATTAAGTCCATTAAACTTCAAACTCAACCATCGATAAGAAAATATTTTTAAGACTGTATTATTAAGCTTGTAGTTCCGATTATATAAAAAAAATTATCAAATTCAACGTTAAAACGAAAGAATAAAATATAAATCTACTACTCAAATACTATCAGTATATTTTACTTCATTATTTACTCAGTTAATAATTAAGGAAAAGTAACTCTTATTTTTTGAAATCTTTAATTTAAGAGTGAAACTTTATAGCAGACAAATTTTTTGAAAAGTGGGCCAATTTTCCCATTTCCCAATTGTTTGCGGGCCATAATGAAAAATAAAACAAAATAAAATATTGACCTGATATAATCATTGAAAAAAGTGCTAGTAAAAAAATTGTAAATAATACGCGGTTGTGCATTTATGCTTTATAACAAGCATGAGCGTAAGTATAGACTAGTTAGGGCAAATATGTATACGTAAACATTACATACACTCAAATATTTTTATTCATTTAAATTCTCACATTTACATTCACATTCACACTCACCACAAAATTTCACACATCTCAAAAACAAAAATCAACAAAAAAAACCAATCCTTCATACAAAAAAAAAAACGATAACATTCACATATTTTTATTCATTTAAATTCTCACACACACCCTCATAGAACTTCGGACATCTCAAACAAAAAAAAAATTACCAAAAAAAACCAATCTTTCGTACAAAAAAACCACTATGTTAACGTATTTTTATTCATTTAAATTCTCACTCACACTCACCATAGAATTTTACACATCTCAAACAAAAAAACCAATCCTTCATACAAAAAAAAACGATATCATTCACATATTCTGATTTATTCAAATTTTCACTCACACCCTCATAGAACTTCGGACATCTCAAACAAAAAAAAAAATTACCAAAAAAAACCAATCTTTCGTACAAAAAAACCATTACGTTAACGTATTTTTATTCATTTAAATTCTCACTCACACCCACCATAGAATTTTACACATTTCAAACAAAAAACCAATCCTTCATACAAAAAAACGATATCATTCACATATTCTTATTTATTTAAATTCTCACACACACCCTCATAGAACTTCGGACATCTCAAACGAAAAAAAAATTACCAAAAAAAAACCAATCTTTCGTACAAAAAAACCATTACGTTAACGTATTTTTATTCATTTAAATTCTCACTCACACTCACCATAGAATTTTACACATCTCAAACAAAAAAACCAATCCTTCATACAAAAAAAACGATATCATTCACATATTTTTATTCATTTAAATTCTCACACACACCCTCATAGAACTTCGGACATCTCAAACAAAAAAAAAATTACCAAAAAAAACCAATCTTTCATACAAAAAAACCATTATGTTAACGTATTTTTATTAATTTAAATTCTCACTCATCCTCATAGAATTTCACACATCTCAAACAAAAAAAATCATTAAAAAAACCAATCCTTCATACAAAAAACGATTCCTATCCGAGCCTCAGGATCCGGTTCCGCTTCCCGTCGTAATTAAAGGGTCGGCGGATTTCGCCTATCGATTGTTGTTATTACGGGGCGCAAAACAGCGCGACCCCAAAGGGTTATCCGACCGGGATGGCCCGGCACTAATGTACGGCCATAACTCAGCCCGGGGGAAAGCTGCGTCGTTTCATTTCGCAAATGTACCCGACGAGCGATTGACCGAGAGCTTTTTAAGCTCTCGTCGGATTATGGAAATATTGCAGATCGCGCGCGCCCGCGTTTTCGACGGCCGCTTGTGGGTTAATTGGGGCGATTGGGTGTGATGTGTGCGATTGGTTTTACGTGTGAAATTGTTGTATGGTGTTGTTTGGTTGTTTATTTATTTTTGTTCATATTAATTAATGGAATTTTTTTAATTTGTTGATCGATGATTTGTTTTGTTTATAATCATTTTGGAAGGTTTGGTTTTAGTATGGGACATCAAATGGTTTCGTATCAATGGTTTATAATTGTATTCAGGTATTGATCATGTTACATGTTGCTCCACTCCGGTATCCGCTGGGTATTATTAGCATGTTTAAAATGGCTCAATTGTTACTATCATCAACCATACGAAAAATCACTCAATATTCGTTTTTTTTTGCTTTTTTAACGTTAACTTTGGAAGAAATTAAATATTCTTACAATTAGTCATTATCAAATATAGATATTGCCTTTATTATAATTTGAGATTCTTTGTATAATGTTTTTACATGTTTCTTATCTTCGGTATTTGATGAAAATTGTGTGCATTAATATTAATTCATAAGTATCAATAACGTGATATTTATTTTAGTGTTTAAATGTTTGCGTAGTAACACTTCGTGTCAATTTGATAAGGTCAAATAAATGCCAAAGCACTATTTAACATCAAACATACTAGAATTCACAAATATGCATCCAGCAAAATGCCCTAATATCTTTCCTGTTATAAAAATAATATTTGTATCTTCTAGAACACATTTAGACATTCAGATGATATATATATACGATAATAACTTCAATAATTCATAGGAACTCAATTAAAACTTCAACATGAAATTCAAATCACATTATTTTATGCACTTCCAAACAATTCCATATATAATACAATTGTTATTATCAATTCAAATAAAATTTATATATAAAAAACTCATACGGTGTATGTATGTATGTATGTTTGTATCCAAAATACTCCCAAGTCGATAGACGAATCTTCATTAAATTTGGAAAAGAATGTGCTTTGAAAACCGGAGAAACTAAGTAAGCATTCTGTTTTCAATATCGTTTCGCATTTCAGTTTTTTTATATCGATCGCCATACAAATTATAATATAATGTGCCAACTTCGCGATTGATTGTGATAATAATTACAAACGGTACACAGTTTATTTTCAAAGAGTCCCGAGCACGCCGGGAACAAGCCGCTAGTTATTCATAAAAAACACAAAACAACCAAAAACTCTTAATAAAACCCCCTTAAAAAAACCTCCCATATAAATTCATCATATCGCCGATCGCCGAACCCCGATCTCCATTCGCAATCAGTTCAACGAACATCGAACCTCCAAACGTACCATTTCACGGCAACTTTTCACAGAACGGAACATTACACGGCCGGCGTAACAATTTTCCACCATTCTTTATTTTTTTTGGCCCAATAATTCCTCACAGTCCGCAAAAGTCCGGGGGTGGGCCCCGAGAATGAACTACGACGACCGACAATGGAACCGAGAATGTTTTTCATTTTTGCCGAATTTATTGTATGTATATTACGTACGCGCGTATTATTGGCGATTTATTGCGTACGTGCGCGGGAGGAAATTGCGCCGGGGGAAAATTTCGAACCGGCCGAAAATATCTTAATTGAAGCTTTTCGAAAATTCGAATTTCGTGCTTCAATTACGCGTAATTTATATTTGTTCGTAATTGCGCAAACTTCGGGCCGGATACGTGTTTCGCAATGAATGATCGTTGTTTTGTGTCCAATTTTTCATGGGCGGATCGGATGTGCCTTTGCGGCTTTGTTTTCGTTTGTGAAATGATTAAGGTGACTTTTTAACGAGATCAGGTAGTATAATTAGATTTTTAGGAGAACGCTTATAAATCGTTGTGTTCGTTATGGTTTATGGGTTAGATTTGTATTTTTTTTAAATTTATTTCAAAGCCTTAATATAACGGTTTGGTATATTTTTTTGATGTAACAATAAGACATTTCAATTTTATTATCATCATATTATATAAATATTTACTACAGGATTATATTCTATCAATATATATATATACTTTTTATGATCACATGAATAATTAATATGATCAATATTTATATTAATTAACACACTGTGCTTTTTGACATATCATCGAAAGTTCATAATTTAAATATTCATAATAAAAATATCAATCAAAACAATTTTGGCACTAAATAAAAATCTTTTCCTATTGATTAATTATGACCATTTAGTTACCAATGAATTTGTATCTTTAATTTCAATGGTCAATCAAAGAACCAATATACTCAATAAAACTTAATCACCAAAGCTTCTAAAAAAATTAAAATAAAGTTTCATGTGATAACTCTTGAATGTTATACGATTAAGTTCTCAACAAAAATTATAATATCGCATACAAAATATACACAGAACACATTCGTTTTAATTTATTCAAAACGAGACGTTTTCAGGTCGAATGAAATAACAAAAGGGAAAGCGAAAAAAGGAAAAAAATAGGTTCAGACCGGCTTCACAGAATTGATAGCGAACCATTACGCTAATAGTACAATCTTGCCTAAAAGCTCGTTTTCGTGTCTGGATTCGGATTACTCAATCCGCTCGGCCATAATGAGGTATAACACTGTAATTTATGCAAATATTACTACCGAGCCAACAGACCGACTTCTCATAATAACACGTAAAAGAAAATCCCGTAGGGACGACTCCGGAGGCTTTTTACGATATTCTTTCCGTGGCTGGATCGCTCTTTTGTGTCAATATTGGCTCTCGATGTTTATGAATGATAGATTGTTCTCTTGATAGTGTCGAGATTCGATTTGTCGTCTCGATTGGTTTAGGTTGATTTGATCGCTATGTACTTGACGATATTGAAGTTTGCATTGTATTAATACGTTCGGTTGGGCCAATATTGAACTTTTCGTATTGATGTCTAATTTGGTAAAACGTTTTTGTGTTATTTATTCATTGAAATTGAAACTATTTCATTAAAGATGTTCATTAGTTAATTGAAAAATGAATCTGATATAATTGACGTTGAATTTTATGAACCCTTTCTGTTAGTAATGGGTTCAATGAAAGACTCATCTTTATTGCGATCAATATATATTTTCTAGATTAATACAGATAAGTTTTAATAAAAATTAATATTATGTTTAAAATAGTGGAATTAATGAATTAATTAATATATTCATTGTCAGTTAAATTTAAAATAAATATCAATAATCCGTATCGATCAACAATAAGATACAACGATTCTGATCTAAAAGTATCAATTTTTATACAAATTCCACTAACTTTTAATTAAAATTATATATTCAGTATACAAATTTTATTTCTGCATCAAAATTATAACAAAAAATTTAATTTAATTAACCAAAAATGAATTTTGAAAAGGGCACCGCACTCGAACCATCCGCCGTCTTATTGCGTTCAATACACACGTTCCAGCAATACCGAAAAAACGTGTAACACGTTCGAAACCATTAACGTTGCCATGGTTAAAAGTAATTAAATTTATGGTGGGTCCGTGGCGTGTCGGCCGTTATATTGAAGACCTTTGTTTTGATAAATAGCCCGATTGCCGTCCGGTCAGATACGATATTAATTCGGTTTATTAGGGAATTTCTTCCCTTCCCGGTTATTTATAGGTTGTTTTTTCCGCGCGAAAAATATGTGAGAAACACTTTTTCGTTTTTTGTACATTTTTTTACATATTATTACGGGTGGGCGGTGGGTGGTAACGGCCCGCGAATGATTTATGCAAGCGAATAAATCAATGTTAATTCGCGCGAATGGGGAAAACTAAGATACGGCATGCAGTCGTTAAAGGGTCGCTTTATTGTTGTTTTCGTGTTTTTTTCGGTTCACGAAATTGTTTTACTGCTAAATTTTCCGCGGTTGATTCGTAATAAAGTGTTATTTTCGTATACGTTTTGCGTGGCGTAATAGGATGATTGTGTTGTTGGTGTTAAATTCTTGGAATATAAACGTAAGCTTTTTTTTAGATGTGATTTCGTGAGGAAACTAGTGGGATTGATTGAAAAATTTATCGTATTATTACGTAGTGTGTTATTTATTTAAAAATTGAGTGATTTTGTTGATCGAAGCTTAATTTTTAACGACATTTCTAGAGAAAATGTTTCAATGTTGCTGAAGAAATGAGAAAATTGCGGTGAATGTATTTTTTTTTTGCTCTAGGATATTTTTTTTATTGATGATATAATCAAATCAATAGAAATTTAGAATATTAAAGATAAAGAAGATAAATAGATATATTTTCTTGGAATTTAAAAATTATTAAATTTGATATGAAGTGGGAATTTATATTAATTAAAATGTATTAGAGATTAAGCATCTCATTAATTTTTAAAAATAAAACATGTTATTTTATATTTTTTGAACTATAAATATCGGATAATTTTTGGGAAATAATTTTATTTTTATTAAACGGAAGAATCTTGACTAAAAAATATTTAAAATATTTTTAAATTTTATTAAAAGAAAACCATTTTAATACGAAATATTATAGAATTAAATAAAAATTTACTTTTTTATTAAAATAATTTATTTTAAATATTTTAATGGAATTTATTATATACAAATACATATAACGGTACATATACATTGAATAATACAAAAAAAAATAATTCAGTAATAAAGGGTGGAACTCCATAGTGAGCATATCTCAAGAGTGACACTATAAGTGCGAGTGAAATATACTTTTGCGTCATTATGGGACCTATCTTTTTTATATAAAAAAAATAAAATTCAATTAATCACATTTTCAAATAATACAATTCATAAATTTCCCAACAAAAATATACATAACGTATTCGTAAACGATTTCGTTATTTCGCACGCACTCGGAAGTCGTGCAGACGCATATCTTTCTCGGATTATAGCAGCGTTTCTCAATCAATCGAAAACAATGGACAATTTGCGTGGCATTGTTGCGAGCGAAGGCCGACGGTGGAAATTCGATTTTCCCAAAGAGGAAAACTCGAACGGCAAACGAAGATATTCTTGGTCGAGTTATTATTGAATTTGCGACCGCCATACAAATTTGAACGACGCCGTTGAACGAATCGACAATGCGTTATTATGTTGTTTGTTTGTTCGTTGGATGTTAGATAACGTTTTCGGCGTATACGATGTTAATGTTCGAATAAGCGTTTCTGTTATGTTGTGGCTTAAAAGGTCGAGAGACATATTGCGATTTATTTTTGGATCGTTTGTGAGTGGAGTATATTGTTTGTTTCGATTTTCAGTGGTTTTTCGGGTATCCATTTTATTTTAGTGGGAAGTTCGTGTTTGATTGATATATAACAGGATTGTCCAAAATTTCGGTGTGTGGGGGGGCCATTTACAAATTTATAATTTCAAAATATCAATTGTTGTAAATAAAAAACGTAATTAGTATTAAAATATTGGTAAAGTTATTTATTTCCATTATAAAACTATTTCAATGAGTACATTTTGGAATAAATGTTGTTTGTTATGTTTGTTTTTGTGTGAAAAGTGGGGGCCACTTTACCCCCGAGGTGGCCCTTTAGACAAGCCTGATATATAACATTTTTATTGATTTTTTTTTAAATTCATATTATTTTTAAGTAAAAAAATATGAAAATTGAAGAAATTTGTGATTTTTATTGGAATCATATAATCAGTAAAGGTTGAACATGATTGTTATTGTGGTTTATTTAAGTTAAGCTATATGAAAAGCAATTGGTAGTTAGAAGCGACAATATTTTGGCTTTAGATTATTTGATAAAGCATTCCAGTATTCAGATCAGAAAGTTCTTTTTATTTTATTTCAAATTATAATGAAAAAATTCCCAAGCTTTTGATAATATGAGAAAAACATAAATCTATCATAATAAGTTTTGAATAGTTTTTTGGTCATTAAATTTTTCTTTTATACAAGGTTGATTTTTGCATTGATTAATATTTCATTAATTTTCATTACATTAAAAACTGCATTTAATTAATGGATGAGGATAAATTCATATTTGTTGGAAAAATAATTGGAAATTAACGAATCACTTTTTCCCAGTACTATAATCAGTAACAATCGTTAAACAAAGTAAAAAAGATCAGTTCAAAATTTAATAATTTTAATTAAATCATTATTAATAAAAAAAAACCCAAATCAATAAATCTTAACATGACAACGATTACTCCAATAAAACATCACAAACACAACCTCACAATCTACACCCAATTTTCCACACCACAAACCCTACCATCATCGCAACCAATATGCCTCTTCTGCGGAAATCCCCAATCACCACACTCGAAAGATACACACACACACACACACACACACATACATATGACATACACAAATCGGGAAGCGGCCAACTGGTGTCCCAGTCGCCCACATTTTACGTATGCGATTCCCGTTGCCGCGTGCGTCTCGGCTTTTCTTCGTGGGGATGAGCGATAAGCGCCTGCAGTCCCGGGATTACGGGGCCGAGTTCGGAGCGAGTAATCCCGGGAAACTCCGGCTATTTCGCCAGCCCGCTTTTCCTGTGGGCAGGGCGGGATTGAGGGAAAATAGTGTGAATGGGTTGCGGGTGAATAATTTGTACGATTGAAATGGAGAGTGTGGGATGTCGAGGGTTTTGTTGGTGTTGTGATTTTTTTTCTTATTGGATGTGTTGTAGGAAAGTGTTGTGTTGAAATTTTTTGGCTATATTAATTTATTGAACATGCTTGATTTTGATGGTCAATTTGTCCAATTTTGTTAAAAAAATTTTAAACGGATGATTAAAATCACTCAAATCTACTCGAGGGTATGGATTTTTTTTAATAGTATTGGAAGTAAAATAATATTCTTTACACTTATTCAATGTTATTAAGAAAAATACAAAAAACTTGAATGTTATATTATTATTATATGCTATATTATAACTCAGAAAACTGGCATAGAGTAGGGTGCGTGTAATAGGTGGGATGATGGGCTTCCTTTTGAAAAAAAAGCTATATTAATATTTAAATTCCATTCATCCTTTTACTATCAAACTTATATTTTCACATCTCCTAAGAGCACAAAACAACTATAATATTTTTATATTTCATTGTCAGATTAAGAACACGCAATCATATTTATTTATTGACCTACAAAACGTATCACATAACTATTGATCAATCGGAACCGACAAATTCAATAAAACACACTCATATTTACATTAATTTCAAAGAATATATGAGCCTCAATATTAGCTAGATTCGACTCTGGCACCGTGTATTTAGATCTATGTACATGTACAACACGTTAAAGGCGAATGTCAAACTTCAGTACGCGGCACACGTATGCAAAGAAGCGTCTTCTCCCTACGTTCTTCGGTCTAGCCTAAATATAGGGTTTCTTGGTAGGAAGCAGGCTTCGAAGGAATCCCACGTAAGGATACTGAGGGGTAAAGTGCGAGTGTTATGAGGGAATAGCGCGTGACTTTGAACTTACGTGTAAAATTGTTCATTTTTATTATTCAGACAGATTTTTTTGATGTTTCTGCGTAAACAAATGCAAACGGGTGGATTATTAAAAAGTGCTATATTTTATTAGTAAAAAGCTTTATTTATTTGTTATATAATATGTTAATAGTTATTCTGTAGAAATTATTATCATGTGATATATGTCAAAATATTTGGGAACGTCTGTCGACAAATCTGGAATCATTGAACGAATATTATATATTCTTTTCATCGCACTGAATCCACAATCGCAAAACCGTCCCAGATTTTTATGACCGAACGAACGGACACATTTCACATATTTCCTCACATAAAGCCGGTTCTATACCATGCATTATTCGTTCATTTTTCCTATGTGAGAAAATCGCACATTTATTCCTCCCATACTTATCAAACGACACCGGACAATATGCTTTACATCTTTCCGCGTTTGAGATCCAAATTTGATCACTTTTTAGTTTCCAACCAAATGTTTTATATATTTTTTTATAATATGAATTAATCAATTTTCAATTCATGAAGTATATTTAAAATGTTTTTTTGATTAATAAAATCCAAAATCGTACTCGAACTGTAACAAAATCGAAAACAACCTACCACGACTATCAATATAAATACAAATCTTAAGCACCAATAAACAAACATATAAAAACTCATCCAACCAAAAGGACACAGCACTAGTTACGCACTCGTGGACTAATAGAGCAGATCTTATCCCGATATTGGCAGGGCCGGCCATAAATCGACAGTGGCCCTTATCTTCGAGATAACGGCCCGCGTCTCTTTTATTTCGACTGGACTCGGTCCAGGACCCACACCGCCAAATCGGGACGTCCTGGAAGGGTTTGTTTTCGAAGAAGGCCATCGATCACCTGGACGTAGGTATCCCGGGTCCCGGGACAGGGTCCCGGAGGTTATCTCGGTTTGATTTGTGCGCCGCTTCCGTGGATCGTCCGTCAACGACGCTAACGATTTATCGATCCGATTTTGAAATGGTGGTCGCTTTTTGATCGGGATTTGGTCAATTTGATTGGAGAGGTTCGTTTAGGCTAGGCGCAGAGGAGAGACTTTTTGTCGTACGATAATTTGATCGGGTTCTGAATCATTATGGAGATGTGAGTGCGCAAATTATAACGAATCATTATAATTTACGCACTCGCATACATCTTCATATTGATTAAGAATCCGATCAAATTATTGTACGAAAAAAAACTCTCGTTTGCGCCTAGCCTAAAGGTTTTTAATGAAATATTTGTTGTGAGTGAACATTTTTGGTAGATGAAAGTGATGAAATTAAAAGTGTATTTAGTTATATCTGCGTATTCGAAGATGTTTATGCTAGGAATAAAAATAGTAGATTTTGTTCATATTTTTCTATTGATGTATTAAATTTAAATAGAAAAAAAAATAATTCAAAAATTAACGAAGTTATAATATAATATATGTATAATATTATAATAAGATTGAATGTTTTTGATAAAATGAATATTTTTTCGAAGATAAAATTCTTGCATGTGAATGTTAAGAGATTTTATTTCTATCAATGTTTTGTTAATAATATCATGATTTATTGAAGTATTTCAAAAATAGCATATGAAAATAGCAAAAAATTTAAATATTTATATTCGAAGAACAATAAAAAATACAGAAAAAGGAATTCACGTGAAAAATGTAAGAACAGATTGTATATTAATCACTCAAGAAGCATTTATTTATAAACATTACAAGAATGTAAATACAAAAAAGAAAATAAATAATTGATTCTAAAACTCAAAAAATATGCGTAAGAATAAGTAGTCGATATGAATGAGAGAATTGGAAACGCTTTCATCCACCAATGTATGGCAAATGACTGATTGTGAATATGACGATTGAAAACGAAACTTGATAAATCATTTCTGGCATAATCTGTAGATAAAAAAGCGAGAAAATTTAAATTACACAACCTTCCATCGTTCAAACGATCAAATCGAACGAACCTTTTACGGCGAGAGCGAAAACCCTTCCACTGAAATAATTTTATTTTTCTTCGAAAGAAAAATAATTCGCGAACGAATAAGGGCTAAAGGGAGCCCCCGGGATGCGGTCGTATAATATAATATGAACGAGCTCGAATAAAAAAAAATATGAAAAAAAAAACGAGAGAGAGATCTCTTCGTGGAAGTTTATTAATAATTCAAACTTCGTCACTTCCCCGTTAATGGGTCTCTAATTTCGGCCGTTCGTTACCGGCGGCGTCGTTTCGCATTTTTCGCGAAAGAGCTTTTCGGCATGAAAAAACCACTTCGCTTCGAATTAATTCTATGGTATTTAAGTATTTATACGTTCCATAGCCTATAGATTATTGATTGGATTTGAATTCGTTTTGTTTAAGTTTTGAATGGAGTTTTCGCACTTAAAATGCGCAGAATACTTATAAAAAAAATAAATTAAACATATACAATACTATACGAATTATATATAAAATGTAACACACTTCTTTTCAAAAACGATTCAAATAATTTTCATCGGGTATTTAGGAAGACACCGAATGGGCAAGCGAGATCATTGGGCGCGGTTTTCCCGCTAATTTTCCCGATCGCTTTTCCGTTCAGATTTGGGCGCGGATTTATCGCTTTGGTCGGACGTTATGTATGTCGGTCGGTCGTCGAAACGACCCGATATTTCAACTGGACCACTCGATCGGGGAAAAATCTTGAACCAGAAGCCGAAAAGAGAGTGGAATCATTGTACACGATTTATTCCCTGACTTATTCAAGGGCGGAAAGCTTCGGGTTGGTGTGGAACGTGCTTTATGTCCTTTTAGTTAATTACTTTCGGTTACGAGCTTTTTCCGATGCAGATGTAATAGCAATTTGTTTTTGTACTTTATAAGTGGAATGATATTGAATATTGAACGATTTCGTGTAGCAATTAACAAGTAATTTTTTTTATGATTGATACACGATAAGTTTTTGAAAGAAAAATATATAACAAAGTCAATTAAATTTATGTTCAAATTCTGAAATTTATTTTTCAACGAATATTCTATAAAAAGCGGACAATTTTGAATAAACCGCAAAAATAGATATTTATGTAAGCAAACCGATAAAAAAATGAAATATCCCAAGGGCGTACTTAAAACGGTATCGGTTCATTTCGTTCGCGAGTTTCAATTAAATTTATACTCCTTTCGGGAGTTCTCAATTTTGTATAGTAGTTTATAATGAATGAACTTTACACGTTTCCATACATAGTAATTTTAAAACGTACGTCGCACGAATTCAATTTATTACCGTCGCAATTACAAAGTCGTTATTCCCGGAAGATATTCGTTTTAATTTGATACGCTTTCGGAGGGGTCTAATTTTAAAATTTTGCATACAATACATACAATTTTTGCTACAATACACTCGGTCACGAATCTCTTTGTTTTATACGGAAAATTTTCGTTCGCCGGAACGAAGTATAATTTTATATCGGAAGAATCGCTCACGCGAACCGAACTCATATTAATTACGTATAACGGTAATCTCGTTAATTTCTCAGCCCATGCGTGTATCTTCTGCAAGTAATACTAATGAATCATCGCCTATATCTCATATAAGCTATTGTCAAATAGATTATATCAATCCATGAGCAGCTTAATGTGTAATGAGTGCGTATGACGTACACGATCATTATACATACGGGAAATTGATTGATTTCGTCCGTTCGGCTAATGCAGGGCGTTTCGAGTTTCAAAACTTTTGCTTTTCATATCTTGAGTTTTTCTGCTTTGATGTATGTTGTTTGCGATGCAAGCCTCATCAATCTTGTGGGTTTTTTATATTTTCGAAAAAAGAGATGCCCTGCAAAATCTTTCAGGTCTACATGTAAGATGACCCTAAACGATATATTTTCTATCTCACTGGGTCATCTTACTGTGTTGAAAAACTTATGCGAGTAAAAAATACACGCAATATATTCTCCAACATATGAACATATTTTTTTTTTTTTCTGGACAGAATAATATTGTTTTGTTTTTATTAATATTCATATTTAGCGCATATTGAATATTCGCTGCAAACGCGACTGTCATCACAATATAAACCGAACATAAATTTTCTTCATTTCTTATCATAAGTCACGTAATGCAACGAGAATATTAACCTATTTACATTTTCGTGATGCAATAAACGGGTTACTCGAATCGCACAGTGGTTAATTTAAATACATTTTAAAAAATTTCAAAAAAAAAACAACAACTCGTACATCGATCGAATATTTATAGGCCTTAAGTGCACCGCGGCTCAATTAACCCAATTAAGACCGAAAGAAGTGACGGCTGACAGATAGACAGAAACATATACATACATAAATATGCAAATGCATGTACGTATAAGCATATTTAGATCCGAGAAAGTTTCGCTCGATAAACCGCGCCTAACTAAACAAGTTACGCGAACTTGACTAACGGCGTCGTATATTAGACGCCAGTTCTCGTTTTCCCGTTCCGGTTAAGGTGGCGTATCGATCCCACAGGAAGCAACACGTACACACAAGAAGCACCGAATGTCTCAAAAAGTTAATTGCCCAGATCTTCATCTATATTTAGAACTTTAAATAATTAAAATCGAACGGTTAGAAGGCGGTAAAATTGAAATTTTGTTTAAAGTTTTTTTTCATGGAAACTTTTAGGTGTTTGAATATTTTTGGGAAGTCTTGTAGTTTTTGTACGTGTTGTAGATTTTGTTCAGTATAGAAACTCGATTGGTGGTCGAAATACAGCAGCTCAGGAAGTCCATCGCCATTTCTTTCTCCGTCAGTGCATTAAGGTTCCGGCGGAGAACGATCGTTCGGTTACCACGGTTGCTTGACCCTTTGGCTGGGAAAAGTTATCGCCTTTTCCGACTAGGGATATTAATCGTTGAATTTAATCAAAGTTTTCAATATTTAGAATAAGTAAATTTTAATTTAGTAGCAATATATGTATTCAATATTCGAGGGTGTGAGATGTGAGAATCACATATTAATTACTTATGTTTTATCTTTGATACATGTATTCGTAGCGCAATTGTAAAAAGCTTCATAGTATTCTGGTGCCATAAAGTAAAATTTATTGTTATATAAATAGGAGTCATATAGAAAATCCCCAAAACATAAAATCAAGCCTGTATATCATGTTTAGTCCGACGATGCAGACAGTTCACTGCAGTGCAGTCAATATAATGGATATAAATTTTCTTTATACCGTATCAAATCCATTCAAGTACACTTTTATTCGTTCGATACGTTTGTATTCTTGTAAAAAAAATACATGCTATATATAACATAAACGATTTTGTTCGAATACTTAAGACTTCTCAAAAGTTTAAGCTTAGTTTCGTATTGAAAATGCTTATTGAATGAAAATATCGTTAGGTAAATGTCAAATTGATTTTAATCAGATTTTCGTACAAAATATAACACAAAGTTTTTTCAAGAATGCAATTCATTCAAAATCATTTATAATTCACGAAATATCTTAATCAATCTTCATATTTATGCAAACATTACATGAATCATAAAATAATATTTGATGAACAAATAACAAACATTTTCAAAGCAAACAATAACGTTTCATTCCTATACAAACATTTATTTAAAAACTAAAAAATATATATTTTTCCATTAAAATAAACATAGAACGACCCATTTATATGATAACTTTTTAATCCCGCTATGTATTATAGTTTCTGCAGTGAAACGTGCTTTAGCACTAGGTCTCTTGTATCACGTAGGGCTTGTTGCATACCCACGAGGACTGCGACCCACGAATAGTTCCCTATGGAATTCACCTTCGCAAAGACAGTCTGGAGACGAGGAATTTCGTAACGAATTCGCTGAATTTTCTTTAAGCTACGCTTTTCCAGAATTAACGAGGCAAATATTAAATAAATAAAATTCCGGCCGGCGATTGAAACGCGATATTAGCGAGCTTTCGATTGTAAGCCGATACTCGACTAATTCTTTCGACAATCTGTGCAATAACAAAGAAAACGTTCGATGTCGTTTCGAGAATCGGAGGTCGAGGAAATCCGAGTTTTTCGCGATCGCGAGCGAAAAAGTCGGTGCTTTTGGGGGCTTTCGAGGTGGGATTTCGTGGGGTGGTTGTTCCGAGCTTTCGCGGAGGGCGAGCGACGAGGGTGGTGAATTAATAAGTGAAACAAGAAATTTGAATTTAATGAAACAAGTTATACACGAGAACTGGGTCTGAAGAAATCGATACGGCTGCATGCCCGGCCTTAACTTTTGTTACGTTCTAAATTTTATTACTTCGATAGTTGAACTTTTGTACAATTTTTCATTGTGGACTCGATCAATGTTTTGAATAAAAAATCATCTAAAAGTTTCTAAAATTAATATTGATATTTCGAATTTTTACGATAAGTATTTCTATATACATATACAAAAAAAAAGATAATATTTCTTTATTCGTAAACTCTTGAATAATTTCAATTTTAAACTTTTAACTATGTTATGAAACGGCTGTAAAGTTTCATCACTTTTTCAACGTATCGGCTTGTTCAATAAAAAGAATCGGGAAAAAAATACATATAATTTTTTATATTCGTTAACAATAAAGTTTTAAAAGCAGACATTTCAACGAATAACTACAATATTTTATAACTAGTGAATAGTCCGTTAAGTATCAAAGAACCCGAGTTTCGGAAAATCATATTGAGCGTTACCACAGACTAATGTCTGTGTCTGTTTTTAATAAAAAACAGTTATTATCAAACATAATATAATACATATTGAAAAATCGAATAACACAATATTTTTACACGACTCACCCAACCTTAATCAATATCGAAAATCAAAATGGCCACCGTCCCGTTCCGCAAATCCCGAATACCCCGATAATAATTGCCGGGATTAACACCGTCGAATCAATGAAGAATACACAAACGGATTAATAGGGACAACGCCCGGCACTTAACCCATCCGAGGGCACTTAAAAGAACGGCCCTTTGACGAAGGTACGCCTTCCTTCACCGTCGCCATCGCCAGTCTCCGAAGGTATCTGTCCCCTTTCGGAGGCTTCGAAGGCCCTCCCCTCCCCCGAGCCCTTCTCCTTCCAGGGATAAGATGTCGCCGGTATAATTCTTGGGTCGTTAAGGATCCGACGCCCTTAAGCGGCGCGTAAATCAGGAGTCCGCAGGTAATTTTCATGGATTTGCCGGGCTAATTTTCGTGCGCGTAAAGTGCGCGAAAACTGTCCCGGGGAAGTTTGAAATGTACGACCGCGCTGGGGATAGTTATTACGTTTAATTGTTTTCGGTGGATTGGTTGGTTTGTTTTGATTTTGGATTGGGGTGATTTGAGGAGTTTGTTGGGAAAAATTTGATTGATTGCTGTATTGAATGTGATTATATAAATATTTTAGAAATATAATAGCTACAAGGTTGATATAAAATCTGTGGAATATATTTATATGAATAAAAAAGGATTTTATATCCGAAATCGGTTTTATGTTAGAAATATGTTCTACCTATGTATCAACGCTAATGTTTTAAAATATAGTCGGAAGTCCTTAAAATCGGTTTTTAATAGTGTATGTATTTATATCAAAAGCGAAATTTCATCGGTTGTATGTTACACTACTATAAAAATTTCACAAAAAAACTTTTATATCTTAAAATCTTTAAAATGGAACTTAAGTTACTTTTATTTCCAGTTTTCATATTATAAAAAAAACAGTATTTATTTTTAATAATATTTCATTAAAATTAAAATGAAATATAACGTCTTCCAATCTGAATGTATAATATCATAAAAAATTTTATCAAAAATATTATAATCAAAACCGCTCAAATCACGTTTTCAATTACACCCCACAACCATTTATCTCCTGTAAAATTGTGCATAGCAATAATCTAACGAAAGGGCGTGCACCCCTATAATATACACGAGGACTAGCGCCTTAATAAAAATGTCTCGTCCTTTCTTATTCACGAAGTTCGTACCGACAGCATGGCACATTCGTTTCGAAACCCCCTTTCAGCCGAGAATCTTGTTCGAGCTAACGATGTTTACCAGAGAAGAATTCGTCCATTACGTATCGTGATTGCGTATTAAACATTCATACAACCTAGTACCGCGGAACAAGTAGCAATTTCCCGATGAAAATATTTAAAAAGGCTCATCAATAACGGTTCGTTACTCTCGCCGAACCGTTTCAAAAGAATCCTAAGAATGTCTATATCGATTATATGATATAAAGAATGATTTTACGATATAAATTGAAAATTATTTTCAATGACACCAGTTGACCGCTTATGTAAAGGTGTAAACTTGCCTTAGACGATGACACCCTAGACTCGCATTTCAAGGGGTGTGCAAACACGGGCGAGTTGCGTCACTTACCAGCGACCAATACAAACTTTTGTATGTGTGTATATGTGTATGTGTTTGTTTGGGTGTGTGCGTGGAGGTTTTCACCTGAAAATTGGTTACATGTACGCTGAAGATTGTTTGCGCCGAACAAACTGTAGTAGCGGCAGTCACGAATGTGCACAGTGCACCAAAAGAATATTAAATGTTTCGAATTATTAAAATTTGACAAGTGGTTTCGTGTGTTTTGAATGCGGTTATTGTTTATGTTGTGAATCTGGTTTAAAAAAAATAATTGATTTTAATAATAATTCAATTTTAGAGTGACAATGTTTCATATTGAAAATTGCGTAGTTTAAATTAATAATACGATATTATTTTACTCAAAACAAAATCATTATAGTTTTTAGTATTTTTTTATAAAAAAAATATTTTTATTTTAAGATTCGGTTCGTCGCGGGTTCTAAAACTTACTTGTTCTCGGTTGAAATTTTAAACGTCAAAGTTTTACATTATGCGCATTGCATTTCTTGCAAAAAATAAGTACTTCGGAGAAACTATTCGAGGAAATACAGTATTGAACACAAAGAACGACGCAGTACAAAGCGTTTGTTTCTCATAAATATGCAACAAAAGCAGGATGTGTAACGAGTGTTTTCGTTGTCGATTCGCCTAGGAAAATATGGAATTTTTCATCATGTCGTTTGCATGCATTTTAAATGCTACATAATGGATACGTATAGCAGGATTTTGAAAGACAAACATCAGAGTTCACAAATCTAGCGTGCATTTTTGAGATTGTATGATTTAAGCTGAATGAAATATCGATGGATTTGATTTGGAACCGGAGAATCGTTTAAAAAGTTTTCGTAGAAAATATATTCAAAATTTTACATCACTTCCTGATATCCATCGAATAAAATGTCGTTCGGAATAGTAAAATATATAAAGCTCGTCGCAAATAAATATAAGGGAAGGAGAAAATGCGCGAGGCAAAGAAAATGTATTTCAACGCGTCCGTGTCGATATTGGAGTTTTGCATGAGTGATAATGTGCATTTCCGGATTTGTGAAAGCTACTTTGCAAAATAAACGTTCGAAAGCTATGAAGGATGCAATGAAAATATTTATGTTCGTACGCTGAAATGAAGTACTCAGTTCTGCGCGATTCACAATTTCAATGCATGTAAAATTTCAGTTCAAATGCGAGAGATTTTATGATTTGAATATTTAAGCATTGATTTTCAAATATTTATTCATTTCACATTCAATAATTGAAATTTAAAGATCGACCATTTTCAAACAAAAAATTTAATATAAAATTTTCAATAGTTTCCCAACAAGTTGGTAACTTTTAAAATGCACCTCACATTCGCAACAACACCGATTACGAAAGCGTCAAAGAAGCGTTTCCGTCTATTTTTCCCTTGCATAAAAATTTATATACATAATACATTTTCTCGAAAAAGCGGTGTTTTTCCTGCGAAAAGTCGAAGACCGTCTGCGTCCAAAGTGCGACAGTGGCTTCCGGCCAGCCACTCCCTGAAAGCTTTTTCGTTCCGCGAAACTTTTAATACACTTATTGGCGACGCAAATGCACGTGTACATAACGAATTATATTCCACGTCTGGTGGATGCATCCAACCACAATGGGATAACGTATACGGTCGGCTATGGGGAGCTATGGTGGAATGCTTCTGCGGAAACTTGAGCGTCTTCGCAGCCTTTTGTGTCGAGGAAAAGACTTCCTCCGGAGCTGAGCGAAAATAAGAGTTGCACGGCCGGCCGCATAAGCGATGAGAAAAATTTGAATAGGAATGGGATAAACGATGACTGACGTCGAATGGATATTCTCTCCTATGGGTGTGGAATATTCGCGGAAAATTGAAAATTTTTCAATATAGTCTGCTGTTGCTCGGAAGTAGGTTTTTAAGATGGCTGCTATTTTGAGGATTCTTGTTAATAATGCTCGGATGCATTGTTGCGTGGATGAATTGTGTTATATTTTCTGGTATAATAGAGAGAAATTTGAGGAAAATAATTGTATTATTGGAGTTTTTAAAAATATTCGATGTAGGATTTGGTTCAGGTGTGTTAAGCTTTATTTTGTTTTGAGATGGCACGAAGCCACAAAAATTAATGAAAGTTTTAGTTGAAGTATGTATCTTTATTATATAGGTATATAAATTTTGTTCATATTAAATAATAAATTCTTGAGGAAACAAATATGGAAGTAAAGTTTACGAACAACTTAGGTCGGTGGTAAATATACTTTTATTTCGCGATGGTGCAAGGCTGCAAAATTAATTTAAAAATTAAATTAAAATTATATAAATAAAAAAGTACATATTAGAATTTATTTATGCTAAATAAAATTTATAGTAAATGGGTGTTATTTGATAAAAAAAATATAAATTACTTTCTAAACCATAATACACGTATACGGCATCAAAATCTTCCAAGACATACATAATTCCTATATCAATACAATATTGAACCTGGCCTATCTCAGTCAGACAATACACCAATACAATCAATGAATCGAAACAATAACAAGCACTAAACACCGTCTCGACAAATCGAAATCGCGAACATTCCACATGCGAACAACGCGTTTCGCGACTACACTGCGTAAATACAACGAAGCCTCCAACTTCACCCATATAATCCGAAGCCATCCGGATTCGATTCTCTCCACTACGCGTACATATCTTCGGAGCAATTTCCTCCCAGTCGACCATATTAATTTTGGAAATATTGCCCGGGGGCCTAGGAGAACCGAGCTTCCGTTTCCTCGGTTCCCCGGTTCGGAATCGGGGTCGGCTATCCATATGAAATTACTTGGAGCACGCCACCGCGATATAATACATTGTGCGCCGAACAAAACAATGCATTATTCAACGGACAATAATTCGTTCTTGTATGTATATATTTATATTCATATCGGCACATACGTGCGGAAAATTCGATCGGATTTTTCCGCGGTGTGCGCTCCGATTGAATAATTTTGCGAAATTTCATGCGCAGGTTCGTGCATTGTATGAGGAAATTAAAATGTCATCAATCTGTGTCTGGTACGGTTTTCCGCATTGTGGAAATGCATCGCTTTTCATCAACTGCAGCACTTTGGATATATTAAATTTTGATTAGAGCGATTTTTCAAAGTTCCGTCCGAACGAGTTTTCGTTCGCGAAAATCGTATTCCGTTATGAAGTTTAGTTTGAACGGACGGATCGGATCATGTTTAAATATGCAAATGAGGTTTTTGCCTTTCATCGGATGCGTTTCAGGAAAATTTCAAATATAATATTATGATTTTGGATCGGTTCTATGTGCATGTGACAACATTTTATTATAAACTCGTAAACGTTCACAACCTGCTAATTAATTTAGTGAATTTTGTACGTTCGCATGACGTGAGAATAATTAACTAATTACCTGCCAACAATGACATACGTGCAAATAAAATTAATAATTCACTAGTCGGTCAAAGATAAAGCCGCGCTTTAATGGCATTTCTCGGAACGGCTCGTCCATTAATTTTATGACAGTAGAAATAATCGAATTGTTAATTGAAAATAAATTTTATATTTTTGTTACAGTTCCACCCCATCAACTGTTGATGTACGACAATTCTGGAAGGGACGTAGCCGGCACAATAGGCCCTTTAGAAGAGGGTTCTAATTTGGTGCTCGTGTGTGAAGTCAGAGGAGGTGAGTTTCAATTTCCTTTTTTTGAATAATGGTATGTTTCGTGAATAATTTGTTATATAATATTATTTGATAATACTACTCTTTATTGAATTATATTATATTATAATACATTAAAACAAAAGATTGAATAAATAAATCAATCATATGAAATATGATTCAATACCAGAAATATCAAGAAATATTGACCACATAAACGTTATTAATTTTCATCAAAATGTACCCTACGTATATTACATTTTATATATTAATCAAATTCTTTAATATTTGATTAAGCAATGGTATGTTTTGTGAATATTTTTTTATTTTATATTATTTGATGATACTCGTTATTGAAATATAATATAATACAAAATACATGAAATAAAGACTGAATAATTAAATCAATCATAAGAACTGCGATATTATATCAGAAATATTGAATACATAAACATTATTAATTTCCATCAAAACTTGCCTTACGTATATCGATATATTATATTTTTATAAAATTAAATTCAACACAAAATTCAATCAATATCTTGTCATTTCCTTATATAAAAAAATGCAATCCAAATCGAAGCACAACTATGTACATAAGATCGCAGTACATTCTCAGCCGTCAGCATCAAAGGGTCAAAGCGTTGAATAAATAAGGCCGTCGCGCCATTCGCCTTAATAAGTTGTCGACAAAACGCCTCCACAACCCTCACCCACCCTAATCCACCCTTATTCCCTGATCTTCCCCTTCCCTTTGGCCCTTTCTACCGTTTCGTCCACCTTTCCTCCACCTCGCAGTCCAGGCGGGTCGCAGGTCGTCCTCTAGGGCTCGACGTCACGCTAATCGTCGTCGTTCCCCTTCAACCCTTCGAGGTCCTGCGATTAGGGCCGATTCCTATGTAAATCGGCCGCTGTTTCGTTTCGGCCAGATTTGCATTTTTTTTTTGGTGGGCGACGCCGTTGTTGTCGGTTGTCGTGTTGGAAGTTCTTCGCCGGCGTCGTTGCGTCGGATATTGGTGATTTTGTTTTTTTTTTTTTTACAGATGGTTGAGTTTAGAATTTGTTTGGAGTTTGTGTTGGTAGGGTTTTTTCTTGAGGGAGGGTTGTTGAGTTTTTTTTTTGTGTTGAGTGTGATTTTTTTTGTTATATATTGAGATGAAGAAGATGTATAGTATGCGTTTGATTTATTGTGAAATCTGATTCTGTTAGGGAAAACTAATATTTTTTTTATATAATGTGAGATCACCATAAGTAGTCATTCAAAAACTATTGCTAATCAAATCTCATCAAATAAACTCTATATATTTTTTTATCGATGTTTTCGTGAAAAATGTGATGAAATAACCTAAAGCGATACTTTTATGACGGTATTAATTAATGTGAACCAAAAACGGAAAGAATTTTGAAATATTTTTATATTGCAATATTGATGATAAACGACAACAACAATTGTTAGGAAAACTTCAAACAAATTCACACTACCAGTTATAATAGTATAAAATAAAATTTACTGTTTCTAGTCATAAATATTTCCGTACATGTGAATGTATCGTATAAATATATTTTTTTGATAAAATACGATCGGAAGAATTATTTGTCAAAGTTCCATTTTCAATTCATTTTTATTTTCAATCTTTCAACTATTAACTACCTAACCCGACAATTTTTTATTTCAAAAACGATTTTAAAATTAACATTCAATCATTGACTAATAATCAATCATTCGCATAACCCAATAAGAGATATATTTTTTAATCTTATAACAATAAATTTAATTTTAATCTACACAATTTCAAAGAATCACTTCACAAACAAAAACTCTATATTATCACCTTACAAAAACATCAAACCCCATACCATTTCCCCAATCAATAATTGCCCGATGTCAAATCATCCAAAAAAACCCATCTTATACACACATTAACTTCGGCATCTAGCGAATTTTCCGAAACCCTCACCCCTAAAAAAGGCTTTTCCGCTTTTCGGCGCGTAACAGATGCTAATTCCGGATACGGCGTTGTCTTAAAGTGGTCCCTGCAAATATACAGCGAATATTTATGAACGCGATGGCTTACGACGGTTACTTCCCCGCGGTTTAAGACGACGTAAGGAGGCTTTCACGCGATAAGCCGATCGTCTGAATTTCGTTCAGCCGAACGTGAAACACGCGTATATTCTAATATGTTGCATAATGTATATGTTTCTTGAAAGGCGGTTCTGTGTTTGGGTGTTTCGATTGATTTTGTTGTTGAGGTTAAGGTTTTTTTTAAATGAATGATTCGAGGGGGCTAGGGTGAAGCTTTTTGATGAGTATGAGAATGAGTGTATGTATATTATATGAGTGTATATGGTGTGAAATTTATCATAATAATATGTGTGAATTTTGAAAACTATTCATTATACATTTGATTAGTGAAGTTGAAGTATATTGATAAGTGAGATGCGAAGTAATTTTTGTAGTGTTCGGGTTGATTTTATTAATATAATCGGCTTTTCAAACTTATTTTTACGTACTTTTATAATGATGTATTAAATAAGTTACGAATTGAATTACGTTTAAAAAAATTGACTATAAATGTGTAATTAAGCTTAATGAATTATTTGCGTGGAAATATAAATATTCTTTTGAACCTAAAATTTATGTTGTAGTATTATATTTGATGAAAAAAAGAAGCATGATTCGGAAATTATTTTCATTTGATAAAAATGGTTTTCTTTTTCATAATAAAATAAATTGGTAGATAATTTTAATATCGCGTATAAAAAAATGAACATAATTTATTGAATACGGGTGTATTATGAATAAATGTAGACGAATGGTAAATAATTTTGAAATTGCGGATCATTCTGAAAGTTTCCAAAATTAATACATCACATTTTTTAATTCTTCATCATTAAAAACTAAATTTCTTGATTAAAAAAAACTTTTTTGTTCTAATCAAGGTAGCATCACATGAAATATTTTCATA
Source organism: Hydropsyche tenuis (assembly GCA_009617725.1). Taxonomy (NCBI): domain Eukaryota; kingdom Metazoa; phylum Arthropoda; class Insecta; order Trichoptera; family Hydropsychidae; genus Hydropsyche; species Hydropsyche tenuis. The sequence goes on from VTON01000133.1 coordinate 216,303, forward strand.
TATTATTATATCATATATAATTTCCGATTCCATCAATACGAACATATTAAAAAAAAACCACCAAACCCCCAACTTTCAGGGCATCCCTCTCGCTGGCCGCCCGTACGTACGATTTCCGAGCGTGCGACTTTCGAGTTAATTAAAACCCGCAAAAATTGCGCACGACCAAATTTTTTTTCGCGTTGTCGTCGTCAAAGAGCCGAAATTTTATCAAAGCACTCGAGATTCCAGTTTTAATATCTTTGGCCGAGATAAGAGGCCCTAAATTAAATTATGGCATACCCGCAAAGGCGGGCGCGACAAAGGGAACAAACACTTGAAAGGCCAAAAGACGGGACGTCGAAAGCGCGGCCCGACACAGAAAGCGAAAAAATTGGAGAAAAATTCAAATGCGTCCTCCAAAAATGGAGCTCAATCAAGATGAAAGAGCTCGTTTCTTTCTTTTTGGGCCGAAGGTCCGAGTTTTATGTGCTCGCTTAATAATTTTCGCATTAATTTCGTTAATGAAACTCGAAACCTTTCTGCGGCGCGTGTATGATCGACTTTGGTGCTTTGGGCTCTGTGTGTAATCGAATCTGTGTTTGTTAATGTATTACCCTTGAAATGTGTTTTAATTGATGTTTTTGAAAGTGTTGCTGTTGTTTTTTTCGTCGGGGAATCTTGTTTGTTGAGAGCATGTTGAAAGTTACGATTTCGGATTTGGTGAAGGCCACATTAAAATTTCAAAAACATCGTAAAAGGGAATTTATTATAAGCACCCTTATCTGGAAAATTAAAATGTTCAAATTGGGTATATTTTATTACGCAGTCTTATTGTTCTTTGTCGAACGTGGTGGTTATTTTTAAATTAATTAAGATAACTGTCTTGGACAATTTTTGTTTTGAGTGAGATGGCTATCCGACTTTTTTTTTGGTTGAGTGATGGAATAACAAGCGAGGAAAGAAAAGAATGTTGGCATATTTATGAATTAAAAGTGTTGTATGTATGTTTTTTTGAAGTACTGAGTTGGCAAATTCCTGTGAACACGTCATGTTTTTTCCATATAATTTTTTCTGATTAATGAATGTATTTAAATCATACTTTTTATTATTCAAACTGAAATTGTATCAATTATTTTTTATTTATTATTCAAATTTTCTATTTTTGATTCTTCTCGTTGAGTATTGAAAAAATAATAGTGATAAGTGTTTTGATTTATTATGAACCTACGTAAAAACGAAAATCGGTTATATTGAAATTATATAGAAAATAAAAATAAAATAGTATATGCTGAAAATTATACTTAAACCTTTTAAATACTTAATACCTAAAAATCCCTCCATATTTAAAAATACTCATCTCCATACTAAAAAAAATCATAACACACATTCACACCGCATCATAAATTTCCCTCCCACCCAAAAAAACAACTTAACATCTCCCAACAAAAACACCCCAACACCCCCTCACCACCCTCAAACCCAACCGAATCCTCCGATTCAAAAACGCCATCTTAACCCTCACCTCACCTCACCAATCAAAACCAACAACCCGTGGGCCAAAATAGCACCGCGCTTCCCCTCACGTGCAGGTGAAACGCTGAAAACGGCGTAGGTCGCGCAATTAAACACGCGCCGCGTGTAATTGAAAAGCTCTGTGTGTGTTGCGGGGCTAATGGCACAATTTGCAATTAAAGACGCGCCCATCCACACCAGCCATATATAATTATTCGCGTATGGTTGGCGGTGAGGGTGTGTGCGGTTGGGAGGGGAGACTCGGCTAGTTTGGCGATGAAGGCTGGTTATTTGTGTGGGGGATTCGCTAGTGCCGTATGATGTGATGTAGTTTTTATTTTTTTTGGTAGTGTTGGAAGTTTTTGTTGTTTGAATTAGACTTGTATTTTATTTTTTACTTTTTTTTAATTTCTTAAAAAAAAATTATGAATTAAAAGTGTTGTATGTTTTTTTGAAGTACTGAGTTGGCAAATTCCTGTGAACACGTCATGTTTTTCCCATATAATTTTTTTTTGATAAATGAATGTATTTAAATCATACTTTTTTATTATTTAAACTGAAATTGTATCAATTATATACTAAAACAAATTTTTTTAAATGATCTAAGTTTAGTTTTATATTATACCATTATATCATTCGTTCACTACTCTGTGTGTAATCTTTTTATGAATTTTAAATTCTGATTTTTATATATTTTTTTATTTCACTATTATCGTTTTATTTAATATTTATAATAATTCTATACAGTTTTTTTACTTCAAATTGGACTATAGAAAAGTATTGTTAAGGTCATTGTCATTGTAATCAATGAAATTTATTACTATGATATATTGTTGAATTTGAAGTGTACAAATTGTATGATATGATATAATTTTTAATGATGTTTTTTATAATTTTGAATGTTCTGGTTATTTTAAATTAGGGTTGGATATAATAAAATGAGTTTTTTCATATGGTCCAAGTTTAGCATGATACGATTATGTTATTCATTAACCGTACTGTATACAATATTTTTATCAATTATATGTAAATGTATAATATCTCTATATTACAAGAAATTTTCGATACCATTAAGAGTTATAGAACTTTCGATTTGAGTGGATACTGAAATAAACTTAATTAAATTATTTGAAGTTAAAATCTAACGATTAAATCATATAATTATTTATTTATTTACCGCAAAATGTGACTTTCGACTTTATCTTGAATATATCCAATGAACATATTTTTAAATTATTAAATTCATCATCATCATAAATAGTCATATAACTCTACTCTACATCTACTCACCAATCTACTTATCGTATCTCACACTTTTCATCTTTAATAATATTATCACTCATTATTCATCACTAACTACGAGAATAATTTTTCAATCATCACTCTTATCTATCTTGAAAACTATCAAATATCCACAGAAAAAATATTCACAAAAACTAAATCCACATTTATTGAAATACTAATAAATAAAACACCTTAATATCCTCTGGTTTAATAATCATCTAATACACCAGACATCCCCTAAATACACTATTGTAGTTAAGTATGAGTTCACGTTTTGAGCGTATTTCCTACGAGTTTCGCCTAAGGGCAGATCGGGGCTAATTGTTGCAGTAAATTAATCTGTAGATGCGACGTCGTGAATTCTACGTTACCTATTCGCTACGTCTACGGAGTCTGACGTACGTTCGTCTGTTGGATGTGTTAATAAAACGTAATTAACGTCGACGTAAGTCGCTCACGGTGTCTTCTGATCAGTTGGTTTTCATCGGTTCTAGTTAATTTCGTGTATTTGAGTACGTGGGGTTAGGGTTAAATTTTGTGTATAAACTGTGGTATGAAATTGGTCGAATGTTTTATTTGGTGATGAATTGAATGATTTTTATTTTATTATGAGAAATATTTTTTTATAAATTAAAAAAATTATGATTTTATATCAAGAAGGATATACATATATTAATGTTTAAAAATGTAAGACGTGTTATTAAAATATCAATATTTTCAGAAGTAAAATGGCGTCAGGAAAAAATGAATTTAAATTTCGTGAATCACTTTAATAGGTCATATTTTATTAATTATCGTTTTAAATTATTTTAATGAGATAAAAACATCTGTTTATAATCAAAATATTCACAAAATATTAAACGCTACAAATAACGAATCCGTAAACAATTTAATTTTCATTTACATAAAAACTTCATCAAATAATAAATCCAATATTAAAAAAACAATACACAAAAATCTATTCACTAAAAATTAAAATCGCCATAAACTCCGAAACGTATCTCGAACAATATTCACACACAATAAAATCATATTCCAAATCCGAAACGATCCTCTGCTAAAATTTTGCGGCATCGCAGATACGCTCATTACGAATGTATGTGCGTTAACGCTAAAACCGACTTTAAGGCTCCGCCACGTACACTTACACTCACATCGGCCATAAATAGTACAAGTACACACCAGCGAGTGTAATATTTAACATACCTCGTGGGCATATAAGGACAAAAGTTAGCATTGTGCGCGCACAACGAAACCGGATAAAGTTAGAGTTTCTCAGTTACACAACAATAATAATGCGATATAATAAATAGGTTCTCGGATATTCATAAATAATCGCCGTGTCCGACGTCACTATTTCGCAAGATAAATGCTCGGCTGCGGTCTCCTCGCCTATCTTCAATTAAAACAAATTTAATTAAACACTGACCTCGTTTAATTAATGAATCTTGGTGGCGCGGGTTACGTTGCTTGACTTGTTAAGAGTAGACGAGTGTTTTTGGCGCATTTGTTTCGCCGAATGCGGTTTTCACCGATTTTTTTTATAAACTCGATACAATTCCAATACTTAACAATAATCTAATACTTAATCAATATATAAATATCGATTTTAATTATAAATAAAACATAATTTAAAATTTTTTGACCCATTAAAGTCATACATATCTAAATTTCGAGTTATGCGATATATGTACATACACATAATCAACGAGTTTAAGTTTTTTTTTTTTAATTTTTAATCAAGTTTTTAAATTTAAATCGTATCCCTATTACATTGCATAATGGAAACTACCACAATTGTGCTTTTCCACTCGTAATTTTCGCAATTGACTTCACGTAAATCCGCGCGCTTAATAATGCGGAATCAACGACGTCGCGGTTTCAACTTTGTCGTTCGCATTCGTTCGTTAATAATTCAATATCGGTTTTATTAATTTATACGTATATACAGATATAGGGGCGCAATCTAAGTAGATAATTGATATTTTCTCAATCGACTGCAATCTCTGATCGCTTTGTCCAAGTGTAAACTAAACGAGCGGTTAATTAATTCCGAATCGGCGACTTTAGCAATGAACGTTTTTATCGCGTAACTTCAGATATAAACTCCGCTTGTAACTAAAGCATTAAGAGAAATTTGATCGTTTTATAGAAAATTTGATTTTAATCAAAAAAAAAAAATGTCGAGACGCAGTTCGTGATGTCTAATTTTAATTTATTGATTCAAGGTACTCATTGTTTTAAAATGTTGAAATTTTGAAATAAAAGTAATATCAATTCAAATAATTTTTTTTAAAGGTATAAAATCATTCAGTATTGGATTACTTTAAGAGTACTCGAAGTTGATGATAAAAAGATATTTTCAAATAGCTTTACAATGAAATTATTTTTTTTAAAGGCAAAACTTATAATGCGTTCCCAGAATTTTATTACAATATGAAAATCCCAATGTTTTTAACTAATATTAATTTAATTTAACTAAACCAGGGATATTTAAATCGAATTTTTAATTAAAAAACTCAAAATTCTAAAACTCAAATGAAAATATGATTCCAAAATCCCTATGTTAGTTAAATCAAAATCTCGATATTTCTAGATTTTATTACCACGAAAAATTTACAAACCAAGGATTTTGTTACCAAATTTTCATCCAATATTATAATACATTTCCTATATAAGACCCATTGTTATTAACACACAATTAAGCCATCCATCTAATAACTAATTGCACTACATACAACCCAACCAAAAAAATCTTTTACCAATCGGCCAACCTTTCCGCTCGTACTTTATCAAATATTTTGCACATTTCGCAAGCACTAAATTTCGCGTAATTAAAGCGTAACGATGTTTGATATACGAGCATCCCACACCATTTGCACAACACACACACACAACACACACACACACACACTGGTTCGATATAACGAAGTTTGCACAGCGAGCTTATTCATTAGAGCGAATAAATAAGATGGAAGCCGGCGATCTGGGCGAGTTCCAATGCCTCCGACGTACGGCTAGAACTCGACGTAGATATTTACGTAACGTATAAAGGCGATATGTTTCCGATCGCGTGTACGTTCAAGTTGTGCTTTATGGTCTTTTTGTGAAAGAAAAAAATGGTTTTTATCGGGTTTCTTTAGAGCTTTGGCGGCTTTTTAGTGCTCCGAGCGATGGTGGATGTGAACTTTTAATTAAGCTCGTTATACTAATGATGTGTTGAATCATGATTCGTTTGAGAGTTACGGAAGATTGTGGTTTGTTTATGTGTTTTCTTAGAATTAGTTTATAGGGGGATGATTTCTGAGTTGAGGCTTTTTTATGTAGTTTTTTGAAACGAACATTAATATGAGTTAATTATGAATATTTTTTTGAACTATTATAGAATATTATCTGACTTTTTATTATAAAAAAATGGTTTAAATTATTTTTTTAATAATTTTAGAAGGTAATAAAAATATAAAATATTTGAAATGGAAAAAAATCTTATATAGAATAATTTGATCTATAATAAAGTTTAGCTTTGTATTATATGATCATCCAAAATTAAAATAAAATAGTTTTTCTTTTTTGTAAAAAACTATTGAATTAAATTTTCATTCGTCAAAATAAAAAAAAAATAAGGACACATTTAAAATTATACTTTCATAATTTTAATATGAAACAAGGACGTCCTATAGGCGAAGTTTAATTTGTTTTAGAGGCACGTTGCGCGAACGCGATCTTATATCAAGCGCGAATGATACGCGTCTCGCGCGAAACTAATTTAAAACTCCCCGTTTTAAAAACTTGACGAAACGAGCTTTGTTAACAGGAAAAGAAGTACACAAAAACAAAAAAAAAATAAACGAAAAAAAAAAACGGAACCGAAAGATCGAAAACGTCGTATAATCCCGCGTCAAGTTCGCGCCGGTCCTCTCCTGGCGAATGAATAATTAAGGATATTCGTTTAAGACCGCAATTATGGACGAGGACCTCTAGTCGTCGTCGGAAAGCTCAAAAGCTCGACTCTAGTGGCGGGTTGTTTATTGCCGGACGGGCAACAAGTAACGAAAAGCGTCGAAATTAAAAAGCCGCAAGACTAATAACTCGCCGACGGGGGACTTAATAAAACTTGCGCCAATTTGTATGCTTATGAGACGAATTAAAAGTGTTCACTTTCAGTGTGAAGTAGCTCGTGAATTTGAGGAGGTTTTTTTGCCAATTAAATATTCAAGCTTTTGCGTGTGGGAGTCCTTGAACCATGCAAAGCTAATACTCGTTTGATTTGATTTTCAGTCATGAAAAAAGTTCGTTTTATAAATGGTTCAAAATATAATAGATAAAAATTATATAGAATTACAAACTGTTATCAACTTTGATTCACATGATAGAAAAATCTAAAAAAAAGCTCAAAACGAAAACACCCCAATCCCATATATTCAGGTGCGCACTAGATAAGAAAAACACGTTCCCATACTCGCATATGGCGTCGGCAACAGTTTCGGCGGCGTGTCTGCGAGATGTTTTCCAATTTCCCATCGGATCCGATGATGGATTATGATGGATGGGCGTCTCGTCTGTCGGAAAACTCGCGCCCGCGGAAAACTCGGCCAGGTGTATCGTCGCTTTTCCGAACATGATTGATCGAGCCGCCTCATTTCCGACGTTTGAGGCTTCCGCGATTCTTTGCCGGTGCTTATTATTTATTTATGAAATGCAAACTGAGATGTGTTTTGGTTTTTATTTTGTTCAAATTGATGGTTGTGCTCTTTTTTCGGTTTTGGTGCTGTTTTTTTTAATTGTGAATGTGTACTCAATAGTACAAATTTATATCAATATATAAATTTTTATTAATAGAATATATGATGAAATTCGCGAGGATTTCTAAATTATTTTCTCACTTACTAATTAACCAGCAGTTATATTTAAATAAAATTTTCATTAAAATGAATTAAAATACATTTAAAAATAATTATTAAAACATGATTTTAATCTATGAGTAAAATTATGTGATTGTTCCGCAAATAAAGTCGTCACAGTAGTGTTATAAAACGTCTATGAGTTTTCGCATTATTATAACATGAATAATCATTTTATACATTTTTAACGAGATTTAAAGTGTTTTAAGGGCGAAAGGGTGACGTTATCGCCTTCGAGCCATTACCAAAATAAATAATAACGAACCTTAGAGGAGGGCCGTGCCCACTTTTTAACGTTGATTGGTAGTGTTTTTTCACCGATGCGATAAAGTCTCGGTGCTTAATCGGAACTTTTTTTTATTTCATTATTATTTATCATAGCCGAAACAAAGGAAGTTAATTAATTGTCCAACATTAGCTGGAGTCCGCTGTTAGATTTTTATTTTAGTTTGGTATATATTTTAACAGTCTAAGAGTCGAATCGCGTTTATGTTTGTGTGTTATGATTTATGTATGGCGCGATACGATCTAGCGAAGACGCTAATGCTGGTTTTTCAATTTTTCACGAAGGCTGACACTGACATAAAAGGTGGTATCCGGCACGCTTATCAACGTTTGACTGTCAAAATTTTCATTAAAACGTTCCGAAGAAGGAAAAACTTTTAACGTTCGCTTTAACTTTCGGAACGGCGCACTTGATGCAGTGGTTTTTTCATAGACCTACACTTACGTACGCAAGAGATTCGATTCTATATTTAATCTCATTAAATTTTTATTATGATTATCTTATCATTTTGATAATATTATGTCAAAAAAGTCACAATTACAACATCCGATAGAAGACAAGTCTCTTCTGATATTGTCAAAATTTCAAACATTGTCTTTTATCGCATCTGTTCTCCATATAAAAAATATTCATTATAAAACCAATAACTAATGAAATATTTCATTAAACACATCCATTGAACTCCACATCGTTTCATACAAAATCGTCAAACTCTCACTAAAATACCCGATAAATTCTCAAACTAAAATCAAGTACATAAATTTCCCAACAATTAAAAACCACCCGAAGTCCACTTACATTATTTTAGCTTAGGTATTCCGGGTTATAAACGAGAATCGATGCCACTGGCGAATCCAGCCTTCCGTTATGGCGGCTTAGCAAGCGCAAAGCCCGTCGCTAATATATAGGTAAACTCTGTGTCCGTGCAACAAATTAGGGGTTGCACTTTATGGATAAGGATGCAACGTGCGACCGGAAGTTTGGGAATCCCTGGACGGGCGTATATTGGTAGTGCACTGTAGGTGAAGTACGTACGATCTAATCGGAGCTAGGCTTTGATATGTGCTGAAGGAGGCTCTATTGTGGTTGAGGGCTGAAATTGAGTTTTGGTTTCGTTCTAAGCTTTGGGGTCAATTTAGTGATTTTTGGGCGTGTGATGGTCGGAGGGCAGTTTGATTAATTTAATTGTTGTGGTTGGTTTTGATATGAAATAATTCACTTTGAATCAGAGAAACGGGCCATCTTTGAAACTCGGTATTGGAATTTTTTTTTACAGTTTTATGTTAGTTCATATGTCATTTAATCTCTTTGGAGTTTTTTAAAAAATGTGGACAAATAATGTCTGACGACAAAGCACGCTGCTAGTTTATTAGTTGACTGTTGAAGGGTCGTTCATGAAGTTGATGAAAATTCTCATTAGATCTATATTAAACGTTTCGTTTATTGGAAACACCAATTGAATGAAAATTTTCTTCTTTATATCAATAGATGATCAAAAAAATCTTCATTTCATTTTAGCTTAACATATTTTACTTGATGTGAGCGATATAAATGTAAGAATGGATATCATCCTGAAAGATATCTCACCACCATGTATATTCGATTAATAGATTCAAATTTTAATATTAAAATTTGCCATTATTTTTTCATCTCAAATAAAGCTATTTTACGAATCACAATTAGAACTTATAGCACTTCCAACGCGCATTTCCACAATTAATATCGCTAAATTTGAACGCTTCATCGAATCTCCTTGTGATGCAAACGACGAAAGTTCACTACCTTGCGAACCACCTTTTATTGAACCTTCACGTGCAAAATCGACTAATTATTCAAATAATACGTAGCCGAACATAAAGCGAACGCTTTGGCATGCTAAATGCAGTCCTCAAAGCGACCATTACGATGCAATTCATAATGGCAGTCGGCTCTCGCATTACCCAAACACGTAAAGCTCAACATGAATAAGTTGAACGACGCAAATTCTAGCCGTGAAGGATTGCAGGGTGTTGGGCCTTTCAATCGCCTGCGAACCTCATAATTAGAAGCGCTGGATAAAGGGTCCGAAAGTAAGTTGTATGAATTCAAAATGTGTGTGTATTCGGGGAAGATTGATGTTTGAATGGTGGAGGAACGGATTGTTTGGAGCTATGGGATAGTTTGATGCTGGATGATGATGTATGAATATTTCAAATTATAGTTTCGGTTTATTTTGATAGATAAGCAAAATTTTGAATACGGTTGTCCGTTTTAGTGTCGACAAAAGCTGGATCGATCTTGTTTTATTATGAAAATTATTAAATGTTTATGTATGAAGCTGAAAAAAAAAGTATTATTTTTATGAATTTTTTTCTTAAAAATTTATTTAAATTTCGATTCGATCTATAAAATATTCAACGTAAAAATATTTTCGATATTCGATTAATTATTTAGAATTGAACCAATATAATAAAATGTCACACATTTTTTTATTTAATTTCAAATATTTTTGTTATATTATATTTCATTGCACTTTAACGTTCAGTAAAAAATCAATTCATACGAAAACAAACACCTTTTCTAAACAATAGGGAACATGACAACTACAAACAAGTCTTTTTCAAAATCGTCATAAATTTAGTCGTTAATAGATATATAAGATATATTTTTTATAAATTTGTTAAAATACACATCTTTATAAATAAAAAAAAATACATCTCAAATGATATATAAAATACAAATTTTCGCCCAAATCCCGCATTGATTAATCGCAACGCGGCGCCTAGTTAATCCGGCGATCGATCGGTACGTTTCGCGCGCGCTTTTCCGCTTGCGGAAAATTCGCAAACCTCTTATGCAAATACGTTCTTCCTTCCCCCCTTATAGGCCGCCCATCGCGGAAAATCCTCCGGAAAAGCGGGAAAACGCGCCCTGCGAGATTATCGCGCGGCCACCCCTTCGGCCTCACGTACTCGTCTTCGCAGTCGATGATCGCACAATCTTCTATGAATATTCTCGTGTAAATAAAATCAGGCCTGTTTTTCAGAATTTTCCAATAATCTCTCGATCGGATGCTGGTGTTTTTTTTTTCGTTCGTTCCACTCCTTTTTTTCGCTCGGTTCTCGAAGGAAATACGTTAAGTGCGTCTCTCGCGGGCGTCTAGTGTTATTTCCTTTTTAGGGTTCTCTCTTTTTTTTTTTGAAAGATCTGCAAATATCTACTCAGATTGAATCGCCATATTGTGGAAATTTCGTGGAATTTGTTTAAGAAATTTGCTCTATTTAGGGATTATATTTTTATCGTATTATTTCAGATATCTTATTCTGTGGTATATAACATTATGTTTATAACGAATAGTAATACGTATTATAAATTAAATTTCAAATGACAAATTTGTTTTACATGATTAAATTATGAAATGTAATATGAATATTTCACAATAAAATTTATATCTAGTTTAGGTATCGTACATTATAATCAAAAACCATTTACAAATGTTACAATTGTTCGAATTTATTCCTGCTTTAAATTAAATATTCAAAGTTCAGGACGTAAAATACATTCGAATTTAAATAGTAATCTCTTAAAATCCAACTTAATTCAACTGCGAACCGAGCGAAGTTCGCGGAGCGTAAATCACGCGAAAAGTCGAACCTACACCATTGTCGAGAGCGTAATAATTTTTAGTGCGAACCGATTTATTTATCGACTCTTTATGTAAAAAAAAGCGCCGACCTTTTACATATAAATATTTATGACTCGGCGTGTATAAATTTATTTTTTATTTATTTTTTCCGAAGGCGGGAAAGATATTGTTTAACCGCCACCAACGCCACGGAAAGTCGATATAATAAATAGCCACTTCGTTCCGCGGACTCCCCATACATCACGGGCTTGAATTTTAAACGATCGTACATTATTATGTGCACTGGATTCGGTGTGTTTGTACATTTGCGGACTAGCAGTCGGATTTAAGCGGTTAATTGGTTTTGCGGTTCCACGATTATGTTGTACAAACCGCCAAAGTCAAATCTGACCCGCGCGCGAAAGCTCCAGAGCTTTCAAGGGTAATTCCATTTAAAAATTTTCAATAATTCGCATTATAAAAATTATTATATCAAAAAAATAATTGCGCATTCCGTTCCTTTTTCATACATGTGTAAAACGGTGTCACTGGTAATAATATCTCATATTGTGACAGCGAATGAAGTACTTGGGGCTCACCGGTAATGAGACGTGTTAATTCCACTATTTGAGAAATGTTAAATTGCCTTCGAGCACGAAAACACAATGCGGATGATACAGCATTGTTTTGCGTGTGCGATTTATAAAGGACCGCAAAGCTTTTTGATGCGTGTGTTATTTTTCATCAGAACCGTACTTAGCGTTTCATTTGGCGAGTGTGAATATAATGAACGCTGAAATGTTTCAGATTTCGGCGAACTCTACTTTTAATACGACCGTATTTATCAGAATGTTAAATGCGCATTTGTGTTTTTTTCGTGTATGAAAGAGCAAATCTTCACGTGCAAAAAAATACGATTGAATATTTCACGGGAGAACTGAAAGGGGATTAGTGTTGAATTTGTTCGCGAAAGCGAGGCTTTTGCAAAGAAAAGCGGAGACGACCCCTATGGGACCCCATGCGTATTGTTTACATAAAAAATGCAAGATGGGCGGCGTGTGATTAAATAGGCGAAATTTCCGCCGCCTTTCACCGAATGGCGGGCTGAGAACGTATAAATTCTGGCAAACAACGGAGGCGATATAAAAACAGATTTATACGTTCTCGAGTTTGTGTACTTCGTTTCGGTGTATTATAGTAAGTCTTGGGGACGTATCTAGGACGGAAGTATAAATTATTGAGTGGAAGGTTAAGAATTTTTTGCTTTTTATAAAATGTTTTGATTGGTTTTCATCGATTATCGGCGTTAGTAATTTTGTTGAAATATTGTATGAAAATGGCGTGAAACTAGTTCAATATTCGAATAAAATTATTCATGCTCCTTTTTTGTCAGAAATCATTTATTATTCTGTTGAAAGCATGGAACAAACTGTTTCATTATTATGTTCAAAGAGAAATTTTGACCTTCATAAAGATTTAGTGTAATATTAAATTGCATTTATAAGTTAATACTGTTTAAAATATTAATAGCGTTGTTAAAATTTTCAATCTTTGAATTTTCAGGAAATTTTATATCTTGAAAACTTTAAATATCAAACAATCGGTTTAAATAATAACAAATGTATAATATATTGATTTTATACATATTTAAAAATGATTGATATTTAATCAGTTTCAATTGATCACTCGAATTAAATTATATGTAAAATGTACATATATAAATGCCTATCATTGACTATAGTTACCGGTAAAAAATAATTTTAGCGTAATTGTTTCTTAGAATCTTCATCAAATTCTGTCCTATACTTTATATAAAATTCACACAAATAATGGCAATGATTATGTTAACAATACTTCTGTAACAATATTAAAAAAAATCATGTTTCATTTTCACAAACAAATACTTGACAAAATAAACATTAAAAAAATTATATATGCACACTTAATAGCACAAAATCAACTCCAATTTACGTTTAAACCAAAATATTTATATCATTAAAAACTCCAACAAACACACAAGCACCAAAACTCAAACCCCCCAACCCAAAACGACAACTACCGAAAACAAAATGGCGCCAAGTCGCAAGTCGCAAAACGGCCAACTTCCAGCGCCCATTATAGCAATATTAAGGCATTGCAGTTGTGCGGTCGCGGCTCCTTCGTTGCACATGCACATTTCGGCGGTCGTAAATTTGCACGGGAACATCATAAAGGCATTCGGTGCTCTAATGGCCCGGGATTTACCAAATTAGCTCGCGCTTTGTATTACGGCTGAAATATGCGGTCGCGTTTTCGGTCTGGATGTGTTATAATGTGCAGGCTGTGTCGCGATTCGGTTCGGTCGAAAGAGTGATTAGTTTCGGCAATTTGAGATGTGTTTTGTATCGGGTATGGTGATTTGGATGTGGTGATTTTTTTATATGGGATTTCAAATGTATTGGGGTGCAGAATCTATCGAAAAAATGGGTGGTCTAATAAATGTATGATAGTTTTGTATGGAAATTTTTATACTGATTGTAAGTTATATGTTTATATGAGTTAGTTGATTTATCATTGTTAATATCAGAGGTTTGTGCATAAGAATAGATTTTAATCTAGATATTATATTAAAAATTATTATTTATTATAAATATGAATACATGTATAATTGTATTACTTAAATCGTGCTTTTTCGTGCGGGTCTTATAGAATAATTTGACTGATGATATTTTTATTAATAAGTAATAATATTACACGAAACAGCAGACTGTTTCCATACAAAATTACCCGGGCAGTTTTATTAAAAGAAAAACTGTCACAAAAAAGAATAGCCCGGATTTTCGGCAACTACGTAAAAGCTTATCCACGCACATAATCAGATACAGGGCCGAAATCCGCGCTCATTTTTTTCAAAAGATAATTCGACGATATTAACCCCCTTTCCCCCGCCGCGTCCACCGATTTCATAAATATTTTTTTCATAAATATTCCACGGAACAAAACGAAAAATAAAATCCATAATACAACTGCGTCGTTATAAATCATCGGAAAATCGCGCCGGGGGAAAGAGGGACGAATGGCGAAAAGGAAACGCGCCCTTCAAAATTAATTTCGGTTTTTTGCCGGGGCGAAATAATAAAAGCGAAATTTGTTATGTTTAGTTTTTGTTCGTTTCCATTTTTTTTTTGCTTTTTTTTTCAGCTGAAGAAAAATGAAAGCGGCATGAAAAACGGAAACCGTCTTACATGCGGCCCGCTCGCTTGTAATTTGCATGTTGCCAGTAATAGTCAGTTTCCGGTGAAATAGTACAATAAAAATACCCCACCTACGTTTTATATACACCCTGTATAGTTAAATGTTGGACTGATTGTATGGAGCGGTTGCGAACGGCAAAGGAAAGGGGATGTATTTAATTGCGTTCTATTTACGAGCCGTATAAACAGGGACTAGTTCATAACTACGTATTCATACGTTTTTATATGAGTTTCAGCAATAAAAATGTCAGTGCTTGTAACGCTTTTTAGGGTAGATTCCAGATTAAAAACAGTAATAAAAACATTTTGGTTCAAATTTTATTTTGATCCGTTATTTGCAATTATTTCGTAAATACCATTTTTTTTATTAACTTGCTTCAAGTGGTTATTATTAAAGTATTAGTTCAGATTATTTTCTCGAGTAATTTATTTTCCGTGAAATATAATATAACATATATATAGTTAACCGTTTCCTTTTCGAGACGAACTGATGATCGGATTACAAAAGGGAAAATGCCGAATGAAAATCATCTTGTTTTAATTGAACATTCTATTTTCGTTTCGCTAATTAAAATTTGTTAAAAAGTGCTAAACTCCCGTAGATAGTAAAATATATTTTCAGAAACAATCAAACCACCCACACTCGTGTTACGTAACGCGTGAAAGTTATACGGTATCGGAGGTACGTAGGTGCGACTATAATAGAATATGTACGTGCGCGAATTTAATCACGGGAATGGTTTTTCGCGGAAAACAGAATAGCGAAAACTTTCTCATTTCGATGTTTTCCTTCGACGGCGACATTACTTTGTTAGTTTCGTGCGGACATATGTACATATAGGGCAACTTTTGGTACGCGAGAGCTGAACGCGCTGAAAACTAGCGCAAGTGTAGACACGAAACCTCCCGCGGAAACTTGAACATGTCAACTTTTGAAGTTAGACTGGGAAAACATGCGATTTTTATTTCTGAAAACATTTTGTTTTCATTGTACTTTATTCTTGTTGGACGATTTTAATTTATGAATTATGGATCTCTTATATTTTTCGTTTTTTTGTTGGATCCAACATAAAACTACTACATAAATGTCTTATTTAATTAAAAAAACGAGTATTAATGAGATCAAATCAATTCAAAACAACTCCATGTCCATCTCCATCTATGTATT
Organism: Hydropsyche tenuis; assembly: GCA_009617725.1. NCBI lineage: Eukaryota > Metazoa > Arthropoda > Insecta > Trichoptera > Hydropsychidae > Hydropsyche > Hydropsyche tenuis. The sequence continues at coordinate 232,273 of VTON01000133.1, forward strand.
GGAAATTTTAGAATCAAATATCGAAACGCATCACGAATAATATTCTTCGTAATTGTCGCTGTTGCAATTTCTTTGCACGCTGTACGAACGATTTGGAATGAAAGTTCGTGACTCGTTTGACGTTCAAAATACACGAAGCATGTCGTGTTCGTTACGTGCAATTCAAAAGCTATGTAAAAATGAAGTGATGTCTCGTACTTTGGGTCTATCGTGTTCTACAAAGTAATAAAAATGTTGTTTGAATGTCCCGTTTTGCAAATTTCCACGAATTTTGAATATACGCTTTCAATTGAAAAGTTTTCAATTGAAAGATTGCCAATATTATTAATGAATTGTTGATGGATGAAAATATGATATTATGTATGATACATTATTTTTATGTACGTTGTTTTAGCGTGATAATGTTTAACAAAATTGTCAATTACTTTGAATTTAACAATTTCATTTAATTTCGTAACCGCTATACTAACCAGTAGCTAATACCATCTATAATATTCATTAACCATATTTTTTATACAATAAACAAAAATTCAATCTATTGCCAACAAATATAAATCAATTACAGACCATACAAACACAAAACCCAATACGTTCAATCATCAACAATAAATTTAAAACATAAAACGGCTCATACTCGCTTTAATCACATAATCTCATAATGCGGCACTCAATCATTCGAGCGAATTGCAAATCTAATTATTATTTTATAGCTTCGAATGAACACGCACGTTCGTGTAATTCACAATGCGTTTGATGCATCTGCACTTGCATAATTCACACCGACAATATTGCTTCTCCTTCCTGCCAATATAGCTACAGTGGGTTTGATTGCATTTCTGTTTGTGTAAAATATTTGGGTTATTAATGTTTGATTGGTGCTTTTGAGGTGTCGGTCGAAAAAAAAAGAGTGCGATGGCCGGGAATCGAACCCGGATCAACTGCTTGGAAGGCAACTATGCTGACCATTACACCACCATCGCTTGTGTTTGCTCGTCTTCTTTGGTTGAATATACTGTGTGAATAACGGTGAATTGTAGAGCTTCTCAAAGTGTTGTTTTTTAATATTAAATATTTGAAATTTCGTTTGAATAATTTATTTTGTTTTAATAATTAAATTATATATTATAGAATGAATTATACTCGAAATAGAATTGATAAATCAAATATTTGTGTCAATAATCGAATATTATCAACAGATTGATTTTATATTAATTCATTAGCATATGGGTAATTTAGTGAAAGCGTTTTTTTTTGTTATAGATTCGTCGATCCAAAATACATGTCTACTTTTTTTATGTTTTAAAAAAGTAGGTGAATGACATTTTGTACAAAAAAGTTGATTTCAAATAAAAAATTGATCACATATGAAAACTAGTTCAAATTTGATAGTTTTTTTTAACCATATTATTTGATCAATCTTTCACAATCTTTGACATACGAATAACCAATTCAATTCAATTCAATTATTTTAATATTTATAAATTATAAAAAAAAGTCATCAATCAATAAAAATTTTAATGTATAATATAATATTTAGTAATCTGCTATACTCCTATTTTATACAAAAAGAACTTATACGTTTATTTTTATCAATTGAATCATACATAATTTCAAAAATTATAATAAATTCACTCTTAATTACTGATATTATGAACGAAACTTTGACAATCACTGGTCGACTTTCATCTCTCGTTTTGGGTCAACGCTCCGTCGAGCAAAAGCGATAGCGCGTGAAAGATGATTACATTAACGAACCAAAACTACATTCACATATTTATTACAACAATATAATAAATTCCGCACTAAAAGCGATACGACAGTGTAATCGTGGGTCTCCTATCTGAAACATTCCCGCTATTTTTCGGGAACAATAAATATATTTTGGGTCGAATGTTCGTTGATGGAGATGTCCGTTATCGGTCGGTTAATAGTTAATGGTATCGGATATGAGTGTATAGTTTTAGGAACGCTGGAAAAAATTTGGGAAGCGGTTTTTGAAGATTTTTAGTAGTGTAATTTGATTTGATGTTGATGTTGTTGAAGCTGAGTTGAATGTGCTGATGAAATTTTAATGGAGTTATTAAGTATTTAAATGTTTGAGTTATCATTAAAAAAATGGAGGACGTTGATAAATGATAAATAAAAATAAATCTTATAAAAAATTTCTACAAATTCATATCTTATCGTTCTTGATAAGAAATATTATATAAGAAAGATAATTTAAAAATTTGTTGATATTTTGAACGAGGATGAGTCATAATCTATTTTCTTCAATTTTAAAAACTCTTATCTAATAAATTCTACCCATTTTTTTAATTTTACATATTATCTGACTACTTATAAACCTCATATCTTCTAAAATAAATATTTATCAACCATTAATATCTTATCATCAATATTAACTTTATATTTTTCTTATCGAGAAGTTTATCTAATGCAATTCTGATTTATTTTCAAATTCATATCTATGACATAAACGATATGATTCAAATTTCTTATCACGTATTCGATTCCATTTACATTAAATTTTTTATTGATATTACTTTTATAGATAGTGAAAATTATTCAAATATATATTCTCATATTAAAAATAAATCGTACATAAAACAAAACATCATTTTGCAATAAGAAACAATTCAATAAAACACACATTTAAGACACAGAATCTCCCCTGTTCAACAGAGCGACCCCAACGAAACGCATAATCGAAAACATGATATATTACCCCACTCTACAGACGAAAATGCAAAAAAATAAAAAGATAAACTTAAATTTGCCTTCTCCACAAATAGATATCTCTCATATCGTTATTATATTGGGGAATAGGAGACCTGGAGCCGGTGGGAGCATCACCTCTGTGAGGAACGAGTTCGTGCGTGCAAATTCGATACTGACTGCCGCATCCAGGGGATATTTCCTGTGCAAAAAGGAGGCTGTGTGTGTCAAATAAATAAGTTTTTGACAGGAGAAATCCCAGGACACGCTTTTCTCGAGGAGCGATATCAATTACTCGCGAGCGTCGTGTCGTTTGCGCTCTTATCGGTGGAATTGTATGGCTGGGTTTCGTGTTATGGGAAATATTTGTACAATTTGATGGAGTTCAGTTTTCGGTATATTCGAAAATATAATGAAATTTGATGTTGATATTGGTATTTGAAATGTATAAAATTTATTCTGGTGGAAATTTTGTAAATATTTTTGGAGGAACTTGAAAATTTCTGTTTCCAAATTTTCTGTGTGGAGTGTTTTTCGATATGTTCCATCAATAACTAAGCTAACGAGGAATTTTAATTGGATGTATTGTTGATTTTACGACTTAAAAAAATATCGACATTTTCTCTGAATTGTGAACGAAAATATTTGTTCTCTCATATAAGTATTCTAAGAATTAAATTAGTATAATTACAAAATTTATAAGTATAAAAGTTAATTTATTGTCTACCTATGAATCAATATGTTTCAATTTTTATTCAATGAACTCAAAATATATAAAAATATTGTTTTCAATATTTCAAATTATCATAATCAAAATGCACAATTATTTACAATCCAATCCTGTACGAAAATGTCTTCAAAACCTCTTTCATTCTCATATCAAACAACTTTCATCTCATTTCACTCTACATTTGATTTCAACAGTCAAACATTTCAAAATTTATACAGCAAAACTCATCAAACAATCATATTCACAATTCATACACACATGCAGAACTTCACTAAGATAAATATCTTACTCGAATTCGAACCCACATACATAAAATGTATACAACACACATCCGACGAAATATGCATCCGAATGCAACGACCCTTATTCACAGACATTTCGTACTGCAACTAGGGGCCGGGGAATCGTCGTCAAAAGTCAATTTTATGGCATATGCCATCTCCAGGACATCTCACCCCATCCAGGAGTACCGTCTTCCAGGTATGGAGGATACAATATTAATGGGGATCTTTGACAAGAGCGATGCACAGACATCGAGGATACGTGCACCGAACGGTCGGACATTTCGCAACCGACATCAATTTCGCACCGTGCGAATCTTTTTCAAACGAGCTCTAGTCCTCTTGGGGTTTTTTTCCAATTGGATGTTTTCCGATTTGTGTTAGACGATTATGTAATACGTGTGGATGTATCATTTTTTGATTATTTTATATCCACTTTTCAAAGAGTCAATATTTAAGTCCGAATATTAGTTCTAAAACTGAATATGTATTGAAAATCATTTCGTAGAAATAAAAATATATATTCCATTTACTATTGCGTGTTATTTATTAGAATATAATAAATCTTATCATTGATAATTTTTTTTAATAATATCGATATTAATAAGAAAATGTATTCAAATCGAAAATGGAATCGTTATGTGCGCAATTTACTCATTAATGGTTGTATTAATAAATGAATCGTGTTTTTGAAGGTCGATAAAGAAATTTTCTTTTTGAATAAAACGTTCATCGAAATTCTATATTAAAATGAAAATGGTGAATTCATTTGACATCAAAAGAACCGCGTGTTTTGTATAAACGACTTTCTTTGTATATAAAACGTCCACAACACATCACTCAAGGGTTGATTTTAATATAGAATAAGATTAAGAAAAACGAGCGTCTGTAACACATTCCATCTATTAATTAAGAACATGAAAAAAAGAATAAATTGTACCCGAATTTGGAGCGACTGATGAAGACGAATGCTGGACTTCACTAAGTCCACTGTCCGTTTTAATTTGATTCCCTTTTATATTCAGGACTCTTTTTTTTTCATCAAATTAACTCAACAAAATAGTATAAAGCATCCTGTTGTACTGAAAGGATTAATTATCAAAACGTTGCTTTTCATTTTTTATTATAACGAAATATGTATATGTAATTTTCAATACAAATATGAAAATATTTAAACTCCATTGAAGATTGAGACTTTTGATTCTCTTCTTTCTTTTTTTTTGATATTTTAATACAGCAATAATGTATTGAGACATTTTTCGATTAGCTACGACCAGATCGAATTATATGATCTGTCAGAAGTGTCGCTATGTGCAGACGCCGAAGGAAAAATTTCAATTTGACACTTTTTTCCGCCTTCCCGGAAAAGGTTGGATGATTGATGAACTTGACAAATAAAGAGGGTGATACGAAAATTGTCAGGTTCACTTTTTGATATAATACGGTTTTTAATACGATGAGATTTATCGACAGCGGTAGAGCGACAACGACAACGTAACTCGACCCATTTAAGTTAGCCCATAAAGAACAAATACACATTTATAGCTCAAATATATTTTAAATACAAAAAATAAAGTACTCCATCATTCAATTTATTTTTCATGATATTCACTTATATTAAAAGATTTTTTTAAAGTGTTATACATAAAGCATAAATGATATTTTTATCTCCGATAAAAGTTCACTATTTAAAATTAATTAAATATTAAAATACTTTTAACGTTCGAGACCAAGTTTTCCGACGGGTGAAGTTTCCCAACTTGAATTTTATATTAATTGATCAAAGTCTCATTGTGAAAAGCCACGTGCAAGAACGTCAAGTTTTAAGAAACTAGACCGCACTCTAATTACACCTGTTGTTCGAGTAATAATTCTCGCGGAATTATTCGCAGACATTTGAATTTGTCATCCTTAACGTGCAAGCGAAACGTTGGATTCGACCTTCATACAATTCCATATATAAATCCAATACGAATTTCTGTAAACAATAAAATTTGAACACTTGATAAAACAATGTCAGCTTAACATATGTGTACGCAGTAACCGATGATCTATATTAAAAGTAAATAGTTTACTTGAGTCGAGGCAAAAATTTAATTTTGACTTTATCGTGATAGAAACTGCCTTAACCCATTCATGCGTCAGTCTTTATTTAAAATTGATCCATCTTGTATTATTTTTTTTAAATTTCCTTATCTGGGAGCGCATATATTATACGAGTTACCTTTGAAGAACAATTTAACCCTCGCAGGAGCGGTGGCCATAAATCTTCACGGGGTAAACGCGCTTTGACGCTTATTTAATCGTATATTTTGACGGATTTATTAGTTTGCGGATATTAAAACGAAAACCTATATAAGTATCCCCAACTTGTATTATTTCAATCGGTAAAAAATGTACGTATTTTGTTTTATTGACACTTTTGCAACGAGTATTGATTTAAAATAGAGAAAAAGTTTTGAACTATTTTTAGATAAGATAAAAATTATTATATAATCTTCGTACAATCACTACAAAAATTGATAATATCCGTATCAAATATGCGTTTTGTATTCATATTATTAATTGAAATTAAACTTAAATATTTTTACTATACATTTTTCTGTGATTTTTATATTTCGATTTTATACTCTTTAATATTTTTTCAATATAAAAAAATGTTAAGTTTTACGAGAGGAGACATTTTCATAAGCCTCGGCTGTTTTTGCGGGTGTCGCTCGAACTGACAAAACCTCTAACGCGATTAAAGTCTCAACTCGACAAAAGAGGCTTTCTTTTGTGTTAAACGTGTACATACGTTGGCGGCGTTGCGATTTTTTCCAATTCGACTCGACTTTTTTCGCACACTTTCGAATCTTCCGGTCTTGCGAGGCGAAATCGAAATCGTTCGTTTTATAATCTGGAAGCCACTCGTAGACACTGTAGACATATTTTATATACGTGTGTGTCTTAGAGCAAAACGCAAACATCATTAGAGACCCCAGTGCAAACATACAAATCGACAAACAAAATCTGTGTATATATGCGCTCGACAAAGTTTCGAACGGGCAAATGTTTGCTTCGTTTTGATTGCCGAAAATGAAAAAGGAATGAAAAAACCGATATAAAGCGTATCGCCGATAGCAATTATTCCGTTGACCTTATTAAATTTTCAGCGTATTGAAATTTGAATTTTATAAAATTTTCATATAGTTTTCCGATTAAAAGTTTTTCCCCCGTGTGTGTATAATAATGTGTATGTGAACTCTGGCGGGGACGTTGAGAAAACTCGTGTCAAACTAATATCGAAGTTGATCAACTGTTAAATATATCATGTGCTTTTGATGAAATTTCGATATTAAATTATTTTTTATACATAGGTTGAATAACCGGTTGAAATCGATGCTTTCGATTTGTGTATATCGAATTTCAACAGGCGATGGTGGTGTAATGGTCAGCATAGTTGCCTTCCAAGCAGTTGATCCGAGTTCGATTCTCGGCCATCGCACTTTTTTTTCTTTTAAAAATTGAATTAAAATATTATAAAAAATATATTTTCGAATTTGTATGTTTGATTCATTAACATTAAGTTTAAATTTTATGTTTTAGTATCTTATAAATAACGGTTGTATATGATCGGTTTACGTTATTTTTGTCGATGACAGAAGTTAAGCAAGATTATTTCGAAATTTGATTTTTATGATTCTGATATTCTCTAGATTAAAATTTAATTTTGAAGCTTTTAACCTCGATATTTATAAATTATATTATGTTGATAATCTCTTTAACCAATCCAGATTTGAATCCAATCAAGTTTCAATTTGGATCTAATTTTCGTTTATGATCAAATGATTCATATCGTCCATTTAGTCCATTATCGATAAATGTGCTTGAAATTTTGAACAAAAATTTCTGGATACATCAAATTCTCGGTACATTAAGAATACATTTTATTATTAATTCTTGTGACCAATCTCAAATTAGATTTTCGTTTATAAACCTGGAATTTCATTTTCTAATATAATAGAATCTTTATACAAATATCCAAATATCTATTTTAAAAAATCAGTTATTTTCTTATTATAAATAATAATTTCAATTGGGTCGTCAATTTTCAAAATTTAAATTAAAAAAAAATAATTTTTAAATATAAAAACTTCGCTTTTTCCCCTAAACTTTGATTCACACCACATCCAATACGTCCTCCACACGCAAACAATACAAAAGCCGCAATACCATGACCGCACAGCCGAAACAGTGCAAAACTTTAGATTGGTCACACAACAAAGGGATTCCAATACGAAGGCTAACGACGCCTCGCGTTATCGACGTTATTTCCTGGCAATAATAACATACTTCGAGTTCGCCATTTCGCGTTCGGGGAACTCCTCAGAATCGGCTGCAAAGGTTCAGAAGCGCTGGTTGAACGGTGTCTGCGAGAACCTTGGCTGCAGACCAGACGATTAACTTCTCGATATGAGTGTTCTTCGAAATACGTTTTGCAAACGTTCGATCGGAAACGAGAAGTGGCTATTTTTGAAAAAAATACGCGACACATTCCCTCAGGAACGGAGTCGAGCATATGGATCACGATCGCTCGGGGAAAAAAATCGACTCTGGCTTTAAAAGGTCAAGAATAAGCGCGGAATTAGAACGAGTCTAGGATATGGAACATATGGAATTTTTCATGTGTGCTATATGGAACGAATCCGCCACCTGAATAAAACATGACCGGCGAGCTGCGCACGTAGGGATGGGCAGGGAAGGGCAAGAATCTACTCCGCATCGACGATTTTGCCCTCGCCATGGATTCCTGTTCGTATTGTGCGAGGAGAGTTGATTCAAAATTCTCAGTTTTGATTGTGAGATGATATATATATCAATTATTTTTTATAAAAAATAAAACTTAAATTGTTAAAATTTAGATGGCGCTAATATAATAAATTGTATTGCAATTTTTTTTTACCTTCAAGTAAATAAAGTATTCAGATTTAATATCCCATGAGTCATATTAAATTTATTATATTAAAAAAAATTATCTGACTATGATTTCGCATATTAAAAAGGAAAATTACTCCATAACTAAAAACTTTTGCTCAAGTCATCATAAAAATTAACGAATCTGACATATTCGAAACTGTGAGCGTTGATTCTGCACCATTGACACGAAGCCCTTACCAACAGAACGTATGTCGTGTGTAATATTGACGATTGGCGGTGTGCTGATAAGCAAACGGAATAATATTCGCACAGATATGCGAAAGTAGCGGTGCAAATACGGAAGAGCGATAACGTTAGCGAGACAATCCTACTGGGCGATAACGACACTCAGTCGGTTCTCCAATTAACGGAGGCTGCCTGTCTTTGTTTCATATGTATTTCTGTATATATGTTTGCATTTGTATATTTCAGGGAAGCTTTAGGTAGATGAGAGCAAGTTCCAAAATAAAATTCTTAAAAAAAGTTTATATAAACGTTCATTTTTTGCAATGCTTAATGAGTTACATAGTTCTAACTATACAGAACAGAATTAAAATCACATATTAAAGAAATAAAATATACAAATTTATTTAAACAAAGTGCATCGCCCGATAAAGATCTATTTTATTGATCGGTCGAGTTCGGGCGCACATTCGTTACGAGCCTTTGATCTTTCTCGTCGAATTCAAGTCTCTTGTTTTATCGCATCATCGGTCCTTCTCGGTAAAAGCCTCATCAACTCAGTTACTATTTGATATGACATGTCAACGTGCCCGTACCAAACTTGCCTCAACTCAACCATTGTTGGAATATTGTCAGATCGTCCTTGGAGCAAAGTTTGACTCGTAGGACGACGCTCCCTATATTGCAAAAAAAACCTTCGGTGTGATGCGCAATATGTGCTGTGTATGGTTTGAATTTTTTGTAATTCTCTTTATGTTTTTGTGTATTAAAATAGAATCGTTTTGTTGAAGAATGTCTATTTTTATAAAAATCAAAGAAAAATGTTTTTTTCTATATTTAAACTCGAATATTTCTGTATAAAGAGGAAGTTCTGTTTACTATGTAATTTTAAAAATTTATATTGATTCAATAATTTTCGTTCAAAAATTAAACAAAATATTTTTTGTACTAATAAACGTTTAAGATTATAAAAATTCTTTGAATCTTCCATAAAAATTTTGTGACTAAAAACATAATTATATTCAATGAACGATTGACAAAAAATCCTTAATTAAAAACCAAGTAAATAATCTCATGATTGCTTAGCAAAAAATCTCATCATCCAAACTTTAATTACACTTTTCACCAACAAATCCAATCGCAAACATTCTAAAACTACGCACACATCCCCTCAGCATAAAAAACCCCAAATTCTAGCCTTTCTCGAATCGAAAAGCGTTGAAGAATCTCGAATTCGATGCGAAAAATTTAGCAGGTGATAGAAATTCCGAGCACGGTTTTCTCGAGAGCGCTCTCGGCCTCTTCGCGGGCCGGCCGCTAAACACATAACATTAATCTTTTTCGGATCGGGACCTTATAAAAACACGTACACACCCCAGTTTTCGTATATACCGTTCCTGGGGATATTTCATATATATAGGACGGGATATGTTCGGCTCTCGAGAACAAACGAGGTTAATATTTGCGGTGGCAGGTGAAAAATTTCAGCGATTTTGACTGTCTGAACGGCGACGCGACTATAAATCGATCGAAATCGGTTATCCAGACAACTAGACAACTAGAAAAACGGGTGGTGGTTTTCGTGGTTTTGTGTTTTCGTTTTGGATTTGTCTGTGTCGTTGGAGGTTTAAAGTTTTCCATGTGGTCGCAGTGAATTATTCGGATTTGTGTCAATCGACGCTTAAAGTATCGATGTGTTTGAAAATAGTTGAAATTGATTAAAATATTTTAATTATTTGAGTCTTTATATGTTATGACATGTAATTTGAAAATTGATTTTATAGCCCCGATAATTAATGCGCAAATATTGGCAGGAGATTCTATGAACGAACAATGAACGTTAATTACACGCTAAATACTCAACCATCGCAATATTTGAAAATTTAAAGCTATTTTGCCGATATTAAATAATGGAAAATCACGAGCCCGCAAACAATAACCACTTGAATTTAATCAAAACTACTTGAATCGCACGAAACGCTCAGGCGCGAAAAATTCAAATTTTAAATAGACGATGCTAAAACATGTGGAAAAATTGACGTTCGACCCATTAAAAACGATTCATGAAACTGTCAGAACACGCATTTTTTTTATTATTCATCAAAGCACATTCAAAAGAGGATCGACGCGGAAAACTCATACAATTCCAACAGAGCGTAGAAAACGCTTCGTGTATCACATGTTCGTTTTGTGCGCGCGAAAATCGAAAATTTTCACACAATATGCATCCGAGGGGTGAAGAGTTAAAAGTCACGATGTGAGGCACAGCATATTTATAGAAAAAATACAACAAAAATAAACAAGTACACCCAAAACTCTGTTTACGCGGTTTCTAAACATCACGATTCATAGAAAAAGAACCGAGTATTTTTTAAACTGTTTTTAACACGGTTTAAAAAATATATTATTGTATCACAGTCGTAAGATTTAAAGCAGGCCAGTATACAATTAAAGTTATTACATAAAAACATTCACATGGCGAAATTATTCCACATAACATATTTTTCATAAAGTATATTTAGATGAACGTTTCATCAGATGGAACGTATCTCTAATTTTAATATGGACCCATACATTCTTTTCACAGTAGTCTCTGGAATGTATCCTCCATGTAAAAAGAGATTTGGGTCTATTAAATTTTCGATATGTATTGTTTTATGAATTCACACAACCACACATACTTTTTGAGCAACCTAACACTCGTGTACACATCACGACTTAAGATCCTACATTCGAAAAACGCTGAAACGTAAATTCCAACATTAACCAACCGCCGACTTAGCGCGAATAATTAAATTATTCAAATCGAACGTCTCCTCACATGTGCAAAAAGACGTTTACGTTTCCGCGAAAGTCGTCAATTACCCCGAAACGGATACGAAAGGTTTTCTTTAATGAGTGATGAGAATCGTCTCCGCATAATCCCGGATAATTATCGCGGAAAGAAAGATGTGCCGCGTTTGAATATTTCATTCGACTAATTTGCATGTTGATTGATGTTAATCGCGTTGCGAAAGCGCGTGTTTGCGTGCGTTCGCTGTATTATATATGTGGGCGAGCACGTGTTGCGTATAATGAACGCGGTCGGTTCGGATTCGTGGTGTTTGGTTGTTGAAAAAAGGTTCAATCTGCCGTTGATGGGGGGTGATGTTAAATGGCCTTGGAAAAAATTGTTCAGGTTGGTTATTGTATGAATTTTCGGGTTTTGAGGGCGGTTTAAATGTTAGAAGTTTTGGGAAAAATGTATGGATTGTATTATTTTTGATTATTGGTAAGAATGATGTTTAATGTTGAAGATGATGATATTAAATGTGAGAATGATATTGAATAAAAAAAATATATGAATTGTCTCGTTTGATGTATTGAAAATTTAATCAATAGAAATAATTGAACTTTCAATCAATAAAGGGTTCCGACTTCGGATATAATTTTTTTTTTAATTTACGGTTGTATCAAAGGTGGCCATATACGCTACGAGAAATCGTTACGATGAGACTATACAGTTCGAACGGTACCAATAAATCGCTACATGTATGTTATTAAACTGTACAGTTTCGTCCGATTTTTTAAGACTTTGCAGTCGAACGGAACAATACGAAAATTTCAATTGATTAATCGGAATCGTATGAACTGTGCCGACTGATCGTAACGTGTATGCGCTCGTTAACGATTTCTCGTAGCGTATATGTAGCTTGTATGCCATGTACGATAAACTGTACCGTTTGAACTGTACAGTCAGATCGTAACGATTTCTCGCAGCGTATATGGCCACCATAAAAGATCTTTTAATATAATCGGATTTATATTGCATATGATGATATGATTTATTTGTTAAAAATATTATAAATTTGATTTAAAGTTTCGGTTTAAATGTTCATTATGTAATTTTTGAAAATATGTATTTTTGATGTGTAAATTTTGAAATTGTTTCGAATGCGAAATTCGTTACATTTCGTAAGCGTTCTCGGTTAGTTTTCTGAACGAATTTCCATAAAACCCTAAATAACGCGTCGAACGTTGGGAAGTGAAATGAAATGGGAAAGGAGAAAGTCAAAAGTTTCAAAACATTCCCCCATGTGAACATGACGCATCATAATATTTTAGCAAGAGTAACGTACACATAAACTCGGAACGCGTTATTTCAAAGAAAATTGCTGAAATTTTTCAAGTCAAATAGGATCATGTCGAGTAATATTAATTTAAATTCTACCCTAACTATTACATATAAAAAACATTTAATCTGGATATGCAAAATATAATATATCCCTTTCAAAAGAACGGAACAGATATTTCATACACGTTTTCATTGCGAAAAATTAAAAGCGCAAATAAAAATTAAGCGGAAAAAGATTTTAAAGCGTGCAAATATTTTTCTAATTTTTCGGCTTTTACATTTTTCCCAATACCGTACCGGAAAACGCCCGTTTTTCCACCCCCGAGCATAATACCGTGAAAACGTTATTTCTCGAACGTATTGTTTCCGTTTTGCTCGTTTCACCGTTCCGGCAGACGTCGAGCTCATTATTATCTCATTATAGTGCTTTTCAGGTTTTTGTCTCAGTTTATTTTCGTTAAATTCCCTCCTTTTTTTCCGCTGTTCGTTTTTCGACAAGAGGCGCGCGTCCCGCGAGTTTTCTATCAGCTCGGAAAATTGCGACGCGTTTTTCTCGACCTCCCACTTTGCTGCAGGATGTTTGTTTTCTCGCTTTTGTCTATCCTGCCTCCGGCTACCGTTTTTATATTATAATATTGTATATTTATCTATACGGGAGCATTTTGCTGCGCTTTTAACCGTTTCGCTACACTAAAATCGCTATAATGCGCAACTTGGTGCTTGCACGTTGCTAGCTACATACAAAATTTTCCGAGCGTTCGATACAATAATGGGCCGGGAGAAAAATCGTATGAAATTTCATGCATTCGCAAAATACGATAATGTTTTTTTCTCTTGACGTATTTATATAAACGGTGCGAATAAAAATATAATTCTTTCGCGTGGAAAAGTTTCGTTGCATTCCACATAACGTATAACGCGGAATGGTTTTGCATCGGAGCCGTTCGATATTTCATCGTAAATTCCATTAGTGTATATTATTTACGATCGTATTTCCGAGAATTTTTGAATAACAAAGATGCATCTCATGTTCGAACATTGATTATATTTTTATCTATTCATTTTTGCAAAATTGTGAAAGCATCGCGTTTCATCGTAATACCTCTTTATAATTTTTATACAGAATACATTTTTATACAGTGAATATTTAAACTCAATCAAATTTTATTCATATGTGGCTTTTACAAGCGGGTGAATTTATTGAATAAATGTATGTAATAACACACGAAATCATAAAGAAAAAAATAAAATAGTTACTTGAAATCGAATAAATTTTTTTGCAAATTGTAAATTTAGATTAACAAAAAATTAAAGATATAATAGTATTGATTTTTGACTGGTTTATAAATTGAATAGTTTTATAAATTTTATAGCATATAATATTTAATGAAAGTATAATATTTACTTTTCATTATGAGAACCTATCTAAAAAAACTCTTGTAAAATTTCGTAAAATCTTTTAAATACAAATATACAATCATCAAGAAATTAATTATATAAAAATAAACATCATTAAATACTCAATTTTAGCTTTCATACAAATTCCGTAAAGTGAAAACGAACAAAAAAAATGGACACCGTAATGGGCGTTGTTTGCACACTACACATAACCATTATGACGGAGCACTCTCAATTACCCGCCGTTATTGCAGTCAAATGTCCTGAAAAATTCTTCAGCAGCCGAGGAGTGCTCTTTTCAGGTGACTCTCTCGCACAAAGCTTAAAAAATTAAAAACGCTTTTTGTACGGAAAAAGAAGGAATGCGCTACTAGTTGGTTAAGCGCGACTCCTTTTTCATGTCGCAAAAGACTTAGCGTTGCGAGAGCGGTCTGATATTACGTTCGCCGTGTGGTTCTCGTCTATTTTTGTTTCGTTCTGTTTTGTTTTTAGAGTACAAAGTTACTTAATGGCAGTTGAATGTGTTCGTGGTTGAGAAGAAAAAGTAGTTTTGACTAATAAAGGAGCGGCTATTTTGTTAAAAGTATTATATAATATTAATGGTTTGCGTCGAACCCATACCAGAGTTAATGCGGTTTTTTTTAAATTTAAAAATAATGTTACTCGTATTCTAAAGAATATTAATATTTTAGGTATTCCTTAATTTGCGACGGAGATACGTAAATTGAGTAAGTCAAATCGGTCGTAATTCGAATCCATACAAAAAAAAAACAATTATTTTTCGTTATATTATAACAAAATTTCAATTTTTAATACAATAATTCGATTGAATCCATATTTTTTTCCAAAATATATTAGCTGTAGATAATGGTAGCAAGTGATTTATCAACTAATTTTTGAAAAATAATTAATTAAAAAATATATTTATATTATTTTTCTTCTGTTATTAGTGGAAGACTGCTTATATGTATGTACATATATACATATTTTTGTTAATACAAAAATTTTTTTTTTTTTTGCGAAACAGAATATTTTTTCTTATTCAGGTTTAACAGTTATTTTCATATATTAAATTTAGATTATTAATCTAATTGCTATGATCAACAACTTGGTAAATCAAATTTTAAATTGTTTGAGTAATTGGCTTTTGAAAAATATTTTTATTTCTAATGTCAGATTCAGAATAATATGTGATACGTCGAAAATTAATAGTGTGTATTTATAAAAAAGTTATCTGTGAAACAACCAAGAAAAGCCATCCGAATAAAAAATTTATTCCATTCATTACCATTTCGAAACACGTAAAAATTTCCATGAAAACTCGCATAAATTCGCGATATTTTTATTTTCGGAAAAGCGCTCGGACCGTTTACGCGCCAAAGTTTTCCGATTCGGCCTTTGCCAATTTTCCGCCCGCCGCCATACACGACTTGCGCTTTCCCACAGGGAAAAACTCACTTATCCTAAGGCCGCCTCGCGGGAAAACCTTAACGGCCGCCCGGAGGAAAACCGAAAATATTTACCTCGAACAAGTAACAGCGTCCCGGCCGTGTGACAATTCGAATCCGGGATTTCCCGGGACCGAGTTTTCGCCAATTACGCCCCGCGCGTAATTTCCCCTTGTTTTCGTTCCGCGTGTATGCAAAGCGGATTTTTGTTTCTCGCGAGTCGTTTTCGAAATTAAAAACTTTTTCCCGTCGTTAGAGGTAATTGATTCCGTCCCGGGACGTTTCGGATTTCGGATTAGCGAGTTTCAGAAACGTTTTTCTGAAGAAAGACGCGCTTCAGCATTAAAATTGTTGCGAATCCAATTTGCGTGTCGTACACGGTGTGTACGTTTAATTCCGTTTTTTATGAATTGATATGAATGCCTCGCAAATTGCGTTGAATATGAAATGAAAACGATCCACTTAGTAGCGAGTTTGTAGCCATGTGAATTTTTATATTCGTTATGAAAATAAAATTCGTATTAATTCGAGTATTCAACGTTTTATTTCATTAAAAAAAATTGGAAATAATTAAACTGATTATGTATGTTATCATTTAACTAAAATTAAAATCATTTTTGTTTATTTTATTTGTTTATTCGAAATAACTTATGTGAATGTGTTTATTGTTTCAGGTCGACCCGAACCAAAGTTGATTTGGTTTATAAACGACAAACCTTCAGAAAATGAGGGATCCAGCACTGAAAGTCACGTCGTTGTCAATAGATTAGAAGTTCCAAATTTAACCAGAGAACATTTGAATTCGACATACAAATGTCAAGCAAGCAACACGAAACTGATCAATCCCCAAGAGAAGACGGCAAGGCTTGAATTAAACTGTAAGTTCAATATTACAATATAGCTTTAGCAAAAATGTTTCTTATGTAAAAATATATTTGATCTGATTTGGAATTCATATATAAAATCAATTTTTTTTTGTTGTACATTTACTTTCATAGAAATTTTAATTCGATAAATATTCATAACATACCTCTTTTTAATTTTTGATTGTTTATTCATTTCATTTCATAAAATAGAATTCATACGAAACTGATATGATTTTATATTAAAAAAAACATACGTAGAAATACTATTATTTCATTAAACAAGTTGAAAAAGTAAATTATCCTGGAATTTTTGATTACTTTCTGTTGTTTCGTATATTACATAATTAACAACATCTCTCTCACGGCTTTCAATTAAATCCAGTTAAATAACAAAAATTCGAAATCGACAATTTTTCGACGAATAATTTCCGATTGTTCTCAAATATACACACGCCGGCGGCAATGGCGAAAAGCGCTCCCGTCGACAAAATGATTCAATTTAATTTTTATACGTATATACTTTTTATTATTTCAAATATTATCATGAGCATTTGTATAAGTACAATACGTGTATTTTTTTAAGCGTCGAATTTTCGTTTCATAATATTTGCGAGCTCGTTCGACGATTTTCCGCTTAACTTGTTCGCGCTTCGACTCGAGAAAATATTTGAATTGAACCGTTGAATTTTTCCGCTCTCACAATGTGCTTCGGACGTGAAAAAATTTACGTATACTGCTCGTTTTTTTCAGCAGGTTCCATTGTGTTTCTGTGATGGAACGCAAAACGAAAGGGCTATCGTGTTTTAAGCGAATACAAGACGCCGCAATTAGTTGCTATGAATATTTTATGAGAGCAGTAACGAAATGCCTTTGTTCTTAGAATGTTTTCGCATGTTTTATTTTTTTAAAGGAAATATTACGTCCCGCTATCGTTTTCGTAAGGTAAAAAGTTCAATTGAATTTATATATTGTTTGTATAATATTACGGGTAGAACGAAGAGCGTTATTGTCTCATGGGAAATTTTCATAATGCGATGATTTTAAATCACTGTTATGTTTCTTTCTGCGATAAAAAATTGAAAAATAACATATTGATCGTTTCTAGTTTATTTTCTTCGTTCTATTTTAGTTCTTTCATATTCAGATTGTAATAAATTTTGTTGAAAATTGATGGAATTTTATGCGATATTAACTGATAAGACATTGGTTTAATTAATTATATTGGTTAAAATATTAATTGGTTGAGTATAATTTTAATAACATTTTTTTCAGAATAAATATAAAAAAGTCGATAATTTATAATGTACGTATATTTAAGTAATATTATATATATAATATAATACGTGTTTTCACTCACGAATATTGTAAGTAAATATTAGTTTGAAACATTTTCTTATTATAATTTAAAAAAAAAGATTATGTAGACAATTTTCCAGATTTTTATCATTTTAATATCACGAAAATAAAAATATATATGGTAATTCACCAGTGGTTGATCATGTACCAGTAATTGACCACTTCTCAGAAAAAGGTAAAAATTAAGGTTTTCAAAGACGATAATCTTTCGGAAGGAGTGCGAAAGATTAGCTTTTTATTGCATATTATCTATCGCACCCTTTTCGAAAGATTATCGTCTTTAAAAACCTCAATTTTTACGTTTTTCTGAGAAGTGGTCGACCATAAGTACACGTTCGACTATTGGTGTCGTTATCTTGCATTTTAAAATAAATAATAAATTTGAAATAAGTATGTAAAATTTCACGCGTTCAATTTTTCAAATAAATCAGTACCCAGTTATCTTTTACTCAAACTTTAGATCAGACCAATCTTAACCTCCTCAGGCCTGACTTTTTTTTCATAAAAATTTTTTTTTTTCATTTCGTTTTTATAGCATTGAAGATGCATAAAAAGATTTTTTTTCTTTTATGAATTGTTTATCTATCTAAATCACATAATAATAACTAATTATTTGAAAATAAAAAATACTGCTGAAGTGATTAAAATGACCCTTCAGACCAAATTTACGTTCTAATGTACATTCGTGTTTGATGTCAAATTATGATATGATACATTACAACATACAATGAAACTTTGGTTTCAATCGATAAAAACAGTCTTCTTTTTTAAGTTTGCACCATAATAATGTTATGTGAGTGGATTTTTAATAACAAAATATTGAAAATAAAACGTGACTTTTCGCGACGTCGTTGAGATGTCAAGCAAAACTGGCATATAACAAAAATTTCGCGCTCTATATTTCAAAACAGACAAAATAAAACAAAATAACATAGTTTACACAATAATTTACAAAAAGTCCCGATAAAAATAAATCTAAAATAGCTTCAAAAAACGGTAACAAAGTCTATGTTCGTTGCAATGTGCACAGGGCTTGAGGAGGTTAACAACAAAAATCGTCGAATGCGACCATTATTTTGACTCCACAAACACAACCACCCAAATTTTCTTTAATAAAAAACCCCAAAAAAGCGATTACACATAATATATTTTTTCCTAGAGACTAGCACAGATCATCGAAAGCAAAAGTGCGGCGGGAGTGAACGTTTTCACGCGTAATTTGCGTCGGTTCGTTCGCGGACGCGTTATTGCGTCGTTTTCCCGCAGGAAACGCTCAATTTAACGGGATTTTCCGCGCGATTTGTCCACACCGGGAAAATCCTTCGGCTTGCTAATTACACATCTAGACCGATAAACAAACTTGTCGATCATCGGGAAAGTCGGCGGGCTCGTATTCACGAAAACGCTTTAGGAGCCGCGATGAAAGATTAGGTGATGAATGATGGTCGTTTTTTTTGGATTTTTATGTTTTGGGAGGATTTTGAATATTAAAAATTTAATGGTGTGATTTATGATGCGATTTTTTTTTCGAAAATATGTTGGATATGTGTATTTTCAAGCTTTTTTTTGGATATTATTGCTAAATATTGATATCGTTGATTGGATGAAAAATGAAAAAAAAATTATTGACAGTTCAAAAAATATAGTTTAGTAAATTTGTAATAACACTTTATACTTTATTTTCTGAAAAAAATTTTTTTTTGAGAATTAAGAAAAAAAAATTTACTATTTTATTGTATTAAGACTTTATTACATTTCTAGTGAAGTTCTTATCTTTTTCTTCCAAGAACTGAAATTCTGAAATAATTCAGACTTTTCATCAGTTATAAAAGCTTTCGCGAAATTCTAATTCTAAAGTTAAATAAAATTCAATGTATTTTTAAATAATAAAAATAAAATCATCAAAGGCGATTTAAAATTTATAGAAAAGAGGATTCTATTCTTTAAAGATTAATTTTAGAAAATATTTTTAATTTTTGTCACATTATTTAATTCAAATATATTATACATATATTTATTTCAATTTAAAAAAAATGAATTTTTGATGGATTTAACATCAAAATGAAAACATGAATTATAAACCAAATATTCCATCATTTTAAAAGCTTTCAAAAAAAAAAAAAAAACAATCTGAACCAAACAACTCAACGCACATACACTTAAACCATATCCAATCCCCGCAGCGACGTTCAAATTCGAAAATTTCACTATTATCAAAACTCAAATCGAAACTCGAACATATGCACGTGCTCAATATTGCACATACACACATCCAGGCTTTATTGAAAGGACAAAATGTGCCGATTCAATTGGGCGGCGAGCGCGCGATTCGGCTTTCGATTCACGCGCGCTAATTAATTGACTCATTCCGACGGGGGACATGGCCGTAAATTAACTCGCTACGGACAAATTTACTATTTCAAAATTCAAAATTCATGCGGACGCCATATTTTACGTGGAAAAATCGCGGCATGTGTCTATCGCGAGCGGAGGGCCGCGTGATTGTTTTCGCCGTTCGAAATTGGTAGTTTTGTCAGATGGGGACTGATTGTTGTGGTTGTTGATTGTTTATGAGTTGATTAATTGGATGGGGAGAATATTTGGGATCATTATTATTATCATCGTATTCTGTTTATTTAATGTAATAATGTTCATTGTAGGATAAAATAATGGTTGTTTGCTATTATAATATAATAGAAGTTTGGATTCTGTTTTCATTACTCAATGAAAAACGGAAGTTTTTTTAAATAAATTTAAGCATTATATTAAAAATATTCTTATAAATATATTTTTAGGATAATGCTAGGAAACCTCAGTTATGTACTAACTATATTACTCACTAACTTTGATAATCAATAGGATTGATTGTTTTTAAAGATATAGAATCTTTAATAATATATGTATGTATATATAATACTTTGTATCAGTGATGAGAATCGTTTTGAATTTGACTAAAATCAAAACTATGTTCTTAAAAAATATGTAAAAACAGACGAATCCTTCAAAAACTAAAGCAGAAATGTTCGATTATTTAAATTTTTCTTAATTTTAATCAAAAAAATAATAATCTTATTCATTAAAGAATTTACTCTTCGTAAAGTTTATTTTTCTATTATAAATACATTTGAAAACTATGTATTTCACTTATGGTTTCTAGATAAATTTCATAATAATTTCTGAAGCCAACAATATTCGATATTCACATAATAGACCTAACAAATCACCTTCAAAATTGTCTAATACATAAATCAAAATCAATAACCAAATATAAATCATTCAAAAAAGTCAAAAACCAAACGGCCACACCTGCGAAGAAACAACGCATCGATCCCCGCGCGGAATAGCGCATTAATAACGCATATCGCCGTTAAAATTTGCGCCATTTTAACGAAATTAACGACTCCACCCACCCACACACACATACACACACACACACACACACCAAAACACATCCACGTAAACGTCACGCATGCGAGTTTCACTCGCCCCGTTTTAATATTGCACGCGCGCCTAGTTATCCCGATGATGGGTCCTTTTCGAACACGGCGGCTCGTATTACGCCCCTAAAGCGCGAAATGAAATTGTTTTATATTACGCGTATATTATATTACGATATCGTTACGGTAGTGTGAATTCGCGTGCGTGTTTTGTGTGTGTGTGTTCGCCGTTAACGATTAAAATCTTAACGGCGTCGTTATTAACTCGCGTCTGTGCGCGCGAGTGTGGATGGCGCTTAATTGAATTCGGAGGGGTTCAAAATTTTTTGAGTGGTGGTTTTATGGGGTTTTTTGGTATTTGGAATTTGTTTGAATGAATTTGTAAAAAAATTGGGTGTTTGTTGTTTTTTTTGTGATGGAAAATATGGTGAGAAATAAAGTTTGTAGAGGTTTTTAAACAATATTGAACAGAAAATACTATACTAGGATCACGTCTCAATTTTTGGAATATAAATATAATTTTAAAATATAATAATAATAATAATAATATTTTGATATCATAATACTCGTATAATACAAAAAATTATGTCCAAAATTTTAATGAACGTAAAACATAAATTCCTAGATTTATTTTTCATTTAATATCTTGAAATTTGAATCTCTGATTAATACCGATGTATATTACGACTAAAATTTGATTGAAAAGAAAAATTCAAGTTCAAAAATAGACGTCTGTAATAAAAGCGTAATTTTCGGTAAACAGAAACGCCTTGAACTTTACACGGGAAATTTTATGTTTTTTATTTCATTCTAAGGCCCCGCGAGAGAAAAACCAAAGGCTGTGAGGTTTCCTTAGTAGAAGCGAAAACGGAAAAGCGTTCTGCGGCTTTTCACCGGAAAATTGTCGGTCGGACGTGTGACGTTTATGGAAGCCATTGTACACCCGCCATTCTTCCCTTCGTCCTTCATCAAAGGATATCTGCAAAATTCCTCGAAAATATAATATGTTGAAATGCATTCTGCGCGAAAAACAAAATTGTTACAAAGGAATAATCATGAAATATTCTTCAATAAAAAAAATTGTATAATATATTTTTTTTAATCTTCTACTCTTATAATACTCATTCGATTTACTTTGTATATTATTCTAACACTTCACATATATATATTTCATCAATATTTTTTTTAATAATAATCAATTTCATTTATTTTCCAGTGAAACCAATATCAGTGAAGATCCGTAGCAAACCATCAAAACTAAAAGCCGAAACCCCTTGTACGGTGGTATGTGAAACCGTTGGATCCAGACCTCCAGCTCAGGTGAACTGGTACAGAGACAACAGGCGCTTCAGACACGGAAAGGTAAATACCACTGAAACCCATTATATAACACCACGAGCCGGAAAATATATAAGTTTTAGTATGAACCGGGTCCCGGTAGACGGTATCGGGGATAATCCCCGTCCGGGAAGAAGACGCGGACCCAAATTACGAACGAATCTAGCACGTAGTGTATCGGGAAGCTCTTTTCCGATACGTTCTATTTATTTAAAAATGGATTTGTTCGCGTGTTCTAGTTTCGAGTGTTATCCGTGCGGGATTTTTCCGTGTGTTATGAAAATTGTTTCGTAGTGGGTATTTATGGGGTTCGTTCGAGTGACAGTTGATCTTGTTTCGAAAAATGTATATGTTGAATTATTTCGATTCTAAAAGTCAATTTTATTTTGAAACAAAACCATTCAAATTCGATTCAATCGAATATGTAAACAGTTATAAATTGTTTGCAGTCGAGAGGGATCGGTAGATACTTACATAGGTTCAAAAATAAATAAAAACTGGAATTGAATTCGATTGTCGAAACGAAAATTTATATATTTACCTAAAAATCTAGACACAAAGAATCTCAAAAGAACTTACAAAGTATTTATTTTTCACGGTATTTTTTAAATTGTAAAAAATGAATAGATACTTTTTTTACTTCGAAACGGCAAACACATGACAGACTCAATGATTTTCCACATAAAATTCGACCCGACAAAAAACTCTCATTACCGCCCCGCAGTAGCACCTATTCGCGAAAAATTTTCGCGATTCCCACGGAAAAATAACAGACGACTCGTATTTGAATATACAACGCCGACTTACATTTCAGCGAGCGTTCGAAATACATTTATTAAGCGAAAAGCGGGACAAAGGAGCTGAAACTCGGTCCTATTGTACGGTCTTGTCCTCCGTTTCCCGTACAGTTCCACTTGTTCGCCTCTTCTATTTTTCCCCTCAGCTGGGTTTTGCTCCTTTGGCCGGGCAAAAAGAGCCGACCGAGTTAATTACAGATAAAACGATTATTCAAATACGGTTTTATTTAATAGAAAGAGTTATCTGACGGAAGGTTTTGTCGGACTGGTGCGTTCGAGCGGGGCTAGTTTACGTAATGGCGGCTCAAAGTTTTTTCTATAATTTATTTATTCATTCGTTGACGGGAATACAATAGTAGTATTTTACTTGTAAACAAAACATTGATTTTGAATTGAATTTAGTTGTTTTTGTCATCGGTTAAGAAATTATTCTTTTAATACAAATATTTAATATAACATACATGCGAAAAATTTAGACTTGTATAAAAAGTTTAAGTTGTACAAAATTATTATATTCGCGTAAATCGAATGCATAAAGTTTAATGCATCTCTTGCAGCGATAATGATACAAAAAGGAGGAGCAAACAATTTCATATAATATTTAAACTGGAAAATTTTATCTCGCAGCAGCGAGATCTCCCATAGCGAATTAATCATAATTATCGCCGTCGAGTGGAGCGCTTCGCCACTTTGCCAATTTTCCACAGAATAGCAACACATTTTTCACAACCAACATAATATATGCATCACGCAGGAATACCACGTATGCATTTTCATATCAAGATTCCAATTTTCTAAAAAGCAACTCTCCAGAGAACTTTCATAAATTTTAATAACGGATCAATATGGGACTAATCGAAAGCGTATCGTAATCAAACAAAAACATTGATTAAATTTTAATATAAATTAAAAATATGTACAAAACGATATAAACAGATTAAATATTTACATTACGATTCAGTTCTATTACGAAAATAATCTGGCAAAGATCATAAATTCGGGCAAAAATTGAATTAAAAATTACGGCCACTTCCAAGCATAGCATCTACCAGAATTTTCACAGGGGATCTGAGGAAGCCCCCGAGGGTGGAAAAGCGTGGAAAATGGAATCGGGGAAAGGACCTGGCCGTGTTTTTGTTTAATATTGACAAATTTTCTCGGTGCACGTGACATCACGTCCGCTGTTTGCGGAGGCGTCTTCGCTCGAAAGTGCGTCGTTTCTCGACGCAGATGAAGGGTAAATGTTGACATGATGTGATCGTCCTTTTGTTGTCTACATTTTTTTTCGGCTATACGAGTGTGTGTTGGGGTTTCTTTGTTTTTTGTTTGGGACGTGTTCTCGGGTGTTTTATACGAAAGCAAAGCATTCTATGGTATGACGCTTCCTGTTCGTCTTTGTTGTGTACGCGACCTAGTTTGTGTAATATTGCACTTAACTTTTCTTATGTAAATTGCTTGGATTGACTGGTTTTCAGACACGTGTTTGTTATGATAACAGATATTTCATTTTGATATTAAATGTTTACGACAAAATTTTTATATGTATTCCTAAATATTTGATATTATATTATATATTTATTTTGGCTATTTTTTATATAGCTTTATTTTATGAAAAAATTCTCACCAAGTACTGAAATTAAATTGTAAATAATTTGGTTATTAAATGGATATGACTACGTGCTACTAGCCTAAAATCTTTACACAAAGTTTTCAGCATTTAAAATCTTCTAAAACGACCTTCACCTTTTCACTTAGTAAAAGGGCATACGTGATCAAAATAAACGATAGTAAACTAATGATATCAAAAAGAACTCATTTCACATTAGATTTTACAAAAAATTTACATAAATTGATCATAATAATGATTTGATATTTTACTAATTGAAAGTTCAATGTTCAAAAACTCAACAATTTCTTATTAAATAATGCAATAAAAACACCCATCTTAAGAGCACGGAATCCACACAATTTAATCAATTTAAAATTTCTTTTCAACTTTAATTCGCACAGTTGATACACAGCCGTATCCCGATTCTTTGCGGGATTAGCGGACGTAATTTAGGGACGTCGCCGACGGTGGCCCGCTCGTAACTTACTGTTTGCGACAAACGCTCTCTTTTTATTTCACGGGAAAGCATAGAACGGGAAGGAAGGCTTGGGAAGGTCTGCAGGCTTCTGTCCCCGGCATAATGGACTGAAAAATGGCCATTTTTCGGTCTACTTTAGGGGCGTCCTGGGAACGGAGAGCGGACACCATGAGACGTCCCGGTCGTAATGCGCGAAATGTACGTACTGTCTCTAAAGACCCTTACATTGTGATAAAATCGATTAGTTTTATAATTGATATATTAATTTTGATTCAAATAATTAATTGAATCCTTAAAAATACATATTTAGAATTTATAGCGGTCGTTTTGTGATTAAAAAAAAAAAACACATTGATTTGATTGAACTTTCTACTTTTTGTAGGTTTCATCCGTTCATTATTATTTCTAGAAATCAAAACTTTCATTTCTCATAAGTCGATTCCGAGTCGTTCAAGGAACTTAAATTAAATGGGAGGCTGAACAACAAACAAGTGATTTTCTTGTCTATACTACAAATTAGTATTAGTTCGATAGCGAAGGATCTGCAAGTTTCCGTTTCTATTTATAGGTGGGACATTTGAGTCGGGTAAAATATATATTATTAAGAATTTATTTGATAGTTTAAGATCTGGGAATATTATACGAAAACTTAAATAGTGTTATTTCTGAATAGAGTACACTGCACACAATTTAAAAGCTTATTTTGTTTTCGAACTAGATAGCGTAATAGTTATGTTACAATGAGGCTTAACAATTTCTCTCGAGACAATTAAATTCGAATTTATAGACATACAAATTTGAAACAGATGCAGATGAAAACCGTTCAACGAAAATAGCTCAATACATCCAATTAAATATAAGACAATTTTATTGAACGAGCTTATAAAAAATATTAAAAAATGTACATCACAATCAATTTTAATTTTCAAACAATTCCAATAAGTCGAACTTATTTAAGTGCATTCAATCCTCTTATTACAACGATTCCGAAATAACACAATTCAAAGAAAAAAACTGATTATTTTTTACATCGTTGTTTCACTTAAACATTGTATAAAAAAAAACATTTTTATGCCGCAATAGTGAGATTCAGAGCAGGCCAGTATATAATTAAAGTTTTTAAATAAAATTTTTCGATGTTTTTTGATGATTTAACATGGCAAAATTATTTCAAATTACAAATTTTTCATAAAATATATTTGGATGAAAATTCCATCCATATACTGATGGAACCTATCTCCGATTTTTATATAGTCACAATATTTTTTTTACACTGTAGTTTCCAGAACGTATCCCCCGTATAAAAAAAAAGATCGGGTGTATTATAATACCCAATCAATCAAAGATCAAAATATCAACGAAAAACCCAACCAATGACAAATCAAACATGAAGAAAAACCATCATATTCCCCGATATACGCAAACATCGTAATAAACGTTAAAAATTCGCGCACTCCATCAATCTTTGCATGAGCGCGGACGGCGAACTTTATCTCGAAACTTTTCCCTTTACGCTCACACTTTCCCCCATACCCCGTCGCTCCAAAGAGCAACGCCAGAGAAAAAAGGGGCGAAAAAAGCGCTTATATATTTACAAAGTCGAGAAGATCGTTACACGAGCGAAATTCGTAATAAAGTCGTGTGAAGCTATCCCGGGACGGGTGTGGGGCCAGAGTTCTGGACGCGAGTGCGGTCGATGGTAACTGTTTAATGTTGCACGATAAAGCTGTTACCGGCGAACGTAGCATGGGTGAGGGAAATGGAGGAGGCTTTGTTTTATTTTACAATTCGCTTTATTAAATTTCGAGCCGTCCCGGTTTCGGCGAAAGAAAGGAATTCCTGCGAAGTCGGTCAGCCGTGACGGGAACAATCGATGGTGCTGCAAAAGCTCAAATTCGAAACTGGGGGAGGGGGTTTCGGTCGAGGGTGTGCTTTTTGGATGTGTATATGTGTAAAGTGTGTGCTTTTTTTGAATCGGATTCGGGAAAATTTGCATGTCTGAAGAGTCGTAAGGATCGCATGTAATATGTATGTATTGTGGTAAATTTGATTCTGATCAAATTTTTGGTATGAAAAATGAAAAAAAATAAGAACCTCAAATTTTTGTTCTTATTAAGAATTGATTAGCATTATTATAATCTT
Organism: Hydropsyche tenuis; assembly: GCA_009617725.1. Classification (NCBI taxonomy): domain Eukaryota; kingdom Metazoa; phylum Arthropoda; class Insecta; order Trichoptera; family Hydropsychidae; genus Hydropsyche; species Hydropsyche tenuis. The sequence continues at coordinate 260,124 of VTON01000133.1, forward strand.
AAATTTAAATAATAGTTAGTATATAGTTATAAAATGGATATCTTCATGACCTTGATTAAATCTATGTATTATGATAAGTTAAAAACAATTTTCAACAATCAAACTTTTTAAATTACCTATCCTAATTTATATATTATAACATTTCGAGTAATAATTATAAATAGATGATAATAATGTGTACAATAATAATCAAAATATATCAAAATAAAAAGCTTTAAAAAGCGATATTCATCGTTGAAAATTTCAACGCAAACACCGCCAATCCAATTAATTTCAATCAAATTTTTCAATCAATTTCCCCGAAAAGTAAGACTACATAAACAAAACAATATAAAAACATCAATATATAGACTTTTACATTTAAATTCATCGGCACAGATGGGGTTGAAACCCCCAGAAGAGCGAAGCGCTAATGGAAACGAAGCCGAATAGACGGGTGGCAAAAAGGAGCGGGTGTAAAATTTGCGAGGGCGCGATAAAACGGGATAAATCGTTCGAAAACGAAGTTTATTTTTTCCGAGTCGGAAAAATGTACGTATATACGGGAGAGAAAAAAAACCTCCCTTAAATTTGGATATATATTTGTTTGCGTTAATATACTGAGTCGCTTTCGGGCGGGTCCCATTAGCGACGTTAACCCATTCTTTTCCGCTTTAAATCCACCCACACATGACCGTAATGTACGTACTGTTTGTTCACTTGAATTTATTAAGTTTTTTTTTATATACTGATGTGGCGATTGAAAATTTTTGATTTTTTAAATAATTAATGGAATATTTTTTGTTCGATAGTGGTGTATAGGATTTTGAATACTAATTATATAAAAGGCTGAGTAAGTAAAATATTTGGATTGAAATATTATTTATTTATATAATAGAAAATATAATTATAATTGATATCAAATGGGTTTTCGATCTTAAAATCGTTAGATTAGTAATAAATATGGCTTATGTAATATAATAATAATATAATTCTGATATTATCAGGATTCCGATGTGACTAATAGAAGGGTTTTAGAATCATATTTTCATCCAGGATCTTAAAGTTATATTTCCTATATAAACTTTTTATTATAATATCTTCATAACATATACGAGTATTGGAATACAAAATTTTATTAATAATCCATTCTAAGAAAATTGAAGATTATTGATTTTATTTTATTTATTTGTATGTATTGATATATAAAAATATAATCATAATAATTTAGCGTAATCAGTTTTACCCCAAAATCAACAATTCGATTGAGATTTAAGTTTCAACCATCACAAATTATCTCTACTAAAACGTTTCAATATCAAATTTTTTCACCACTCAAAATTCACATAACATCCCAAAACTACCCGACCAACAAATTCAATAAACTCCCAAAACAATTTCTTCACCGAATTCGCAACAAAACGCATTCGCGCGAAAACCATAACGCCGACACAAGAGCGCGAGCGAGATTCGAGATTAAGCAGAAACAATGTCGTCGAAAATTCGCTCTCGGATGTTTCGCCCCACCTGATAAGGGCATTTTCAATTTATTGATGTCATCTCTAACTCTGTGTTGTTATTCGACGACGGCCAGATATGAAACAGCCGTCCATCACGAGCAGACAAATCCATATGAGATGTTGTATCAAAGGAGAGGACGTCTTCGCCGCGGAAATTTCGATTTTCCGACGTACGCCGTTCGGGATAGGGAAATTCGTTTGAGGATTCCGCGTACAAAGGGTTTTGGTCGGTTTGGTGATTGGGTTGGAATTGTTTGGAAAAATTGTTTGTTGTCTTGTTTTTTGATTTGTGGCGGATGTGTGAAGAGTGGAAATCGTTTAATATGAAAATGGTTGTTGTAAGAATTGATTAATATAGAATGATACTGCGGTTCCGATAAAATCTGTATGCTTTTTTCTTTTAAATAATTTCGTATCTTGAACGAATAAAATGTGTCTATTATCGGCAGCTACATTTTCTCTTAGATGTTTTATGTTTTTTTTCTCAGTAGTTCTATGATTTTCAAACAATAATTGTTAGATACTGTTTGTTTTTAGGTAAAGTAAATGACAATTATCAAAAAAAAAATCAATCTATTGACAGGCTGTATTCGAACTCAGTGACGCGTATATTGAAATCTTGAATTTTATGTTTTTATGAAAAAAATGTGATTTAATTAAATTACATAACAGGAAATTTAATTTTACCATATAGAAAACATTGCCGAGTTTTTTTGCATGTAACTTTCAACATGAAAATATATTTCGGTTTCCTCCGTTTTATGTTAAGCAATCTCCACTGTAAATTTTTTGATATTATTTGAATTCAAAGTGATTGTCAGATTATATTTAGATTAGTAAAAAAAATATGATTTTATTTTGTATTGAAATTTTCAGTATTTTTTAGATTTATTTGAAGTAATACTTTCATATGCATATTTAAAATGAATCAAAAATTACATGAATTTATTTAAAAAAATCTCAATCAAATGAAACCGATGACAATTGAAATATATAAGGCTACCCGCAGACTAGAGACTTTTTTCGGCCGATAGTTTAGTCGAGTTCTTAATCAGTATAGAAATGTATACAAGTGCGCAAATTATAACGTAAATGCTACTAAAAATCTTTTCCGCTATAAGAGAACTGCAAAAAACTATATCATACACACCACTATACCTCAACGCTTTCAAAACCAGCAAGCAACACCACAAAAAGCGCAAATCAAGCGAATCGCAATCGCAACCGGAATGCATCTCCTTTCAGCTTGGCCATAAGTTCCGCCGCGCCGACTCCATTTTAACCGCGATTTTTTCCCCTTATCTCCACACACGAACCATATTCACCGACGACTTTTATTCGCCGTCCATTATCGCTACGGAGGCTTTGTCGCCATCGAGGCTGTTGCAATTTTTATGCACGATCGCCGGCCAAGATACGCTTGTTCGCCGAAAGCTCCCGGGCAATAACAATACTGAACGCCGGAGAAAGAGCACAATGCGGGCCCGCAGATAATGGCCTGGGGATGTTCCCGGACTTGTTCGCATGTGTGTTTTTATGTATATTTGTGTGTGTGTGGATGTGTGTTAAATGATTTGGGTGTGTGGTCGCGAAAGCTTTCGAGTGAGAGTATTCAATATTTAAATTCAAGTGATGAATTTTTTGATGAAATTCTCAATCCAAAGAATATCACATTACAAATTATTACTTCTGAGAATTCTTCAATATAAAAAAAAAAATTCTAAGAAAAAAAACGATCCCATTATTTTCCTTCAGCTTAAATAAAACACGACAAACGAAAAACACACATAAAAAATTAATAATCCAAACCTTCACATCAATCACAACCTAAAAAAAAATACCCTCAACACACACAAATGCACCCAAAACCGCAGTTTATACATTAAAAAAACCACTGTCAAGGCTGAAAAAAAGCGGAAACGAGTAACGATCCGCCACCGCGTTTATTTTTTATTCAACATTTTTTTAAGGCGTTTAAAGCCGGCGGCCGGTAATGAGGCTTTCGAAGTCGCTTTACTTAAGTGCGATCAGGTGTGTGAGGCTGCGTCAAATGGCAGAAGGGGCCAACGCAGTATTTATATAAACCACCCCCTTCCGGGGCCATAAAAATTATATTAGATAAAAAGTTGCCGGGGTGGAAAAAGTTGCCGTGAAGAGACGAAACTTTAACGGCGGCCTCTCGCGAAAAGGGATAAAGCGCGAGGATAAATAAGGGCCCGCACAAAGCAGCCGAGCGAAAATGTTTATAAACTCGCGTCCTGAACGAAAAGGATATTTCGCTATCGGACGCCATTTTCGATACGGAAATAATTCGGATAAGTTTCGATTTGGTGTGGGGGGGATGTTTTGTGAAATCGGCCCTTATTCCGAGTGGGTTGATGTGACGGGCGAAGGATTGGAAAATTTTTGAGTGGTTTCAATTTTTTTTTGGGAATTCCGTTTGGGATTCTCAAATTGATCAATTAGATTTACAATTGGAATGTTTAATTATTTTCAAAGTATTTATAATTAACTTAACTGGAAAAGGTCGACTGGGCAATGAATAACTGAACTATAAATTAATAGAAAATTCAACATGCACGTGTTTAGTATACTTATTTTATATTTTAAAAATTATTGGAGATCGTATTATAGTAATATATGTATATTTAGATCGCAGCCATCTGTCTGGTCTGGTTATGGATGATTGGAATGAAAATATAATATTATAAAAATACATATTGCGTGCAATTTTTCAATATCAAAGAGTCAATTTCAAAGCAATACAATCTCAAATAAAATTTTTACCGTATGTGAGTTTGATCTAGAGATGTCTACGAGTTTATTCGGTCAAGATTAATAAAAAAATATTGGAAAGTAGAAGAACTAAGAGCGAAGTCTTATAAAATTATTATATTGATATATTTTCGATACAAAAATATATTTTTGAAGTAGGATCATGCGAGAAAAGCGACCTTAGCGTCTATCACGCAACGTGACGGGTAGTAAAATATGAAAGTGTACAAAATTGAAAAGCCTTATATTTGGTGAAAAAATTTTTTTTTTCGCCTGGCCGTATTGCTCTCTCTGTAAGAACCTGCGTAATAATTTCAACATGCAAATACGTTTTTGTTACATTTTCAACATATTCAAAATATTTCATAAATTTCAAAAACGACCGGCAGATATGTAAATGTTATCGACTCCGTATTTCGATTTAACCGATACGCTGGTGTATGCAAAAATTCTAATATATTAGTTTTTCGGTCGAAAGCAAACTTTTACACGTATGTTATATTTTTTTTCATACAGCGTGTGTGTTATGAATTCAAAAAATTCTCGATATGAGTTTATCGAATGTATCACGTGATCAAAATACAATATTAAAACACAGATGTGTATTGGTACTATTCATATCAAATATTGAATTGATTCTATTACAAATTTTTAGAGTGCATTTTTTTATGAAATTTTGCTTTATACACGACCATAATCCTTCAATGAATTAGAAAAAAATCGTCAGAGGGGAATTATCGGAGAAAACTTGAATTTCATCGCCGAGGGAGGATTTGTGAGAAAGAAAAGCTCACCTGGTGGAAATGGAATGTAACGCGATTACGAAGAACGCCCCCGCAAACGACGATATAAGGGCACGAAAATACATTATTTTTATATGTATATAAATGTGTTACGTAATATATTATATAATATGAGAGGAAAAAGTCGTGTTTTTCATCGAAGCAAAGCTGCGAGATATTGCGCTGATAAATAAAGGGTACGTCTCCATACATCTTTGTCCCGGAAACGCGACTAGACAAAGGCAACCGGCTTATCGAAAGGAAGATTTATAAAAAGGACATTACTGTTTATAGGAATGAGAATATTTCACTTTGAATAGGAAGCTTTATTATTTTTTTTACTGATATTTAAAAGTGTCGTCACATTTAATTGTATATTATAATTTTTTTGTTAATAAATTAAAATATATTCGATAAATATTTAAAAAATCTTTAAATAAAAAAATATTGTGAATTTTTTACAATGATGATGATATTATATTGAATTCAAATATAGTATAAAAATAGTATTCATTTCAACAAAAAAAATAACAAAAATACCAAATCACCTAGACACTTTCACGTCACAGCCGTATGCTAAGCTATTTTTTCCATCATTTTCCCCGTCGCACCCTCGACTCGCCCTTTCGTAATTCGCTTTTTTCCTACGTTATCTTTCCCAGAAAACTCCTTTTTCTTTTTATTATTGTTATTTTCTCGAGAGTGGCCCGCGTCAAACGGCAGGTCAGCCATGGTGCTTGAGCTCCATGGCGGGTAGACCCTCTTCAAAACGTCTCCGAGCTGTGTCAATGCACACACACACACCTCGATTTTATTAATATTATTTTTTTCAAAGTGTCACTTTGCCGATAAGTCTTCTGTGGAAGAACCACGTTTGTTATTTCGGAGTCTAATCTTAGCGATGGTCTGCGAATTTGAGTGCACTTGTACGGTTTTAATTGACGTTCTGTGGGACGTGTGTTTTTTTTCGGATGTTTGAATGCCAATTTATATAAATTGGATGTTTTATATTGATTTTGAATGATATTTATTTTATTTGTAACATGATTGATATAAAAATATAATATATATCAGTGTTTTCTGAGTGTTTTGTACATAGAAAGTGAATACTGAGAAAAATTCAAGATTACGTTGTTCATTCAAAATGTTTCGATATGGAAAAATTTTGAGAAATTCTGGCCACACTTACCAAACTCAAAATTATCCCTTTAAATTTATACAGATTTGGGGGTTCTCCAAAAAAATTACAACCCAAAAAAAACGCGAACCCTTCTATTTTTCATAACTTTCGAACGCTAAAAGCGGCGGTCTAAAACAAGTAAAGCTACAGAATTATTCCGCGGCTAATCCTTCCGCTCGCGGTTAGCTGCGTTATTCTATGTATAATGTGTGCGATAAAATATACGCATTATGGGTAAAGGCATACACGCTTGTTTGAAATATTTCGCTTTTTCGGTCGTATACTTCTGAATAGAGCCTTCGTACACACTTGGCCCGCGAGTCGTAATCCTGCAATAAAACGGGATAAATGCTATTAAACGCGGATAAAGATTGTTGCGGGTCGCAAATTTGTGCGGATTTTTAATTAACGTCGAAGGCAACAGGTGTTGTAGAACGTGTGGAATATGGTTTGAATTTTTTTATGTGAAATTATGGTGGAAATGTAGTTTTTTTTGTGATTTTATTTTGTTAACTTGTTTAGTTGGGTTTATTATTTTAGATACTTGGAGTAGGATCAATTTTTTGGCATTTAAATATTTTAATTTTTATTAGTTAATTAGTAACGAGATTTTTTTTAAATTTAATATTTCATGATCATATCGACAAATAAATCACTTTATTTTTTTTACAGATTTATCAAATCATTATAAGTGATACCCGTAGTTTCTACTTACTATATTATGCTTAGTCAATCATTACAAATTATTTTAATTATTCTATGTGAATGGGTTAATTTAATGAAATATTTATTGCTAAAGATTTTTTTATTTGTTTATACAGTACATTCGGGCCTCTATAACGCAGTTTTATATAACATGATTTTAAATGAATTAGATAATGCTAAACTTAGGTACATAAAAATTATTTATCGACAAATTTTCATTTTAACATGAATAAAAATTTACTGTTTATTCAAAAAGGGTAACGAACAACGATATTTTTCAAGCTTTTTATTAGCTTGTTTTAGAATAAAAACCCTAATTTTATACGAACTTCAAACGTAGTATAACATAAATTTGTATTACACATTTTTGTAGAACCATATAACCGTATTACACGAATCCTAAATATAACAAAATAACGCCATACGAACAATAAAAATCATACACAGATCCAAAGTAAAATAAACGTTAACACAAAACCCAAACTTCCTCCCCCGAATCCATCTACGCCAAAAACCCGACCATCTAACACAACACTTACCGACCTTTTCAATAAGCAAACTCAAACCGACACCAAAACTAACAACCCACACACCGAAACAATCGAAAAGTCGGAACCCTGAACAAGAACGCAAAAACCAACACCGCGGCCCAACAAAAGAACTAAAGCGCAACACCATCATCGTTCAACTCGCGAGAACAAACAATCCAAGAGATCCCTCAGGAGCGATCCTCCCGTTTAAAAGTACGTCAGCGAAAGTAAAACGAGCGGTCCGCGGAACAAGAAAGACAAGAGTGCTGACTGAAATAACGAGCCCAATGTAAATTAGCGAAATGTGCAGCCGTGCATAATCCAGTGGAGGCGGTTCTGCGGAGACGTGCACGTTTTGCGGTTTTTACCGGTGTTAATTGGAGTGGTTTGTTCAATTCGGAGTTGAGTTATGTGTTCCGATGCGAAGGAGAGGTCGGTGTCTTGTGTGAAGCGTGAGTGCAGTGATATGTGGTTAGGGGTGGTTATGTGAGATGTTATTAGTGTTTTTTTTTGTGTTTGGGTAGTTTGAATTTGAAATTGGAGAATTTTACGTTTTGAATTATAGAATTTTTTTTATCATTTGATATGAAATTCAAAATGATGTGTTTAATTCAATGCATAAGTTTCGTTGAATTTTTTCGATGGTCAAATATTTTTCTCCTTTTTTCAAATGAATAACATCTATATTCAAACTATTCTTTTATGTGAAGGATGCTTCTTTTTTCGTATTGTTAAGTTTTTGATTAGTCAGTGAACAATAAATAGCCCGTAGAAATTTTTGAAATGTCTAATAATATGGAATTTTTCATTGTACAAATTTTGTTGAAATTTTAACGCGACTGCGGCAACCAAAAATACTTGTATTGTGTACAGTAATTAATGAAATTACCGTTAAAATTTTACATTTGTGTATTTAAAAATTCAGGTCTGGGGATTTTCAATAACTAACAAATGTGATAATAGCATGTTGATATTTTATTTTCTTCGACAAAAACGAAGTATAATGTACTTCAACGAAGTGTGTACATATGTATTTCAGACATGTAATTTTGCATTATTACGAAACAAAGGTATTTAGTATATTTTATAAAATAAAATTGAAAATCTGCAATGGCATTTTAGTCGTTAAAGTAAGTTTGTGTACTAATTTGAAAAAGCATACTTTGATTGTTTTCACTAAATGATACCATCAAATTCTATAATTAAGTGATATGCTATTATATTTGATAGAATGAATTATTTTAATTTAATTTTAGTATGTAGTTATCATCCATTATAGAAAGTTAATTTTTAATTACGATTACAATACGAGTTGATTAAAAAACGTATACTTCATTTGTTTTCAATCAGTCGTTTACAATATTTTATATCGATCACTAAAATCAAGAAACGTATAATCGAAAAGTAAATGAATAAAATTACTGCATATCAGTTGATCTGAAACCATTTGATATTGAACAATTTGAAAATTTAACGGCTCAAAATTTAGTATTCTTCTTACCTTACATCGAAAATATTTATTAAAAAGAACGATAAAATATATTTTTAATTTAATCACATAAATAAAATCATACAAAATCCATCAAATTCACCTTTACACGCCTCATTAACTCTACCCCAACACAAAATCGAATCGATACCCTACATAATTCGAAACGACCCCGATACAAAAACTATTCACACAATATCTTCCCGACACGCTAATTCCACGCTACCAATTCCAGCACGAAAACTCAAAAGGCGAGCGTGTAAAAGTAAGTCCCGCACTAAAACAGAAGTCGATCGGGCGTAAATTTTGCCGATTTTGCGAAGCTCACGCCAATAATGGCGGGTACCGAGTTTCGTATGCGGATCGCGTTATCGGAATTCCGATGCATCTGCATTCTTATTGGGAATCGGTATCGGACTGGGAATTGGGGGATGTGGGCGACGGTTCTGTATCTGTGTGTGTGTGTGTGTGTATGTATATATATATATGTGTGTGTGTGTGTGTGTGTGTGTGTGGGTATTGGGTTCGCACCTGGTCTGTGGATTGCTGGAATTCTCGGGTTTGTGCCTAATGATTGTGAGTTGTGTGGGGGATGGGATTTTGAGGGTTTGAATATGAAATTTGTGTTTAGAAAGTATGGGATTGTGCTCCTTTGCTAATGAAGGGTTGATGGTTGTGTGAGTCTTTGAAGAAAAAAATTTGAAGGTGAAATTTGTATTGAGAAAGAACGGGGTTGTGTTTTTTAATCGAATGGTTGGCGTTTTTTTAAGTCTACATATTTAAAAAAGTGATTAATTTAAATGTGATATAATGTAAACTCGGGTAATGCGCCTGTGGTCAGCCATTTATCAGTAATTGACCACTTTTCAGAAAAATGTAAAAAATGAGATTTTATTAAGACGATAATCTTTCTGAAAGGTTGGGATAGATTAGCTGTTTATTACATCTTATCTATAGCACCCTTTCCGAAAGATTATCGTCTTTAAAAACTTTTACGTTTTTCTGAGAAGTGGTCAACCTACTTGTGTCGTTAATTTATATTCGAAAATAATTTGATGTTTACAACAACGTTTTTTTGATCAATCTAAAAATAAATCTTTGGTTATGACAATCCCAACCTATATACAATAATAGCATAGCTTTATCGAAATTGGTGCTTCATATTAGATCTGAAATTCCACCGTTCACTTTCGAAATCGATAAGTGCAAAACGAAAAACCTTGAAAATCCCATCCCATCATTCACACCGCAATATTCAATTTGGGAAAAACCCGAAACCTCACGAAATAAAAAAAAGAACCGAAATTAAACCGCGCCGTTGTTTGATCTCGGACCGAACCTCCTGCAACGTTTCAAATTAATATTTATGTTTACGCACAGCCTACAAATATCGACGAGAGCGTTTTATTTCAGTCCGAAAAATAAAGCCGGGAAAAGACCAGAGCCTTTTGTGCGCGCGATTTTTCCGTATTTATTTATTTTTCGGGAAAACTCGGCGACGTACATTTCCCGCGACACAACAACAAAAGGACGTCGTCTGCGATTTTTCCACTTTTCCGTCAAAAGGATCGAACCGGCCCGACAAACAATCGAAGGTTTATCAATCACCGTTTCATGTTCATATGTATTGAATGATCATATAATAACGAACATATGGGATATCGATTCGATATACACAACCTTTTCATACATAAAAATAATACACACTTTATAAATATTATAATGAAATCGTATAATTTGGAATCCTCAGATTTTTTAAATATACAATTCAAATAGATTTTTATATTTATTTCAATATTGATAAAGAAATTTCTAGTTTACACCCTTTTTAAATTTTCATTTCATTATACAAAAATTTGAATATACATATCACCGTTTCATGTTCATACGTATCAAATGATGATATAATAGCGAACATATAGGATATCAATTCAATATGCACAACCTTCTATACATATACGTAATCAACACTTTATAAATATTATAATGAAATCATATAACTTGAAATCCTCAGATTTTTTAAATATACAATTCAAATAGATTTATTTCAATATTGATGAAGATATTTTTAGTTTATACCCTTTTCAAATTTTTATTTCTATATACAAAAATTTAAATATTTCTATAGATATTTGTGAATTTTGATTCTAAACTCTTCACATGCCCTTCAATATTGTGACGATTTCACGTATGTGTTTATATAAAATACAAATATTTGCCGTGGCCGAAAATCGGACCGTTTTATTTGCTTAGCGAACGAGACGAAGGCTTCGAAGTATAGGCATATTATTATATATGGGGAAAAATATCCAAGCTTTGATCGTTGAAAATATATCTTTTTTTACCAATATTTCGTTTTGTTTTCCCGACGATGGTTTCGCTCATGATAATACCGTAAGGCTTAGCTTAAATGGTACACAAGTAAATTGTATTTTATTGGAGGATTGTTTTCTATTCGACAAAACGAGAATTTCAAGACGTTCTCATTACGTTCTATTATTTTTTCTTTAGTTTAATATTTTATTTTATTCTTTGTGAAAAAAATCGAATCAAAACAAACATTTACAACGAATAACAAACATCCATCGATGCAAAACGTTCAATAAAATAAAAAGCTTGAATTAACAAAAATCCTAAACGGTTCAATTTCAAATCCATCCAATCGAACACATTTTTATTACATAAAAAAACAACGAAATAAAACAAAAAACACGTGATTGGCATTCGATCAAAAAGCGTTTACGTAACAAATTCAAATCGCGAAATCGCATTACGTATTTTTAACGCTTTTCCACGGGCAAGCAGATCAAACAGACTCGTCAAATTTCACGCTCGACATGTCGCCATACATACGGATTGATCCGCGTTTAAAAAATTCCGCCTAAATAAATTCCACCCTTAGAATAATTACAATTCAAACATTTATCCGAGACGATCAAACAAATGGGCCGAACTCGACTTTTCCTCATACACGCGATGTGTGTTTGCGTTTTGCGCGAAGTGTATGTGTTGCTTTTGTGTGGTCGTTGTCGAAGGTTTTGATTGAAAATCGGTATATGGAGCCTTTTTTTGTGGATGTGTTATTTTGGGTTTTTATATGTTTCGTTTTGTCTAGAATTGTTGAGGCTAAGCTCGATTCTGACATAAATTGGATGTGCTTAATAGAAAGATAATTGATTCTCTTTTTCAATATGTTCTAAGCTTATTATCATTGTATGTATTATATATAATTTTATTACAAAAAATATATAAAAAATAAGAGCTTTTCGTTTTTGATAAAGGGAAGATCTTGGAAAACTATAATAAATATGATACTAAAATGATATCAGATCGATGATATTAATTTATTAATCGCATTATTATATATGAAGCTTTAGATTAGTGATCAATTGAAACTAGTAATCAACATAAAATTAAATCATATTATTATCATTATATACAAAATTCATTTCACGTCAAAGGCTTCGAAAGATAAAGACAAAAATCTTGGGTGATTATTACTTATAGAGTGTGTTTATATTTGGTAAAAAAGAAGGTAACTTTTGATAAATTCTATTGAACCAAATTATATAGGATCAATGTGTACACAATAATGTAATGATTGAATTACACGTCGCATAATTTTAGTGATTAATCCGAAAAAACACAGTTAAATTAAAATATCCTTAAAACTTTTGTCTTGCTGAAATTAGTATCGTTAACAATTCTAAATCATATAAATATTGTATTAAAAATGTTCAACACCAATGTTCATTACTTCACAATCTAATTATATTTAAAAATTAATACAATAAACTCTATATACAAACAATTTTTAATGAAAAAAACACACAAAAACCTCTCTAAAGATCCCAACGATTAATTAAAATTTTTCAAAAAAAAAAAATATTAAGACACGAACGAAGAACTCACTTATCGGGTTTTCGAAATTGAGACCGGCGCTTAGCCCCTCCCCCCCTCGCGTCAGCGTTTCTCCATTATTAACGCTTCAATGCGCGCGAAATATTCATTTACTCGAACATTTTTCAGAGAACGGAGAGGTTCCCAAAGCGCGGCGCGTGGCCCCGTCTCCTTTTCCCTCCACGGTATGTTTGCACGGCCCCGGGAACTAACTACAAAGTGAATGTTCTGTTTGCGCGGTCGCTCACGCGGAAAAATTACCCCCCCTTTCCTCTTGCCCGTGTGGGGTTTTCGGGAAAACTGCCCCTCCCCCCTCTTGGTGAGAGTCGCCCACACCTCGGGTTTTTCTCGTTTTTCCGGGATAGGTTCTGCTCTTCCCGGGATCGCTTCCCGGGAGTGTGTTTGCTCGCTTCGTTAGGGTCGTTGATAGGTGACGTCAGAGCTTGTTTGATTTTTTAATGTTTTCCGAAAATTGGTTATTATGCCTCGGTGTTTTATTTTTGCGTGTTTTATATTACCTATGGATTGAATAAATATGTTGAATATTTAAAAAAAATAATCCAGTTTTCATATGAACATTTATAATAGGATATACAATCATATCTATGAAATTTTTCATCAATGATTTAATTTCGTAATCATTTCAAATATATAAAAATTAATAGGGTTTCTTGAAAATAAAATTAATATGTAAATATGTATTTTTTAATAATACCTTCAGATTTTATCTAAATATTATTAAATTATTTTTTTGAAGATAGGTCATCTATAATAGTAAATTTTCAATTATAAACCAATCATCGCATTACTCAAAATATACAAAAAAGGAATATTAAAATATCATTATTTTTTTATTCTGAAACTTTTATTCTATTCAATTTTTATTACCATATTGTTTCATATAAAATATAAAAGACTCGTTTAAATTCTAAAAGCACTGTTATTTATAAACGTACAGATAATATATTACAAAAAAAATCGAAATTGAAATCAAATGTTTTTTATTATTTGTGATAAAAGCGTAGATTTAAAACATTTCCATCAGAAAAAAGCTTTTTAAATTTTTCAAGCTCACGATTTTAATAATCCGAAAACTCACAATTATGGCGACTTTATATGATATACAAAATATAATAAATCGATACAAAAACAAAATAAAATACGAAAAAATTCCCGAAAAAGCTTTGAGTCGATCACGACGAGCGATTTGATTGCGTTCGACGTTTTTATATACATGACACAAAGGCGAAAAGCGGCCCAAAGTTCATTCTAAGGGCGCAGACGCCATCTGATCCCTCAGCGCGAATTTGTATATCGAAAAATAATATATAAAATATCGACGGGAATACAAAATGTATAAATGTTTTATTATTAGAGCTTTCCCGGGGGAGTCTGGGGCCCCGAGCTTTGCGCCGCGGGCGTTTGCGTTGATTGCCTCGTCATTGCGGAGCTCCCCTGTCGAAAATTTTCCAGGGGTTTTCCGGGGTTTTTCCGAGGGGCGGAAAATGTAACAAGTCAGCGGCTTATGACGACATTCATCATGAAGATCGCGGTTGTGCTGGGCTTCGTCTGAGGGATCTTAGCTGCGCTCTTCCGACGAATGTGATATTATTTTCGTAATCTGAAATTATTCATTTGATGATTATTTAATATTTTTTAATTATATGATCCTTCACACTTTGATATTAAACTATTGGAAAAATAATATAATTTAAAATTCAGTATTATTTCATATAATAAACATATCTAAATCTACCCATTTTAATATGTACACAATAACCCGAACGCTCTATTAAAATTAACGGCTCAAACAACAAACGCGACGATAAAATCATTACAAAATAGTTACAACAAAATCACAAAGGCCCTTTTATTACGAGCCCATTCGAAATATTCCCACAGACGATTGTTTGGCGCGAAATTCAAACCGCGAAACCGTTTAAACTTTACACCCGTTTAATTGGCGCCACGAAGCAAGGTGTAAAAATCGCGTTAAATGATTTTAATTTTACGATCGAGACTGATCTTATGGACGCTTTTCATTGTGTGTATTTACACTGAAACGACCATCGTGAAAAGTCTCCTTTTCGAGGTGTATATATGGACCATTTATTTTGAAAGTGGTGCAAGTCCATTTTTGAAAAAAAATGAGATATCCCGTAATTCATGCTTAATTTAATGTAAATTTTTTATGTATAATTAGTCCATATTTAATTTCTTAAAAAATTCCCATGTTTTGTACAGCTTAAAATCGGTCGGTGAATGAAATTGTATAATCGTTGATTTTGAAAGTGGTGTAAGTCCAATTGACACCGGCAGGTGGCTCTGCAGGTGATATGTGTACAGGAAAAAATCGAAATTTACAAATGGCATTGATGTGGTAAAGGTTGTCCAGTCGTTGGAAAATAACATTCACATAATTGATCACAAATTTTACTCGGGGCATTCATACCTTCCGAACGATGCAGATTTTGGCATCATAGAAATGGCATTGCGAAAAAAAGAATATTCTGTACACACCACAAGATTATTATGATGTAATAACACAATGTAGAAAACATGACAAATTTATTTTACATGAAATGAAACGAGAGAATTTCGTTTCAAGAAAAAATCTTCAAAATGCGATTAAAAACAGATTAAAAAAACACTAATGGTGAACAGGTCTATTGGTTGCAAATATGTTGGTTGAGGTTTTCAAAAGTGCACCATATACTATTTTATATAAAACATCGATGAAGGACGCCGAATTTAAAACTATAAATTTATTACCCACACGTCCTGGAAGACCGCTAAAATTTGAAAAAAATCGCGCTGGCGCCTTTGTATCAAAAAATTCCAGGCCTATTACTTACGAAAAAAATAAAACATCAAGCAGTTATTACCTTATATACCACCGGTGCATCATGCATATTTCGAAACACTGCCACATGCAGAGCATAAGTAAATACTATCAGTATCTTGTAATTTTGATAATATAATTAGCGTCTAAAATTAAGTTTTATGTCATGTCATGCGTATTTGTAAACAAAATTGGATTAAAATTAAGTATATTTTAAGAGATATTTGATTTTTCAAAACTGAAATTAAACGATTATTACAAATGTCTAATTTTGAAAGTGGTGTAAGTCCATTTACAGCCCATAAATATGTATAATTGTAGTCTAATTTGTCTGAAACAAATCTATATAATCAAATTAAATATTGATAAAACAATAAAAACATTGCCAGACTTCATATTATTTGCCTATATTTTTTAATTAACAGATATGCAAACCTCTAATTATCTCGAAACAAGAGAAAATGGACTTACACCACTATCAAAATAAACGGTCCATATATTTAATATGTCCATCCCTTTTCGGTTTCGTCGCCGGTATACTTCTGACCCCCTTACACTTTTCGGTACTACGTTAATATTTCACGCCGTAATTTTTACGGTCCGGCCTTTACGACCTCTGGCTTTCGACGGTCATTTTCCGGGGTTTTCCCGCGGGATAGTGACCCCGTGGAAAAACCGGGATGAGAAACTCGTCCACTATTATACGCTGTGTTTATTTTACATATTACTCCGAGGATTACCGGGGTAATTCGATATTTATGTATATTCAAAGATTCCGCATAGTTTCAACGTTCATTTGAATATTTTAACAAATTTAAATTATGAATATATAAACAATTCAATCAGCGCGAATAACATTATTTTATTTTGAAAGGATTCTTTGGGTTGTTTTCGTGTGAACTTGATTATATTAATCAGTGCATTTCATACCGAAAACTATATTTTAATCCATGTAAATTTAATCATTCAGTACATTAAAAGCAAAAAATAAAATCGCAAAAATTATTCAGTACGTTTTCATTAAGAGAGCGCTCGCAAAATTTGCAATTTCAACGTTTCGAACACACAATAGAAACACTCGAATAAATCGCACGCGGCCCTTTTCAAAATGAAAAAAAAAACGCATCGTCTCATTAAACAAACTCAAAGCTCGCAAAAACATATTTCACTTCGCACTGCACAATATAAAAGTGAATTCATCGCTGAAAATTTTTTCACTTCATCGCGCTCGCAACTCGAGCAAAAGACCTGCTTTTGACACTCGCTCGCGAATGGTACGGAAAAAAATCATATTAAACGAAAAATATTATATGAAAATTATATAATTTGAAACTCCCGCTTTCATTACGAGAAAGATCGGATGCCGGGAAACACGGATCAAAAGTCGCTAATTAATTTTTGATCCCCTACCCCTCCGGTGTGGGGATATTTTCGTCCCGGGGCGGGGATTTTTCAAACATTTGTTTCATTAATTCTTTTCAAGTTGGCCATGATGAATGTCGAAATTAGAATTTTATAATGGCGATGTTTTAAAGTGTCCTCGCCTTCGCTGTGTTCGGAAAAACAAAGGATTCCCCTTTTCCGAAAAGAGGTTTTTAAAGTCATTAACGGCGATGGGATGGGACTCTTCTAGAGTTTTTCTCTATTGCGGAAGGGTTTCTTTTCTATGGAATTATATTATGAATGATTCTCAAAATGTGGGACGATTGACATTTTCAATAATTATGTTTACAGTATCTTTTGTGGAATATGATTTGAGAATAATATATTTGTTATTGAAGCTATTAAAAAATAACTACTTGAATATTTTAGGATCTGATATGTATTATAATACAAACATGTAGTTCAAAGTTATAAAACTTATCAAAGAATTTCTGAATAAAATCATGCATATCATTGAATTATTCATATTTATTAAATAATTTTTTTTAATGATGAAAAAATAGTTATTGATAAATTGATAAATGAACAAGTAATTATCTTGTATTTAAAAAAATCTCTTATAAGATAATATAATAGTGGTTGACCATGAATTATACCAGTAATTGAACACGTCTTAGAAAAACGTGAAAATTATGGTTTTTAAAGACAGTAATAATTTTGAAAGGGTGCGATATATTAGTTATTTATTACATCTCATCTATAACACCCTTTCCGAAAGATTATCATTTTTAAAAACCTCAATTTTTACATTTTTCTGAGAAGTGGTCAACCACAGATACACGGTCAACCACCGGTGTTGTTGTCTTATTTAAAAAATACTTTATATCATTCTATAACAAACCATTATCGTTATGTTACAACGTCGACGGATTTCAAAGACACATCACCACCTCCAAAGTGAAAACAAACAGACGCCGATCCGAAAAAAAGTTTTAAAACCGCAACCGTCATAGTGAACCCCTTCCGACTTTTGCTTTTCGCAACTCGCAAAAGAGAAAGACGCCAGTCGAATCCCTTGTAATGTTATACGCCGATTTTTCGAATGGTAATCGTATTCGAGAAAGGAAGGATGTTGTAACCGGGGCGGAGGTATCGTGTTCTCGATTTTGTTTCTGCGACTTTTTTCGCACTTTTTTCTCCGCCATTTTCGTGTTGTTTCTCCGCTTTGCTGGCTATTTTTTTTTCGAGGTTGTTGTCGGTGCACGACCGACCGGTGTTGTAGTCGCTTTTATTTATTTTCCCGTTGAATTATGGCGTTCATGAATATTCATCATTTTTTGGAGCCGTTGGGCCGAATCTGGGCGAGGGGGTTGGAAGGGCGATTTTCACTAACAGGTACACCCTTAAATAATTTATACGCGAGCGATGAAAGCCTACCAGAAAACATTGCGTAAATAAATATTTCACGCGTGTAATGGATGCTCCGCGCTTTCGCCCGTTTTTCTCGGACCGTGCTAATTGGACCACTATGAAAAAGTGTTTAAATTTTTGCGCTCGTTTGATCGTTGGTGAATTTTCAACGTTTGCATTCTGCTCAAATTGAGTTGGTGTTGAAATTTGTATAGATTTTTTAACGGCCGTCGGTAATGAACGATTTTGTTAGTGATTGTTTAATGTGCTACGATTTCACAGTGATTGGAAAATAATTTGAGTATTGAACGTATTTAGATTACTAAATTTGTTTATTTATTGAGAATATATATTTTTAAATTGTCATCATTATCATATATTACTTAAATAAATGAGATTTTTCCAATATCATGTAAAATTCGTATATTTTTCCTTATCACAATCAACGATAAGTGGAAAAAAAGTGATGTCGTAAAAAAACTATTATATTATATAACAAGCTATTCATTTAAAAATAATTTTATATTAATATTTCATGATCACATTCATTAAAATATTGTATACGTTTTTATTTAATTTATGTATTAATATTATTACTGAATATTTAAACAGTTTAGAAATAAAAATTGGATACAAACCATTTCTGATGAACAGCATACGATCACGTTCAAATCATTTTTCATTTGACTATGTCATTTCTCACTTATCATCCCATTATTAGTAAGAAATAAAATATTCGGAAAAACCAAACGTTGACATTTTCCGGATAGCAATACAGAAAGACTCACATCGCTTTTTATTCGAACTGACAATTTCGAACGTTATCAGACGTTTATTCGATAACTTCGGCGGCAATATCCATCCGATTTGAATAAAAATACACTAAATTCGGTTCGGTTCTATACGCACTTATATACGTATATATGTATGAAACTTTCCATCAAAAGTTTTTCATAATGCCCCGTGTTCTTGGGTCCCGTCGTCGCGGGGGCTAAGAGAGAGTGTTTTCAAGGTGTATGGTGTGGGGTCGGGAAACTCTCGCCATATCGCGAAATTTATTATTTAAATATGAAAGAAGGTGGTGGTGGTGGAAAAAGAACGAACAAAGTGGCTGTACAGGGTGTGACAAAGGTGTCGAAAATCTCGCCGGTTGTTCGATAGATCTGATACTGTTTATTTGAGAGATTTCGTGACGGAGAAGTAAAAGATTTATGCCGATTTTCGATGATGGAAAGTTTATATGTTTTATATCAAAAATATATTATGATTATGTAAATTGTATTAATTTGCTTTAATATTTTATTATGTGATGGTGAAACGTGGTTAAATTTTGTATTAAAAACATGTTTTTGAATATTTAATGTATATGTAATGATGGTGAGTAAACTAGTTCGAAGTAAATATCTCAACACGTTACAACTTTTCCGTATATATTTTCGAAAAGATTCCCATCAACTTTGGCCATAAAATTTCCTTTCCAGTCATATCAATATACCTAAATTTTGTACACAATAAATTTTTAATGTCATTTTCATCGATTTTGTCACGTAAAGAGCGTGTACAATATTCGAAAAAATTTTACGCCTACAAATATTATTAGGCGTAATCGCCAACAACGACAGCAATAATCGTTATACGACGCCATAAAAAGTATTATACTTTTTTATTAACACTCGTAAATATAACAACTCGACCTGAACGCCGAAAGTAAAACAGAGAAACCGCTAATAGCCATATTTAGATCCATACAGATAGATAAAAACGTATTAGCTTTGGAGATACAGCAACCTGTCGAATTTTTAATTCATATATCAGTGATTTATTTTATACGGAAATTCATGCAAATATATTCTTTATATTATTACAAAGAATTTTAATTTAATTTTGACTTGAATCAAATATTGTAAAAGCTCGTGCGAAAACAATGATCTCGAAGTGGCAACATCGTCGTAGATTAGAATTATTTAGACGGCTCTTCGTCTAGCGTGCACCGACGACAATTTTATGAGCTTTTCCGGAAAATGCTTTTCTTTTCCGCGGAAGAAAGAAGATCCCGTGGCCCAATTCGGGACCCGGTTATAAAAAATAAAATGATTCTTTTATGGCCTCCGTTCCGGCCGAAAGGTGGAACTCTTTGCCGCTTTCTCTTCTTTCACAATAAAAAAAATGTTGAGGAGGAAAATTTGCTTATATTATACGCGACAGTGAAAGTAGTGCTTTGCGGAAAAGTGTAAGAAAATTTGTATATTGATTTATTCGAAATTTTTCATTAAATAAATGCTACTTATTCTTCGAATGCATAAAAAATCAAGAAAATTATCTTATACGTCCATCGTATCTATAAAATATCCAGCAAACAAAGTAATTTAACAATCCACTACAATTTAACAAGCATTTGCTCAGAGTAGTACAATTGCTTCGTCTTTACATTGTTCCTGTAAACACACTAGAGACTATCTTTTGCACATACGAAACCGGCACGTCTAGGAAAATTTTTATGCAGCTTTAAAAACGCGCATTATCGATGCGATACATTACGACTTCGACAGTAAAACCTATTTTTCAGCGAGCGCATATTCCCAGACCGTAATTTTCAGAACTCCATAAAACGACACTGGAGATTTTCCACGGAAAGAACACATTGTGTTCTCCACTATCCAGAATTTCCATATGCGACTTTATATTTTGCGTCGATAATTTTCGCTTTCGCCGAATCAAATTCGCGATTTCGGCTGCGGGGGAATAAATTTCACGCGTCGAATCGTCGGATGACGACTTTCGTTCGGATATCTCGCATCAATCATGTCGAAAATGCGATAAATCGAAGATTAATAACGCCGGCGACTTTCGAATCGGCATAATTCGAAAGCCTACAGTTAATCCTCGATAGTGAGAAATTATGAATATATCGAATTTCTGAACAACAATATGAAAATATGAACGAACTTGATAATCACTCGCACGTATTCGAATTAAAAAAAGATTAATTTCGCTTATAGACATCCGCAAAATGAAATATAAGTATTCGTGTTTTCGCACAAACATCGCCGTTTTCCATTGTAATTTATGTAAATAGTCAATATTTGTAGAGCTCATTCTTCATGAATATTGTATGAGAACCACTACTTCTTGGTTTCATCTTTCGGTAAGGAAAGATTTGGTTTTTATTATCGTTATGTGCATATAAAGATCTTCCGCACCGCGTGCACTGATTCAATGGGGAATCTATAAAAAAAGAGTTATATGGCGAAAGTTCATTCATAAATATCGTGGTGTTTGCGTTACAATTGTAATGTTGTTTTGTTACTATTCTCATACGGGTTCTGCGAAATTTCTGTAAACGTATGAATTATTCAGTTCGCATTATCGTCCGATAGAATTTCGTTCATGTTAAGTTATTCCAATATACTGGTTGAATTATCGGAATGTATTATATTATGTGCGATGGTTTGAATACCTTTACTTGATTCAGAAATAATGTATTGTTCGAATTTTTCTCATACATAGTCGACAAAATAATAAAAAATATAAATTTTGCAGCTTTACATCATAGTGTAATAAAGAAATATTTGCCATACCAGTAATATAATAAATTTTATATCATTCATTTGGTAATTTTATGAATAATAAATAAATGTTACTAAAAATAAAAGATGATTTCAGTACTTTTTACATTGATACTTTCATTTTATTGACACAAAAAACCATCCAAACTCCATCGATAACAAAAAATCTTTCACGTCACATAAAATGCATATCTCTATAAATCGACATTAAGACACGAAAACAAAATTCTAATAAATCGAACGAGTCACCCACTGATTCACAAACTTCCCCACTTTCACCTTCGTAAAAACACCCACACACCAAAATATAAAACACTAAATGAACGAGCGATAAAACCCATCTAAACGCGCTAATTCGCGGCATTCGCTCATATTTATTTCACGCGTTTATCGCGCGGGCATTCGAGTCGTTAAAATTTAATCGCGGCCTCTTTCGCGCTTCTGGCTTTTTTTTCATAAATTTGCACTCGTATATAGGGCATTTTATGTGTTTTTCCGGCACTCGGGTGCCCCCCATGGCCGGGAGCAATTGACGGAACGGCGCGTAACAAATCAAATAAAATCGTGATTTGTTTGCCGCCGTTCGCAATACAATAAATACGTACGCGAGCTATTCTGGATTTGACGATCGTTTTGTATTCTTTTTTTTTTCGTTTTGCTTTGTGTTTATTTTGTCTTTAAATATGATTTTTTTTTGAGATTTTTAGTCGTGTGTTTGGGAAGTTTGACAGGTTTTGAAACATGATTTCGCTGTTAGAATTTATTTTGTAGTTTTATTGAACTGTGAGTTAAAAAAATATGATTTTTACTATGTGACTATTATATTATATAATATAATAAAAAAAAATCATATTTTTTTGTTTTGTTTTATATAAGTTTCCATTCTTGTTTATGAAGAGTTGAAGATTTTGTTATATAAAAAGATAAATATATTTCCATACAAGAAACCAAAGTAAATACAATATGAATATATAAGATGAAAAAACTTGAAGTAATGTTAAAATTGTATCCATAACAATATTTATGATTTGAAATGATATAATACTTAAGTGGCAATATTTTTTTCATCAGTATAGATTTCATTTTTCGATTTTCTGAAAATAATTTTATTGCAAGCAATTTTTTCAACGTTTTCCTCACTCCAAGATTTTTTCCATCAAATTTTCCACACTGAAATTGAACATTCATAACACTTAAAAAAACATCATCACGGGACTACATATGTATATCCAACATAAAAAATAGTTGAAATACAATTTCCTCATCCTATCAATCCACAATAAAATTTTCTACATTTCACCTATCAAATCCTATCATTTTCCGATAATTTACCGAAACTAAAAAAAAAATTCTCCGAGCATTTTCCGAATTCATTCGCACATTTCAACAAACTTATACCAAAACGCACGAACGGCACAAAATGGCATTATAATGTCGCCCGTGAATATGTAAGAGGCGCGCAAAAAAACTCCCTTTTCCCTCAGACCCACACGCACACATCGAAAAAAGGGAGCATAATAATATGAAAAATAAAATTTCCCCATTCGGCGTATGCGGATGATATAAGGAGCATTAGTTAGGTCTCTTTTATTCGTCTCGTCTCGGCGCACCGTTTTATTTCATTCTTTGCGCGCATAAATACGCTATCACTTTTCGTTATCGTTCCCGAGGCGCGTCAGAGCTCGGAAAATCGTCGCGGAAATTTTTCCAGGAAGACTGCGAAATTTTTCCTCTATCCCCCTCCTGGAGAGAGCGGGCCCTTATTTATGTATGGGAGAGCCGTTCGGATTGAGCCGATTTTAAATTGGCCAATTACTATGTTCGCGGAGTGTTATTTGCGGGTCGGTTTGAAAGTTTTGAGATTTGTTTCAGACATGTGATGTGAAATTTGGGATATGATTCGTCAATTTATTATTATTTTATTTGTTTCAGTTATTGATTGATTATATAGGATGGCTACTAAAAGACCAAAAAATTTTAAAGAGTTATAACTTATTCAATTTCAATCTTTTGTATTATATTATTTTACAGTTTATATAGCAACTTTTGTAGACTAAAATGGTAACATATTATAATGTCCAACAAGGATTAAAACTTATTGGGTTTTTATACAATATTACGAGAAAGATCAAATATTGAGACAGAGAAAATACTGCATAGTACAATTTTCGGGATGAAATTCATGCTGATTTGTTTCCCTGGGATTTTCAGTACCTTGAAATCAGCAGTTTTGTTTATTGACGTACTTGCTTAAAGTGAGCTTCTTCACTCATTATTTATTAATGTTACCAGTATTTTCTCGGAGTTTCAATAATTGATTTTTCACTAAAATAAAAAAACCCAACGATTTGTACTCGTTGCTAGACATTATACGTAACTATAATATTTTAATCTTAAAGGTTTTCTCTATTAACTGTTTAAAAAGTTTTGAGTTTTTTTAAACCCTTCAGTCTTTCAGTGGTCACCCTGCATTATTAAAAAAATGGTATTCTTATACAAAATTTAATTTTTTTTCAGATATCTGAAACAGCAAACGAAACCGTCGTAGTAAGCACCTTATCATTTTCACCAACTCCCGAAGACGACGGCACAAACCTTCGATGTCGAGCTGAAAACACCCGTCTTCCATCATCATCATTGGACGACTCCTTCACCCTCAACGTAGTCTGTGAGTACCAAAAATTCAACATCTTAACCTCAATTTAAAAAATTCGTATTTCAACTGCAACACAATTAAACCGTCTCGAATTAATAACAGGGAACGGGCACAGATGTCGACCGCTCGCATAATTTCGGTTTCGATTTAATATGCGGCAATATTCGGCCGATTAAAGCGCGCCCCCATGGGGGCCCTCCAGCATTGGAGCCCCACTGTCTGAGGCTCCTTTGACCGAAATTCAACGCGTACGAGTTACAGTTATGTGGATATCCCAATTCCGGTTGAATAGAGCCACTCGTGGTACTTAGAAACGGGCTATTGAATTATGCAAATTATCTTTTTCAAGCTTTTATTAGCTTGTTTATATTGAATTTTAGTACGAGAAATGTCTTGTCGGTTCGTATCGAACGTGCGTATTTGTATTTAATTGAATTGATTGATTTTGATTCGGCAAACACGAACCGTTATTTACATGTCGATATTGGTTTTGGGTATAACGCATTGGAATTACACAAACGGCAAAGGTTAATTAGCGCTTTAGCAAGATTATATTCAATCGATTTCAACTGAAACTATCAATTGAAAATGTCCGAATGTTTTCGAATGCGCTCGTTGATTGTGTGCGGAAATTGCAATCGGTTATTCGAACTAATTGCGATAGATTCGTTTTTGAATAATGCGAAACGTGTTTGTATAAACGGATCGTTTCCACGATTGAATCCTGTCATATTTTATATTAACTCAATATATTCGCAACAATTTAACTATCGATACGCATAAAAACCGACTTATTTATCGAACGAGTACCGAAACACCTTACGAACAGATCAAGCAAGACGAACGAGCGAAATTTCGAAACATCCCCCGTAAAAGTGACACGAAAAGCGACAATTCGACTCCTCGAGCGAATTTCCCCATATAAGTAAAAGTCGTGCACATACACACACCCGTAGAAATAGCTCGCGATTTTTACGGCGCTCGCGCTTCCGGAAAACGTTGCTCGGAACCGGAAACGGCCCGTCGTCAAACTCAACTTTCAACCCCGTATAACCACTGTACCCTTACCTCTACCCTTAGGTCATGAGCGCTCAACTGTGGGTATGTCAATCTGTAGTTTTTTTTTTATTGATATGGTATTTTTAAATTTTTTTGTCATCGTAAATAATCATTCATTCAAGCTTTTTTTTTTTAAATGAAAATCTTTCAAATTGCTTTCATTATCTGTTTATTAAAGTTCATTTGTTTTAAATTTAACCATATCATTTTTGAAATTTCAAAATCAAAATTAATAAAAAAAGATTGTCCAACATCATCTCTATCTTGTTGTTGTTAAAATGTGTTTTGTAAAAGATCACAAAATCTCCAACCAATTTATTCATAAATTTTTACTAATAAAAATCTTTCAAATTGCTTTCCATATCTGTTTAATTGAATTTTATAAGTTTTACCATTGAACCATATCTTGTTTTAAAGGTAAAAATTAAAATGAATAAAAAATTCGTGCCATTATTTCAAATTAAAAATATGTCTCACAAAAGGTCACGAAATCTCCATTCAGTTTATTCATATTTTTTTTATTAGCACTCGTATTTTTTTTATTTTCTACATATAATACTATTATGTTTATGTTTCATTCTAACTATATTTTTTTTAATATAATATACATTTTCTACTAAAATTTTATATGCATCATTCAATGCATTAGTAAAGTGCCGAACTAATAAATGAAAAAGCTGTTTTCATAACTTTCGTTCAGGCACTCAATCACTTGACCTCATTTCACAACACATATTTACAAATCCAATTGATGCATTATCGTTTCTCAAAACAGACTTTTCATATAAAAAAAACCAATCGATTCTACACTCGATATCAATCTCATCCCTACATATCCGAACTAAACGGCGTAATCAAACTCTCACATCCAGCACAAAATTAACTCAAAAATAAACCGTTCCAAAGCCCTCGTTGGCGACCACTGCCTTACATCAACATACTCCTCGTACATACCCAAACCCAGGTATGTGAGGTACTTCCCCTTAGGTGGGCCTCATTAAATCGCGACACTAAAACGGCGACGTCCCCGGGAACTACCGTCTCTTTTAGACGTTCGACCGTACCTATCTCTCCGCAGCTACCCGGGTACTACCCAGTGCCTAGGTAGGTACCGAGGACCGTGTACCGACATCCGTTTCCTTGTCTATTGCCAAACTCGCTCTAATAAAACACGGTCTCCCACACCGCGTCGGGTCCGTATACGTACGGCTCGTGTCGAGTTTAAATCGTTCTAAGAACGGCCCGTGGCGGGACAAAGTCGAGATTTACTGGCAAAAATTGTTAAATATATGATTTTTGATGGATTGAGTCTATGTTTAATTGGATTGGATCGAATTTTTTAGTTTAAGTGATAAGTTTTGATTGAAAGACGTTTGAATGGTGAAGGAATGTTTAATGAGATTTTTTTTTGAAGTATTATATAAAATTTGAATATTGAAGATAGTGAATATAAAATATAAGGTATTTGAATGTGTTTCGAAAAACAATCCATCGTCTGCAAAAGTGCAAGAGGGCGTTTTCGAAACGGCAAAGAACAAACAAGGACTCCGAGATAACTTGTTTCCGCAGAATAACAGTTCAAGTTCTCTCGTCGGCTTGGCCGCAAAGTTGGCAAATTGGCCTTTGTTCGTCAAGAGTCATGACTTGGCGAATTTCTTTCGACCTCCACACTCATTATACATACTGTTATAATCATAGTCATCGTACGATCGAGATTTCTACGATATCTTATCCAATTTTCTTCGGATAGTAAATGTTTGCCTTTCGAAGTTGCGCGATTTTGATTCCGGACGAGCTTAATGATTTCATTTTATTTTATACAAAAATTATTTTAATTAAACTATTATATGATTAAAATTATATAACTATTTGAAACAAACCCTTATATCATATTATATAAAAATAATCATTAAAATATCCGAAAAAAATCTCTTATAATTCGCGACAAGCGAAATTTTCCGCAATATATCGCCGCACCCGACCCAGCAGCAGGTTCCATTTCATCAGAAAACCCATTAAGTGCGCACAATAGGTATGCTCGATCGGAAAAACCAATTTCCCCGACGACCACCGATGCAAGAGGACCACTATACCTCGAAAGCCTTGACCTTGCCGGTCAAACAATCGCCGTTGGAGGATCGCATTATTTCGCACCCTGCGGTTTTCGCAGAGACGTACTCACGCTCGGAAAAATCGACTCATCATTTTCCGATTTTCCACCCCGTCTGTGCTAGGGCCCTTCGACTCCTTTATTTTAAGGTACAGTTGCTCGTAAATAGACTCGGGTTAGGGTAGCGTTACAAAACGGTGGGTTTGATTCACCGTGTTGCTTTGTGAACGATGAATGCGATGATGGACGTGTGGAAATTTTCAGGGAAATTTATCGTGTGGCTATTGACGTGATGAATGTGTTCTTAGATCTATTGAATGCATTTATGATGTGCAGCGTTAAATGGATGAACTATCTATTTAGTGTTGATTCATATCAAGCTAATGTTCACGGAGTAGTTTCTTGATGAGACTTTTCAAATATATTAGTTTCTAACGGTTATTGCAGCTAATTAATGTGTAGTATTATTAATAATATGATTGATTTGGAACTGATTTATTAGAGATAGTTTTTATATTATATTTAGTTACTCGGAAATTATATTTCTCATATTATTTATATAAGAAATATTACTTTTCGTGTAATGGAAATTGTATAGGTAATATACAGAGTGATAAAAAATGTCTCCTAAAAGCCTTAAAGAAGTGATAGGTTATGTTATTTGGAATTTTTTTAAGCCAAACATACTTTTGTCCAAAGTATCATAGTTTTCGAGTTATTATTATTATTTCGATTTTTATGAACAAAATCAAAATTTCGCACTTGTGCCTTAATAATACCCTAATAAAAGGTAAAATGTCAGACAATTTTTTTTGTTTGTTTATTGTATATATTCCATAAGTATGAATGAAAACTATTTAAAATATATGATTATTTATAAAAATTTTGCTGAAGTTAAGGGAATCTAGAGTTTTTTGGTATTTCTTTAAAAAAATGGATACCCAAAGTATTGAAATATTTTTAAAAACATCTCTGTTTATAGCTATTTCGATTGATGTATTGAAAATTCTGATATCTAATTGACTTTCAAAATTAATGATAATGAAAATAATAAAAATTAAATAATATGATTTTTTATGTTGTAAGAAGTATTATAATTCAAATTGATACCAAAATCATAAAACGAATCTACTCAAAACAACCATTATTACAATTTTTTCAGATAACATTTCCCTATGACAAAATCTTCACACATAAACAAAACAAAAATTCACATCACTCACCACCAAACACCCACACGTCCACCATTATTTATAAACATATATATTTTACTGAGACTCCATTTAATTAAATCGTGCTCCTGTACAATAAACACACGCGTCCCGCCGACGAAAGGGAGACGAACAAGGGTTGGAAATAATGGAAGTTTGTCGTTTTTGCGAATCTCATCGTACCACGGCGAGCTTTATTTATACATACTCGTATACACGGGGACCCACGCAATGAACGACGTGTTAATCTTACTTGAACGTTTGATGTCCACATTCTGTGCAAGGTGTTGTTTATTCGTGGACCGGCGTGTACGCGTGAGGCTTTGATGGCGGGTATTTGCTGGACGGATGGTCAGAGTTTTATTGGTGGATGGGTTTTTTTGTGATGGATTGTTTTTAGAATGTTTTTTTTCTATTTTGTTTGTGGTTTTTTTGGTGTAGGGGTGTTTTTTTTGGGGAATTTGTTGATGGTGATATACTGTTAATGGATTTTTTTAATGTTTATACGTTCGAATTTTTGATATGAGTAATTGAATATAATAAAAAAGGACTGAAGTGCCTAAAAAATTCAAAATCGTTTTTATGCCAGAAATATGTTTTATATACCAACGCCAATGTTTTAAAATATGGTCCAAGTCCCCAAAATCGGTTTTTGTCAACAGTGGACTTGTATCAGTTGTATAAGCCACTATGAGAATTTATCTATCTCAAAATCATAAAAGTGTCACTTAAGACCTTTTTAATTCCGATATTCAATTGAAATTATCGAAACATCTGATAAAAATATTTTATGAGATCATTGACGGGGCTATTTTCCCAAATCGACTTTTTCCATGTGATGAATCATTGTTCTTATTTATCACGTGATAAGTTTATATGACGTCACTTTTTAGAGAAAATTGAACCAGTTTTTTAAAAAAATTTCAGGGTTAAAAAATGGTTGAATACTATATTTTCAATATTGACATTACGATTTGGGCTTTGAAATATATATTTTTCTTTTTGATGTATTTTTGAAAAGCTTTGATTCATAATAATATTATATTATATTATAATACTTCTCCGTATGACATACTCGTATGTATTATCATTCATAATTCGAATAGTACAGACATTAAAATTTGTCATAATTTTGAAAAGAAATAAAATTTGAGTTTACGATCGTTTTACATCACACATTAAAAAAAGTGTTAAAAAGTCTACAGTACTCCATAAAAATATTGAAAAGATTAAAATTGGGTTTATTTCCACTCAAACAGATATAAATCAATCCATTTTCACTTCGCACCCACACCATCCATCGTCCTAAGTGCAGTGCAACATTCGAGATTTCCGCATCTTTCAAAATCGGCGCTGGAAAAGCATCAAAAAGCAAAAGGGCGAGGGTAGCAAAAATCCAGCGGAAATCTCGAAGAAAATCACAATTTTCCCGGATCAATATAAATCGAAAACGGCGTCTGACTCTGAACTGTACCGCTCACTATTACTATGCGCAATATCGGGACGCGGATTCCGTACGGCCGACACTTTGCGATTTATGGCAGAAATTACGGTTATGGCCAATTGAGCTGTTTTCAATCAGAATTTAGAGACATCTTAGCCGTAAATTCTCGGTCTGAGGGACGTCCCAGTCGGCGATGGGCAGAGCGCGAGGGCGGTAAATTCGCGCTCGCAATAAAACCGGAGGAATGCCATTTCGACGCTGTGCGATTTCTGGGAAAAAGTGTTTTTCCGTAAGAATAAGTGTCGTGTTGGAAATTTTAGGTTTGTTGTGTGTGTGTGCGATTGTAGGGTTTGAGTATCTGTCGGTGCGATCGTGTAGGAAATTAGTTTTTCGATGGATGCAGGTAGATTCGAGCCGGAGGGAGGTATCGTATGTTGGGAAATGTTGACGGGATGAATTTTTTTTGTTTGATTTTTTTTGCATGCAGTAGTTTTGCCTTTTCGTTTATTATTTTTTACGAGTTTTCAAAACAAATTCTCGTATTTTTGAAATCCGAGCATATTTTTATTTATTTGGATGCTAAAATATTTTTATTTCACGTATTCGTGAAAGTCAATGGTTTAATCTTGTCAAAAGTATTGACTTTTTACTTTCGATTTGAAATCATATAATATATCAAAGAATCATTTTTTTTTTAATATCTTCCACCTATCATTTTATATAAATGATGCAAAAAATAATAAAAATACTTGAACTTTCATTGATAACAAAAAAAAATTGTTATACAGTTTATAATTTAAAATATACATAATATAATGGCAAAGTAGTACTTTTTTAATTTTATATCACGTTAAAATGAAAAAATATTGCAAAAAAAATTAATGGTTCTTCTTCTTCTTTGAATCATGTTATTTCGGAACCGTGCATAAAGAGGATTTGGTGTATCATAATACAAAAAAAATCATTAAAATTTTCACTAAATTTCAATTTTTTACACAATGGATATATAAACAAATACATCAGTCCAAAAACAATCCCAATCAAAAAAAACACATCGATACCCCAAAAACATCATTCAACTTCAACAATACAAAAAACCAACATCAATCAACAAAAAAGGCCCACACAAAACCGAGCCCCTCGGGCGAACTTTTAACTAACCGCCCTCGTTCCGGTTAATTCTAACCGTCTCCCGCGGCATATAATATATTCATAGGGGCCCGCGCATTTGCACGAACACGCGCCGGCCCTGGTAATTAGGAGGCGGCCGCCGCGCCACTTTCTCGCGGCGCCAAAAGGGTTAAGAACCGAAATTAAGATTCATCACATACGCCGGTGCGCGGACTGCGGTACGGTACGGTCGAATTTGCATTTTTATCGCGGTACGACACACGTAGGCGACAATGGGCGCAAATTTTGAGGGGAGGTTCGACTGGTTTTGGTTTTTGGGTTTTTTTAGTTTTGATTTGTAGAGTGATACAAATAAAATAATTTAATAAACTATTAGGAAAAAACGTGAATTTCATGGAATGTTCGAAAATTAGAGCCAGAAGTGTAGCTAGGGGAGCAAGGGGGTATAGAGACACCTGGGTGCCAAATTGAGAAAGGCGTAAAAATAAGAATTGAAATATCTATTCCCTATCCCTCGATTTACACGGTAGATAGGTTCCTGAGAAAAACGTGTATATCGAAATCGTATATTTTTTAAAGTAAAATCGTGTAAATCGAAAAGTACACAAAAAACGCATAATTTGGTTGTTTTTTCAAGATTTTTATTAACTTAGGTTAGGTTAGGTTAATTTTAGTCCGAAGTCCTAATTTTTGAAGTCCTAATTTTAATAAGCAATTTATAAAAATGTTTAAATATCATGGTCGAAATATCGTTTTGAGGTTACAATTGAAACGTCAAACTACGACGTAATGACAAACGTGCGGGTACGCACCTCGTTGTTTACCTAACAGTGGCTCTTCAATTTTAGTTAGTGATAGAATTCAATGTTAAAATTATTAATGTTATTATTATTGATTATTTTCAACATTTTTTTTTTTTTTTATTTTTTCAAAACCGCGTAAAAGTGAAAACGTGTTAAAAGAGTACCGTGTAAATCGAGGGATAGGTATGTGTATATATGTATATATATATATATATATGTATATATATATATATATATATATAGGAAAAAAAAAAAAAAAAAATATATATATATATATATATATATATATATAGGTATATATGTATATATATATATATATATGTATATATATGTATATATGTATTAAAAATATATATAGTTATACGAAAAAAATTTCGACTGCGGCACCAATTTTTTCATTTACTTACATATTTTGTTTAACAACACTTTTTTCATTCAAAAATTTTCAAAGTTTTTTGATTTTGTTATATTTTAAAATTAAAGGGGGGGGCAATTTTTTAATTTTCCCCCAGGCGCACAATACCCTAGCTATGCCACTGATTAGAGCGTTTTGTTTATTTTTTTATTTTTTTATTAAGAACTATTAGTTCAAAGTAAATTAAAAGAAAGTAAATATTTAAAAAAATAAGATTTTGTGATTTATGTCGTGAAAAAATATATGTAGTTGAAATAGTTAAGTAACGAGTTTTCATAATATTTTTGATAGCTTGTTTCTTAATTTGTTATACTTTCTTTAATAATTGAAATTCTATCGAAGTTAAATCACTCGTAGAATCAAGTTTAGTAGTTTAAACTAAACTCTAAGTATGTATTTTGGATCCTCGGTGTATACTTTACAGTATATTCTTAATCGTATATTTATTTAATTTCAACTTTTCATTAGCAAAACACAAAGTTAACAAGAAAATTCATTATTTTCTATGATCAAAACATCGTCTACAAGTACTCAAAAAATATTATAATAATTTGCTATGAATTTTCTATAAAATCTCTTTAATCTTTCGTTTATTGACATGACTTTGAGTTCTTGATTCAAAGCAACTTTGCAGTAAAAAAAATTTTATAAACCTCCATAGTTATATATTATTATTATTTTATATCGAACAATACAGTCATATATTTTTTTAAATCCCAAAATAACTCAAAATCAAAATCACTATTTACTTCAGCATAATAAATAATTTCATCCCCAAAATTTATTTAAAAAAAAACATTCGACACAAACAAACAAACCGAAACTCCTCCATACTATTTCACATTCGTCATATGGACCGTTTATTTTGATAGTGGTGTAAGTCCATTTTCTCTTGTTTCGAGATAATTAGAGGTTTGCATATCTGTTAATTAAAAAATATAGGCAAATTATATGAAGTCTGGCAATGTTTTTATTGTTTTATCAATATTTAATTTGATTATATAGATTTGTTTTAGACAAATTAGACTACAATTATACATATTTATGGGCTGTAAATGAACTTACACCACTTTCAAAATTAGACATTTGTAATAATCGTTTAATTTCAATTTTGGAAAATCAAATATCTCCTAAAATATACTTTATTTTAATCCAATTTTGTTTACAAATACGCATGACATGACATAAAACTTAATTTTAGACGCTAATTACATTATCAAAATTACAAGATACTGACAGTATTTACTTATGCTCTGCATGTGGCAGTGTTCGAAATATGCATGATGCACCGGTGGTATATAAGGTAATAACTGCTTGATGTCTTTATATTTTTCGTAAGTAATAGGCCTGGCATTTTGGTACAAAGGCGCCAGGGCGATTTTTTCAAATTTTAGCGGTCTTCCAGGACGCGTGGGTAATAAATTTATAGTTTTAAATTCGGCGTCCTTCATCGATGTTTTATATAAAATAGTATATGGTGCACTTTTGAGAAACCTCAACCAACATATTTGCAACCAATAGACCTGTTCGCCATTAGTGTTTTTTTTATCTGTTTTTTTAATCGCATTTGAAGATTCTTCGTTGAAACGAAATTATCTCGTTTCATTTCATGTAAAATAAATTTGTCAAGTTTTCTACATTGTGTTATTACATCATAATAATCTTGTGGTGTGTACAGAATATTCTTTTTTTCGCAATGCCATTTCTATGATGCCAAAATCTGCATCGTTCGGAAGGTATGAATGCCCCGAGAGTAAAAATTTGTGATCAATTATGTGAATGTTATTTTCCAATGACTGGACAACCTCAATGTCATTTGTAAATTTCGATTTTCTCCTGTACACATATCACCTGCAGAGCCACCTACCGGTGTCAATTGGACTTACACCACTTTCAAAATCAATGATTATACAATTTCATTTACCGACCGATTTTAAGCTGTACAAAACATGGAAATTTTTTAAGAAATTAAACATGGACTAATTATACATAAAAAATTTACATTAAATTAAGCATGAATTACGGGATATCTCATTTTTTTTCAAAAATGGACTTGCACCACTTTCAAAATAAATGGTCCATATATTACTACGAATTATATAATGACGTGTTTCTTCTAACCCTTTGGGCACCAGGCGCGGTTGCGTAATGTGCGGTTTGTCTCTGTTATTTCATATTAGCGCTCAGCGAACGCGCGTAACTCTTACGTCTTCGTTCATTATTCACAATTTAACTACTTAGACACGAATGAAAGACTACCGCTGAAGTAGAGGTGTTATAGAAGAGAAGTCGACGTGTCGGTTTTTCAGAGGGCAATATTTCAGAACGTTCTGTGCACGTTCACGCGTGCGGATTATTTTGCGAGTCCGCGCTTAGGGGGTTATTTTGGTGCTTCAAGATGTTTTGTTTGAGTTCATTAATTTTTGTTAAGATCCTTATTAGTATGTATTAAGTGAGACATAGATTTATATTTTTAACGTTCATTTTAGTGTAATTTTATTTATGTCCAGCCCATACAATATATGTATTTTAAAGTATAAAGCTTTTCTGAAATTTAACAAAAGTTTGGTCATTTTATATTTAGCACGTAGTAATTAAGATAATTAATTACCAATAATTTGAAAACGGTTGACTTTCAATATTAATGATGATATAGAATAAATAACAAGTAATACTGAATAATATTGATAATTCACAAATGATAGTAAAATTAATTAACGTACCGCTTTTATAATCAAATAAAAAGATCGTCGATGAATAATGTAAAAGTTTTCTAAATTTATTAGGTTAAATCCCGATTTGAAAAGAACTTTGATGTGACCGGTAATAAATATTTTATTTTACAGTTATTACTGTATAGTTTTTACAGATTATGGTATCTCTCATGTAAAAAGATTTCCAAAAATACCATCTGTAATAGATTTAAAAATACGTTCATCTAAGTTTAGATTACGCCTTTAATCGCTAACTTTGATTTAAAAATCTGTACTTAAAATAAAACTAAACTATTAAAAATTATTTTCCTATAAAAATTATTAATACAAATATGATACTTTGTAAGATGCACATTTCATAACGTTCACATAAAACTACCATACAAATGGATTTTATCTACGTAAAAGATAAATATGCGCAGTTTAATATTGAGTTCGTCTTTCATATTACATTTTTATTATGCCTTTTATGTGAATACCTAGAACACATATTCATTTTTCATCAATATGCACGTATAATAATATCTCACATGATACATTTGAAACCATAAAAACGCTCACTAGCGAAACATTACTTAATTATTTAACAAAAAAAATTAAACGTACGTAGTATATTGAATAGAATGTGGATGATAAAATAAATCGCGTCTGAAAAGGTGTGCCTTTTTTTAAAGGTAGCCCGCGCGGTCGCTTTCCGCTTTTTACGGTTATTCAGATACCGTTTCATGTTTACGGACACTAGTGCTTTTGCAGTACGTTTCTGACCGCAAAAGCCTCGTACTGAAAGCTCGCAACGAGCTTTCCCAACACACACAGAATGGCATTTTTATGAAAGAGCGCCTGCATTAAGTGCACGTGGCCGCAAATCGACGCATCCCCTCATCCCCTTGAAAGCCTCCACTTCACCACATCGACGATTGGATAAAAGTATATATTTAATATGTTCAGAATATATTTTTGGAGCATCCAATATGCGGGATTTCGGAGACAAAGACGTACTGCGGCGATGTCACACGTCGATGCGTTCAAATTTGAATATTGTCAGTTAAGGGGGCGGTTTTGGCGGGGAATATGGAGGGGTGGAGGGGGAGGACAATTTTCAATTTGAACTTAATCCGTTCGCCGGGTCTCGGTTATCCAATTTTCGATGTTGCCGGGATTTGTTTGATTCGTTAGACACAATATGTAAAAGACGATTGTCTTTTGTCGTCTTAGTGGGGGACGTAATCCGCACTTCGTTTCAGGATTTATATATGTATACTTTTGGTATATAAATGTGATTTTTGAAATGTGTTTTTTTTTTCATTTTGTAGCTACTAGATGTGTCAATCAATATACCTATATTTAAAAATAAGGGCTTTTTAGTGAAAATTTTTTCTGTATAGGTATATTCTAATAAAATTTTGTTCAAAATAAAGTTCCTTGAATTTTAAATGTCATTGAATATTTTTTGATGAAACTAAAATTTCAAATTTTTTTATTATAACACAAGATAAAACAGAATATTTTGAATTTAATCAAATTTATTATATAATACATAACTCCATCAATATGTGTATTATAATACTTCTGATATCAAATTTTGATTAATACTTATGATTCGTATTTTTTTTTATTATTTCATATAAAAAATAAAGAAGTAGTTTCCTTATTTTTAATAAAATCATCATATGATATTTACTAGGATTTTATTAATTATTACATAAATTTTCGTGAATAAAAAAATTACATATGATATTGACCAATAAAAATGTGACTCATAATTTTCTTTATATGAATAGAAGACAAATTTTTAACAGAACAAAAAATACCTTTTCTAACGTTTTCATTTTATTACTTAACAAATAAACAAAAAAAATCCAAATATAAAATTTCGGCCGAAACCTAGCCAGTAATGCGGCCAGATCCTTCGCCGATTTAATTAACTCGCCACCGCTTCCCTGTAAAAATCTTAATTATAAAAACGTCCCACCCTGTTCAATACGCCGAACCCTCCCCTGGAGCATCCCTTAACCCCCCCCCAGGCCATGCCACCCCTCATCAGCCGTCAGGGGATTTCAAAAAATTAAAGAAAAGCGCGCGGGTCAGGGGCCGCCAACCGTGCGAGATTATCTCGTGCAATTATTTTTATTGGAATCGCGACCCGGCAGAAGTCACCTCTGTGACAGTAAAAAATAATTAGCCCGTTCCGTGAAACGAAAGACAGAGGTCGACTTTTCGTCGGAAAATTCGGGAAATTTCCTTCAAGGTCGCTTTAAGGGTGCTTAATGTCGTGTGGATTATGATAGGAGTTGTCGAAAATATGGTGTTTTATAAAAGTTTCATTTTCTGTTAAGATGATTGCTTTTTTGATGGTTTTTTTATGATGAAACTATTAGAAATATTTTTGAGGTAATTAAATACGTTGTAAGTGAAATTTTTCGGTATAAATTTTATTGAATGTTAATTAATAGATGAGTTTAGTATTGTACGAAATCGATTAAGTTCTATTATATATTTAAAAAATATATAGAATATAATATAATAAATGATACAAATCTAATTATATTTTAACTTATATTACTTTAAAAACTTGAATAGATTGTAATTTTAATTTGACTATGACAAAAAATTTTTTTTCAATTAAATTTTCAAGATTTATTTAACCAAAAAAAATATAAAATTTTAAAATCAAACCCAGATTTATATCTAAAATATTATATTGATAAAAACCATCGATATGGCACTAACAGAAAAATAATTTAAAAAAAAATTCACAACCCAAAGAGCGTCAAAGCATCAAATCCGTGCACTTGCCCATCAAACGAAACACACCCGCTCATAAAAAGGGCGCGCTTTTCCGAAGCGTTTTCCGCGATTTTTCCGAAAATTTCACGCGAACACACACACAAGTGAGCCGGCTAGACGGGGCACAAAAGCTTTCCTTTTCGGATCGCTCATTTTTTATTCAGGCCGACGAAATATTATGTGGCCAGATTGCGCCGTAAATCAGGATACGTCGCACTTTGCATGCGATTTGCATGAGAGGACACGCTTTTGTTCTCTCGCAAAAGCGACGCGGTTACGTTCAAAAGCGGGTAACCGCGATTTTTCGATAAGTTCATGCTCTGTTTGCCAATGTCGAGGTATTCTGGACAGTTGTTTTGTTTGTAATGAGGTTTACATGTGTCTTTTTGAACTCGAAAGCGATTCATGACGCTCTATCGTTTATAATTTAAACAAATATTTCGTTGATCAAATTTATTTATATATTTTAAAATTTGATTTAAACTCATTAGGTAATTTGATTTTTTTTTGATGTACACAAATATTTAATGGTATAAAATCTAAACAATATTCAATTTCAAAATTAAAAAAATCTTCACCTTTCAACGCCTCTTGCCTTGTTTTCTTTCATCCAACTGGGAGGCTTCAGTTAAAATTCAATTATCCATTGTTTGGCTTTAAGACACCGCGTCGTCTTAACGCCGTTAAGATTTCCACGAGGAGTTGATAACACCGAAAATTGCGTTATCAATAATATATAAGCGAGACCGTTATGTAAATATATCGAGATCAAATTCGAAAATGATAAAGCCCGAAATTTACATATTCCCATTAAATTCAGAGCTTTTTCTAATAGTTCGGGTCTATTTCATCGATTCGACCGATCTATTGTGGGGGCTTTGAATTTGTCCGGGACGAGATTAATTAAAAGGACGGTCTGCTTCGAGATGAGACTGCGAAAAAGCGAAAGTCGTAGAAAATAATAAGATTGCTTTTATTGTGACGGTTAATGTGCGAGATAATAGCGGATTAAGGAACAATGGCCATACAGTTAGTTGAATCGAAAAGATAAAGAACACTCGCCGGCTGAATAATCGAAAATAACGCTATTAAAAGATGGATAAATATGATTATATATTTTTTTCGCTTTATTTTCTTTGTAATTCGGCAAAACCTCAGAGTTGTAATTTTTTTTCAATTTATTCTGCAGGATTAAGTTTCAGCACATTGTGCTTTCATAAAACTACAATTTAAATTAAATTACATTTGAAATAAACCGAATGATCACTTAAACTCGCATTATAAATCTTGTTTTCATATTCAACGAAAACGTTTTTTGAGCATAATACAACACGTACATTAACCGGTTGAGGACCAGATACGCTACGTCTCCTATTAAAATTTATATTACCTAAAAAAAGAGCTGCATTGTTACCAGCGGTGCAATTTCGCAGAATATCACACGAATGAATATTTATTAGTCACTTTGTCTCGGTGCAAATATTGTTCGGGTGGAGGTCCTTTTTATTACACACACATTATGCACTGCGAAGGCTTATCAGCGGCCAGACACTCGGCTGGGAAAACTTGCCGAAAAAACAAAAAAGGACCGAAAAAAATTACGTATCTACAACAGCAGAAGATGTTGTTGAAAAAAAAAGACAATAATAGTATCTCTAGCGTATTTTATGTGTTCGAGAGCGTGCTTTGAGTATTACTTGCTTTTTTGTGTATGGTGTTTTAAAATTTAATTTATTTTTGTATGGAAAATATTTTATTCTATTTTAGTATATTATATTATATATTTTTTTATATTTAATATTATTAAAGATTTTATTATTAGCAGATATCAATAAAAGTAATAGCTTATAATAATCACCAATAATTCCTTAAGTCTTAAAAAAACAAAAATTTTATAAAAACGTTAATAAAATTAATCAATATTTGACGTTGATGAGTTAAAAAAAGATTTTAAATGAATATTTGTTTAAACTTTTTAATTTTGCTATCTTTAAGTCATTTTTTTGTCTTTGTCCTGTTTGGATAAGAAAAACTATTTTTTCATTGCTAATTATGTAATAATAATAAAAATATATTATTTGCATGTTAATTTCGATAAAGATAACAGTAATTTCGGAACTTCTAAGTCTTGTATAATGAAAAATATATAGAAATTGCGATTAAAATAGAATACAAACAAAATTTCTATATTTTTCAGATTATGTACATAAAAGATAAGATTTTAACATTTTTCCGTGACTATATCAGACAAAAATAAAATTGTACAAAAGAAACAAGCTGTATTTTCCGCGTACAACGCAACATCGGACAACGGTGTGTCAACGTCAGTAAAACATCGAAAGTAACAGAAAAAAATGTATGTATGAGCACCATAAAATCAAAACCGGGTTTACGATACGGCCGACATATTCACTGGCTTATCCTTTATGCGAACGTACGCACCATGAGCGAGTTTTCCTTTCGGGAAGAAGGATTCGAGTGCACTCTTCGATGGGGAAAAGCTCTATGGAGAGCGTAAAACTATCATAAAATGAGCGAGGTGTCGCACCGGCTTTTACTGTGAATTTTTATTCGGGTGTAATAAAAAATATATATCGGAAGGATGGAAAAAAATCGAGGATTTCGTATAATTCCGGAGGGGGATTTGCGCGTCGCAAATTGATTGTGTTGCGGAAAAATCTTGTTAATGTAATTAAAATTATATATAATAGAAATCGTAATAGTCGAAATATTGTAGTGGCGTATTACAACATTGTATAAAATGGCCATGTTGTATTTCTACGGACAATTCCAATTCTAATCCATATAAATTGAGTATTGCAACATCGAATACAATAACCGTTAAGAACAAAAGCTCCGCAAAGTCTCTCTAATACAATTTTGTATAACACTACAGTCAGAAAATTAGATATTAAGAGGCAGTAAATATGATGATAAACAAAAGTTATATTATATTATTTCGAATATTACGACTCGAATAAATACGATATTATAGTGTTTTCAAACGAAAAAATTAAACGATCCATTCAGATGACATTTTTTCTGAGTATTTAATATTTAGAGAAGATTCTATTGTAGGCACTTAAACAATAAAAATATAAGTAAATTGCCCCCAGTTATATTTTCACGAATGAATATTATTATTTCTCGGAAAATTTATATAATAAAATGATATTTATATTTTGATTTAGTTATTTATTGTACTACGAACTTCTATTGTAATCATTTTTTTCTGCGATATTAGTATCGTGTCCATCTTATAAATTATTCAATACAATAAATTAATACAATTGATCATTTAATACGAATAATAATGTATTCGCAATGCGTACAGCGCAAGATCGATAGCCGTTCTAAATACGCAATAGATTTATAACGTAATTACTTATTGTTATCGGCCGTTTGATGTTAGTATCCCCGATACGACGATGTCAAGTTTGATAACGGTAAACTGCGGTTAGCACGTGAATATACACGTGTACACACACACAAAACATATATATGTTATAATATACACGCGTCTTATACACACATATACCGCATTCGACGCGGAAGGGGTCTGGGTCGTAAGATGTGACTTTGAGTTGTGGTAAGAGGCTTGCACGGGAAAAGGATGATTACATCAAACACCATAAAATCCTCGGCACGATGTTTGTTCGCTAAGCTTTTCCTACGTACGTATGTGTAAGCAAATGTGTGTGTGTGAGAGAGAGTGACGGTCCTGTGAGCGAGTTTTGTTTGGACGATAAACTGAAAATGTTTTGAAGGATGCGACCCGGGAAAACCGGGGAAAAGTGCGACACGCTCAAAGAAAATATTTCCCACCTAGTGGAAAAATGGGAAATTCGACGGTGCGAAAGTTGTTTTTTCCGTTTCGTTTTGTTTTGTCGATGGGGCGGAGTCTTTGACGTGGTTTGTGTGTTTTTATAATTGTGTTGATATTCGAGTTTATTTTGTATTTGTATTTATTTTAAATAATTTAAATTATACAAAAATTTAATACAGTTTGTTTAAAATATTTCGGTTTTCTAAATATAATAGTTTTTATTAGAATTGATACATTTTATCATATAAAATTCGCTTTAAAAACAAAATTTCCCTAATAAATTTATAGCATGAGGAAAATGGTAAACTATTTAAAGCACTTACAATTAATGATCGAATTTTGGTAACTTTTAATGAAAGCATTTTCATTTTGGATATTACAGTATGCTCAAACGAAAACATGTTATTAAAATACACTACAATAGTTACGTTATCCGTTAAATACATGTAAAATATACAATTTTTTATCTACTTTTTATAAAAATACCAATTAATATAAAACTGATGTTCTCTGAATACAATTAAATTGATTATTTCTTTATGCAATACTAGCGACTTGTACCCGGCGTTGCTCGGGCCTCTGTGAAAATAAATTGTGTACCGATTTTAATTATTGTCACAATCAATCGCAACGCCCACATTATATTATAACTTGTATGCCGATCAATGGAAAAAATTAAAATGCAAAACGGTATTAAAAAAACAGAATGCTTACTTAGTTTCTTCGGTTTTCAAAACACATTTTTGCCAAATTTAGTGAAAATTCGTCTATCTATTTAGGAATTTATTAGATAAATACATATATACACCATTTAAGTTTTATATATATAGAAGACAAAACCTCTCTTTGATGATACAAAATACAACATATTTTCTTTAATGGTACAAAACACAACACTGTTTCACATAATATAATACTATATATCGCATCCCCGAATCCGCAGAATCCCCAAAAACGCACTCCAATCCTCACATGCACAAAAATCAATTAAACCCACATCCTCAGGGAGCTCATTCTCTTGCAACCCCTAACCCGAAGAACCACCCCAACCCCGAAGAGCCTTCCACACTCGATTTTCCCGAGAGGACCGGGATTGATGTCGTCGCTCGTCCCGCACCGGTCAATTACGGGACGGACGACAATGCGGCCCCCATACATCACCATGTGCTCAATGGGGACCCGTAGGTATTCTTGAGGTTCAGTTGCTTTTTTGGACCATTACCGTTCTTCATTACGACAATGAGGCTGGAAGGGCATGGCGGGGAGAGGGGCGGAGTGCGCTGCGGGCGGTTTTTGCGGTTTGAATGTGGATGGTCTTTTTGGATGGGGATTTTTAAATTGGATGTGAGTGTTGGATGGATGGGAATGATTGGAATTTGTAGATTGTGTCGTTGATTTTGTTTTTTGTTCAAGGAGTGATGTATGTGGATGCCAATTTCGGGATTTTGTGTGAAAGTTTGTTCTGAAAGTTGGTTGGTTGTCGGGTTGGTTAAATTTTTGGCTTATTTATTATGTACTATGTCAAATTAGAGTTGAATCCATACTAAAAATATGAAAATTAGAAAAAAATTCAAAAGTGCCATATAAACCAAAAGAATAACGCTTGTATATATATTTTTATTTCACTCGTAATTACAGTATGAACTCAATTAAAAAAATACATTTATGTTTAACTCGTTATGGAGTTTTACCTTTATAATAAAATTATCAGAATTATTTTTTTTTCATACCAATCAACTTTTAAACTAATCCAACATACACAGTATCACATACACACAACATATACACATGCATTCAGTTTTTACACTTCATGAAATAATTAATTGATCATTATGACAATGGTCATAATAATATTATATTTTCCTATGGTTGAATTTGAACTGTAAAACTTGTATTTTAGAAACATATTTTCGTTAAAATCTCAAAATTCCGAGATTGCAGTCAATAATGATGAACTTGATTCATTTTCGATGAAATGAATATAACTAAAAATACA
Source organism: Hydropsyche tenuis (assembly GCA_009617725.1). Classification (NCBI taxonomy): domain Eukaryota; kingdom Metazoa; phylum Arthropoda; class Insecta; order Trichoptera; family Hydropsychidae; genus Hydropsyche; species Hydropsyche tenuis. Next base: position 304,337 of record VTON01000133.1, read on the forward strand.
TTTTGTTGAGATTCGATATCGTAAGCGTGTATCGATGGAAAATGTCAATGGAATAAAAAATATGCTTGTCGGATTTGTATAAAATTAAAATTTTCAATCTGAAAGGCTTTAAAATAAAATAAAAAAATTCGAATCAATCCGTTCGATCTTAATTGAAAATAAACAAACGTTGCGAAAATATACGCAAAAAAACCTCATATCGAAAAAATGTTTCGTAATACTTGGTCGCTGATTTTAATGCGAACCGCAAACTTTATCCGATTCGTTCGTTAAGACCGTCAAAAAATACATAAATATTTATACGTATTTTTTTTTTCATATTGAAAAACGCAAACATGACCACGTGTAAACGGATTACATTTGATTTATTCCTTTTCACTTTAAAATATGAAAACAAATACGGATTATAATTTTGTTCTTTGGATTTCAATTTCAGATTGATTATTATATCGAAAAATTTTCAATACACATCAGTGCCAAAAAAAAATTGTTTGAATCTGAAATTTTTTTTAAATCAAAAAAGATTTGATATCAAAATATTGTTTGATAGTAAATATTTGTCTACTGGCCCACATCACATCTCGCTGGAATTTGAAAAAATACGTCACACAAGAATAATTTTAAATTTACATAAATCTATTGTATAATAATATCACAGTGGTGGCAAATCTTTTTCGTTTATGTGCTAAAATTTTCAAATATTTTTTACTGAGTATCAGGCGTGTCAAGGAAATTTGAATAACCAAAAAAGGCTCTCAAAATTTTTGTCAATTAAACGATGCGATAAATTTTTTTCAAAGCATATATGCTTTGAAAAAAAAAACACAATTATCATTTTATTACTGCCTTACAAATATTCATATCTATGAACTGACCATTTTTCAATAACATTTTCATATTTAAGAAAAGTCGAATTTCATCAGTACAAACAAATGTTTGAAAAAAATTTCCACAATTTAGTTATTTCAACAACTATTGTACAACAATACACAATAAAATTACTATACCTATACTGAATTCGCTTCATTTAATAATTCAAAAAAATTTCCATTTGCTTTACCCACAAATAAATTAAACTAAAAATTATAAATGCTACGCGTACCAGTCGAATTTTTGTTCGTACCACCTCTGATACGCATGTTATAGGTTCGTCATCCCTATAATATCAAATTAAATACTCACATATGCGCTTTCAATATATTTTTTTACAAAAAAAAAACAATAAAACCAAACCATGTCAAAATCCGTAAAAAAAATCTGCGCAATCCACCGAATGACGCTTAAATTAATTTCCAATTATGCGACAACGGCATCGACAACGCACCGCGAATCCGATAACCGACAACAACTGCGACAACCATAACAACAACAACAACAACAACAACAAACACAACAACGAACGAAAGCGCAGATACGCAGCTTCGCTTTTAATTAATACGTTGTTGCTCGCGCGCGGAAAACGCGTAACGAGCGCTCGAGCCTCGCGTAATTAAATAGTTCATCAAGCGGCCATAATTATTTAAAGTGTAATATAACTAATGTTACACGCAGTGAGCGTCTGAAACTGAAACAATTTAATCACGACTCGGGCGCCCACGTGCGCGTGAAAGAAGGTGGGATATTAAAGGTTTCGAAGGTAGAGTTGGAAAGAGGTTTGAGATTGAAGTTGTGGATGGTCGGGGATGAATTTTTGAGGGTGGTTTGAGGTTTGTTTTTATGTTGGGAGGATTTTTTGGTTAGGTTAGGTTTTTTTGTTGATGTTTTTTATGGGAAATTTTATATTGATAGATTTGTTGAAGATGAATAATGATCTCGTTTTATATTTTTATTTTAAGCGTTGTTTGTGAAATTGCTTTGTTTGTATATGACGTAAAATATTTTTAACAACAATATAGTAAGATGTCGTTTTGCTAATGTTTTCTAAAACTAAACGCCTTCATTATTAGAAATTTGAACTTATTTTTCATTGCTTTCTTTTTCGTTTAAAATTTGGCTTTATAGATAACAATCAGAGCTTAAAACTGAAAAAAAAAACATTCCAATCTAACTTAAAACTTTCAAGACCATGAAATGGAATGGGTATAGAAATGTAAATAATGAAAAGGAAGAAGTCCAAATTATGATAAAAAAACATCAACAAAACGCCATCCATTGTACGTATACGACGTAAAACTGTTTTGCGTCGTGCACAAACTAAGCAATTTCGCAAACAGCGCATAACATATAAAGTATATAAAAAATGCTTGAATAAACTATTTTTTCAAACTTATTGATTAATATCAAATTTGTAATAATTAATTAAAATTTGGTATAACAAATTTCTCATTTGCTTAGTGATGAATTATATATTCTATTAATTCATACAATGTTATATGTTACCATAGGACAAAGTTATTTCATACATTAAGACGTTTTTCTTTGTTTCAAAGTAGAAATTAAATATTAAATGAGATGAATATTAGATTAATTCATTATCAAACGTTCCTAGACTAACAATAGAAAATCGAATTACCAATCTACGTATCAAAATACGGTACATATCACTTAACTTAAATGATCGATACGTTCTATACAGTTAAATCAAACAAATATCCAACAATTACATATTATACTATCAAAAAGTCAATATTACATAGAAATGACTTTTTTTATACAAAAAAATATTACGAATGAAAAACTTTAATTTAAAAAACGATAACATCCACAACTACGACCCAAACCGAGCACCATTACCTTTCATCGCTATTTGCGCAGCGGAAACGTTAAATTCTTCAACAATCACTGCGAAATGGAACAAATCGAAGTCGAACCTTAACAAACCGTCGAACAAAACGTTGAACCGAGCTCCAGTTTCAGAGCTTTCATAAATCCATTGTCCCCGGGGGAGAGACGTCGCCGGCGATCCGAGCCAAAACGTAGCACTTTGCTAGAAAGTTGCCGACGCCGAAATACGTGGTGTACACCTGCATTACAATATTGCTGTGCACAGTGCGCAATTGCTGTCGACTCGCGTGCAGCGCTAGTAATGTCTTTGTCGAGTTCAATTGACGACTTGTCGAGTTCGGCTTTGTCGGATTGGATTTAATCGATGCCGAGTTGTGTGCCGTTGGATGGTTTCTGATTGATTTTCAGTATAAATAGTTTATTTTTGTGTATGTTCGAATATAAAAAGTTGAAGAAATAATTGGTTTCTTAAACTTTTTCTATTATAGAAAATTTTATTTCAATAATGTTTATGATATTTTTGGGTACTCTTTTGTTAAATCTGTAGCTCGGTATATCAGTTTTAGTTAAGTTAAAAGTGAATTTATTTCTAATCAATTAATCAATTAATTCATTTACATATTCACTAGATTAGCTATGATTGAATGAATCATAATTTATATCTATGGAATTTTTTTTAAAGAAAAATAAACATAAACAATCAAAATTACTCTTCTAAATAAAAAATACAATATAATGTATGTAGTTTGAGAAATCTTCATCGTATATTTTAGGTAAATTAGGTCACACATAAATAAACAATGATAATCAACTTATCATGCATTCAATATATGTCTCGTTATGAAATAAACGTCTAGTCTTTTAAATTATTCGTAAATATAAACAAGACTTTTTTTAATGAAAAAAAAATCATGTAACAAAGAAATTCTGATACAAAACTATTATACTTATCTTATTTACATAACTTTTAATAATACTACCTCAACAACCAGTAACATTTAACCTACCTCAACATCAAACCACGACTCTACGAAACAAATAAATCACCAAACATCGTCAAACCCTTACATATCTGTCGTATTATGAAGCAAACCCTTTCAGACGATTCGTACACGCGAAGGAGAACCATCCGGCCTCTTGCCTACTTAATTTTCCGCGATGTGGCATTTCAATTTCCCGGGAAAACCGTGCACCGTCGGCCGGGAAAACCGCCACCGGGACGAACGTAATCCGACAAATTAGTATGCCGCAATTTGATACACTGCTAGTATATATTACATACGGGCGAAACTGCTTTATCGTAATACCGTATCATAATTCAAATACGTTGCTGGCCTATTGGTATATGGGCAGGTATTCGTGTGGCGGGTTATGGGTTAAAAACGTGTGTGTGTGTATGTCGATTTTGAGGAATCCGCACGAAGGTTTGCTATGGAAATATTTGAAATGTGGGAGATTTTTGATGTCCCGTGTTCGTTTGATAGGTTTCAGAGGTGTATCGATAATTGTTATGTCAGTTGTTAAATTTTTAGAACGTATGAGGTGATTTAATTATTATGGGAAAATATGGGTTTTGTAATGATGGTGATGAATATGTATTTTTTTCGTAGTGGTTCATGGTTAAAAATATGCAAAAAATTTTTGTATATAAATAAAAAATAACGTTAACTTTATTGTGTGTGATTTCTAGGGACGTCGAATGAATACTTATTGAAAAAAAAATTAGTTAAAGAACTTCACTTTTTGAGCGACCTATTACAATATAGTAATTTAATGCAGTAATATAATAATGGTTTTAATGGTATAATTTTTAGATAAATCCTTCCAAAATTTCAAGTAAAAAAATATTTTATTATAATATTTTCTATCAGTTAAATATTATCATTAACGTATCTTTCAAAAACGAGAATTTTTCAATTTTGATCAAAGTTTAAACATTGTCTTTGAATAAAAATTATGTTTGAAAAAAAACCAATTTATTTCATATGATCATAGATCAAAGGTAAACAATATTGTTTATCTCTGGACCATGATTAATATTACTTAACTAGAAATAAACGATGAAAACTAATGTATCCGACAAAACTGAAATTGAATTCAAATATTTTCCAAATCTACATAAACAATCAAGGAAGGAATATTATTTCGATTATGATGATGTATTAAAAAAAATTATCATAAGCTATATTGCGAATATAATAACATTGAGAAGTCTTTAAAAAACTTTCAGTTTTGTTAATATCAAAAAAGTTAAAAATATTCTGCAGTTGCACTATTTACATAATCTGCGTTGAATTTTTGTGTTATTTCAAAACTACAACACGGTCCGCGCAAAAAATGAATGAATAATGCATTCCAATTTGAATTTCAACTGTTTATGCGGCAAAATTGAATACAGAGTTCGCCTTTTTCGACAAAACGGAATACGTTTAAATCAAAAAAGTGCAAGCGAGTACAGAAATTATATTATGATGGAGCAAATTCAGTCCCGTGTGCAACTGCTGCACTTTTAAATTCGAAATAATAATTCCGAAACAGCATATCGAATTACAATAGTTTTTACTCCGTTTTAAGCTTTTCAGTTATTTCATGAATTCATAATCGAAGGAAATAAATTAAAAATCGATTTCGTATATGAATCTATTTTCATGAAAATAAATTTACCAGAATAATTTACTCTTAATACACATCCAAAATTTTTATTTACCGAAGTTATATATCAGATCGGATAGGTACGTCTGGCAAATTTTCCGCCTATGGCCGCCGTGTAAGCCGGCCTCTAAGAAAATAATGTATCGTAATTTTTCCGACCAATTTTCCGTCCGCTTTTCCTTTTCCCCTATCCCCGGCTTTCCCGCTTTTCCGAAACGCGAGTCTCAGAAAACGTTCCGCATCCACCCTTTTCCGACCCATAATTCAACGTCAAACTTTCGAAACGACCGGAGGCGTGATGATACACATACACACGCAGCCCACGCATATACATTAATATTTTATATTATACAGCGTGTTTCGAAAGTGACGGCTGTCTTATTCGTTCGATTTTTCTCCTTTATTTCGATGGAATTTATTATGTTTTTCGATAATATTAGTATTGAATAAATAATTTGATTGATACCCAGAATTTTTGAAAATATAATAAAAAAAAATTCTTTAGATATATTATTTTCATTTATCATCGTACCTGGTTACTATCAAATATTATATTATACATTGATTTTCAAGAAGGTTTGTTAATAACCGTTTTAAAAATTTATATTCATTCTACTGTTAGCTTTGATATATGTATATTACACATCAGTTCTCATTTAATACTAAAGTTAAGCGACAAGTATAATGATCAGTATATAGACGCTATTATGCACCATTGACCTAAAATTTTTTCAATATGTTAATATTTGTTTCAATCATGTCATATTCAGTCAATTATTAAGCTTTGTTGAATGTATTCATCCTTATTGATCACTGAAGTTAAGCAACAAGTGTTACGGTCAAAAATAAACACAATTGCATATTGTTTAACTGAGATTAATTAGAATGGAATAGTTTTCAGTATTTATGTTTAAGAGTTATCTTTACCTCGTTCATTGCACAAAAAAAGATTGAATTTGCAGATACAATATATCAAAAAGTCTTGAAAGAAAAATAATATCAATTCATATCAAATTTTCTTTAACCACTCAATTTTTTTCATTAAATAAGAATCTGGTGTAAAAAATACCAAAAAATAAACAAAATCAAAAAATACAGACCCACCCTGTATTTACACAACAAATTCCCAGACCCACCACCCGAACGCAACGAGAACAAACTGACGCATTTTCCGGAAACGTCGCTACGACCAGAATTTTCACTTCGCCTAATGAATACGTATCCTGTATGGCATTTTTCTTCGTATCGAGAGCGAAGAGGTCCCAGCTAACTTTTCCAGGATACGAACGGGGAAAAGCGAAACGAGGATGGCCCTTTATTAGCCGGACACAAAAGGCTTTCTTTTTCCGCTCTCGCCCTTCGAGACGTATTCGCCTCTATATAGAACCTTCTCGATTGTTGTTTATTTTCGGATTCAATGGTCTAAAAATAAAATTCGAATTCATATCAACGAGTATATTTTTCATAAACAAACTACTTTTTCAATTAATCAAAAAGTTTCGAATAAAAATTTGAATACCAGCCTCAATTTCTCCATTCATGAACAAAAATATTTACCTAATAAACAGCTGAATTAACATATTCCAAATTACGAACCATCCAATTGCGTAATTACGAAAATATACACAATTTTTCGCGGGTACGATTCGAATGATATATTGTGCGAATCCCGACATGCGCTTAATAGGGTCGGCGCGAGTATGAGGTTTTGTTAAAAGTTTCACGCATATGTGTTTGTGTGTATAGAGGCGGGCACATGTCGTAATATATAATGAGTACATATGGCGTTTGTAGGTCGGTCATTTGTTAGCCATTTCCCGAGGGTCATCCATCAAAGGACGACGATGGTAATGGTGTACTTTAATGAAACACAAACATTAGCACAGCGTCGGCAAACGTTTCCTTTCGTCCTCGAGAAATCGACGCGAATTAAATGCAATTTTTTGTTTGAGTTTTTCATCATATCACATATGTGTTTTTTTATATGAGACTTTGTATATGAAAGTAGCGTAAATGTCAATTTCGAAAAAATTGTTAAGTCTAGATTTATGTTAATATGGATGTTCTCTTTATATGTTCTTAATTAAAATTTCAATACAGAATAAAATTCGCATGAAATTAATGAATAGATATTTCGCTGTAAAATATTAATACATACATACCTGTTATATTTTATTTGAAATTGGCAAATTTACACTTACTATTTACGCTCATAATCCGACATTGTCACTAAAATTATATTGACTATGTATTATTATAATATTATTGCCAATTATAATATCATATGTATAATACTACGAATACTATATTCCACTATATGTATATGTAATTATTTGTTCAATACGTAAACAAATCATCAAATGTATGTTAAAATATAAAATTCTTCAGCGAAACATATTTCGTTCATTTCATGAGGATATTATACAGTGTTGATTTTATTGAAATATACAAATAAAAGATCTATGTATGTTAACCTAAATCTAGGCTTTACTCATATTTTTCAAATTTGGTGTTTATGTTATTTTCATTATAAATGAAAGTGGCAAAATTAATTTTTATATCTAAAAATACCGTTTAAGTCTTACTTAATTCTAAAAATTTTATTGCTTATACTTAATTTTGATATATCTTGAACTTTGGAAATGTATAATAATTTCATCATAGGCTAACAGGATTTTTACGTATTGAAAATCGCAAAAATTTAAATATTTGGAGACAAAGAAAAATCAAAATACACAACTTTCAAATAAAATGGCTCATTTAATATTATATATCAAACCTTCTATCAAAATCAAAAGATGTGCAAATAAAAAACTCTTCAAAGTTTTACGTATCGAATCTTAAATTTTTAAGATTTTATATATTGATTTTCAGATTCGTACTGTTCTTGTGTATCTTGCTAATTTGTAGAATTGATCAGAAATTGTATAATATGGATTCAAAGTGCGTTTCTTAGACGTTCACTGTTTGCACAAGTTTGACCCAAATAAGCGAACCGTATTGATTGGCTTGTTTGAACAAGTGGCGCGAGATTGTGTACGCATCTATTATTCCGTATTATCGTGTTTTAGTTTAATCAGTGTGTCGAACGTTTTTCAGCTTCAGCACTTTGTAATTATTCGCATTATTGAACATGTGCGATGGTGGTGTAATGGTCAGCATAGTTGCCTTCCAAGCAGTTGATCCGAGTTCGATTCTCGGCCATCGCATCTTTTTTATAGTGTTTTTTTTATGAAATTTTAAAATATATTTATTTATTAAATATACACCCAAAATTCTTTTTACACGATTCCGAAATAATACGGTTCAAAAAAGAAGAACCTGTTATTTTTTTGCACTGTTTTTTTTTCACTTTAATACGGCATAAATATGTATTACTATGTCACAATGGTAAGATTCGTAACAGATCAGTATACGATTATAGTTATTAAATAAAAAAAATTCGATGTTTTTTGATGATTTTACATGGTGAAAGTTTTTCGCATTTTTTTATAAAATACATTTGGGTGGAAGTTCCTTCCTAATATACTGATGGAACCTATCTCTAATTTTTATATGGTCACTATACATTTTTTTACACGATAGTCTCTGGAAAGTATCCCTCATGTAAAGAGACTTGGATGTATAATATATGTACATATAGTCATGAAAGTATTGTATAAGGCTAGGCGCAAACTACAGACTTTTTGTCGGCCGATAGTTTGGTTGGGTTCTTAATCAATATAGAGATGTATACAAGTGCGCAAATTATAACGATTCGTTATAATTTGCGCACTTGCATACATCTCCATACTGATTAAGAACCCAACCAAACTATCGGTCGACACAAAATCCGTAGTTTGCGCCTAGCTTAAACCAATTCACAATCTTATCATAAATAAACTACATAATATGTGTAATATCTATTATTTTTATCAATCAAATCGCATAAACAATCATCGAAAGAAGACCCTCCATTCCATCACTAAACAATAATTCTAAAAGGTAAACATCATCCCAACAATAAAAAAATCGAAAAATATTCTAAAACGAACGAGCACCGTACAAAATGTGCCACCCCCAAAACCCGAAAGCCTCCATTGAATTATTTAATTAAAACCGAGCGGCGTCGCATATTTCGCCGTTAAATTAGACGAGGACTTCGGAAATAACGAGAGCGCCGTCCGATTTTATTGTCGTCGAAATTTCGAAAATATCGCGACGAAACGTAACGGCTTAACGGCGCCGCTAACGGCGTCGCGAATTAACGAATTAAACGTTAAGCGATCGTAATCGGGCGTCGTTGGTTAAACGGGGTACGGTTAACGCGCGATTTACTCGGATCGGCGGATTATTAATAACGGCCGTTATTCTATAATAAAATGTGTTTCGTTTAAAGACGTTTTAACGGATGGCGAAAGAGCGGTTTGCGTATTGTCTGTGCGAGGCGTTAAACGGGCATAGGATGGTTCGAAAATGTTTGACTAAAAATATGAATGGTTTTTTTGTTATAAATTTAAATTGATAAGTCGTTTTAGAAATAGGAAGGTTGTTTTTGAATGTCGTTGGATAATGTTTATGGTCATTGGAAATTCTGAATATTTTTTAAGTCATATTGAATAGATAGTTAAATTCTAAAAAAATAGTATATCTTTGAAATATAATATAATATGAAACTTCTTTATAACGAGTTCGTTTTTTTTTTCTTTTCATTTTTGTACTTATTTACTAAAACTTATATAATATTAATATTTACCTACTTCATATCTTTGAAACATACTTAAATTATTTTCGTACTAATTAGCATCTAGTTAGAATTGAAACTATTATATTAGTTTCATATTTGTAACTAATATAATACATCGCATTTATTATATTATATAATATAATACTCAAAATATTCTCGAGTAATAATAACTTGTAATTATAAATTTCGTATCAATTAAAATCGAATATAATTAGTGTTTGAAAGTCAATCTTTATATAAAATTAAGCTCTAAGAACGTCGATATATTATATACCTATATGAAAATTATTTAATATTATTTATTTATCTTTCCATTGTGTGGCCGAAATGTCGAAATTTTAATTAAGTCTTCTGTTCGTTGCGAAAATAGACTCGAATTTTTATATTTTAAAATTAACGAAAAAGTAAAGCTTAAGTTTTAAAAAAGTAATCCACTATAAATGCTAATTAACTTAAAACTTTTTTGAAAAGAACTTTTATTCAAGCCACTCTTATATACGCAAAATAAAATTTCATCGTTTGAACATCCGAAAGTTTCGCTTTCGGTAAACATTCCCGGGAGACACACACTGAAAAATAACAGTTTTCGGCTAAAAAGCATGACGATTTTTTTTTTTCAGGAAAAATAACCGAAAGCGACAAAAAAGGCCGTAACAATACGAACGGCAACGTTATCAAATTTTCAAAATAAATATTCATCTTCGAAAACGTATCCCGTATCAAACGTCGAAACGTTTGCGCAAATTGTCGCAATACGACACCGTGAAATTTGCGAATAAAAACAATAGTATGTTTCGTATTAAGTTCAGCTGAATATTATATCTGAAAATAGTTGAAAGTTTCGCGTTCAATTGCAAAAATTTCTTTCGACTCTCGAGTTTCATCTAATTAAAATTGCAGAAAGCTCAGTTAGTAACAGTAGTAGAGTCGGGAGCAAGTTTTATCAAATAAAATTTAAAAGAAATTCAGCTGAAGAAACTCGAAAATCTTTGACACGGAAATTTTTAACACTGCTCCCATATAAATATTTTTCTAACGTTCACTCGAACGGTTTCAAAATGGCACATAATGAAAGTCTCTCGCTCGATGTTTGAGAAATTAAAAAGCATTATAACGTCTGGTTTCAGCGTTTCGCGGCAACTTCAGCTGAAAGTCTCCTAAATAATTGACTCGTACGTTGCTCATTGAGTGTGCTAATATTTCACGTCTGAAACTCTCGAGAAAATGTTTAATAACGCCGATTGCGAACGTTAGAGTGCTACCTCGGAAAGCTTTCGAATTTATTTTTTTGCAGAGGTTCTTAAACGTTTCCTCGGAGCAAATGATCATTAGAATTATGAGATCGCTTCTTCGAATTCGCTATATAAATTTTCGGAACGTGCAGTCGTTTCTAAAACATTACGCCGCACTTATAATACATTGTCGATAGTAAATTAAATATTATCGACATTTTAAAACCCACATCCTGCCATGGTCTCCGATTGGGGACGCGCTAAGACGCGTAAGCTTTTTACTCTCAATTATTATAAATATTACTCTCTCGTGAAATATGTAAAATAATAATAATATCATCATCATCATCATCATTTTCGACCGGTTTAGTTCCCACTGCAGGACAAGGTCTCCCCATCAAATATTGGGGGTCTAGGGCCTAGGCTATATACCTTATCCGTGAGCCAACCGATAATTATGATAATAATAATAATAATAATAATAATAATAATAGTAATAGTAATAGTAATAGTAATAGTAATAATAATAATAATAATAATAGTAATAATAATAATAATAATAATAATAATAATAATAATAATAGTAACAATAATAATAATAATAATAATAATAATAATAATATATTTAATTTAAAAAAACTCAAAAATATAATTATAAAAAATATATTTATATTTGTATTATATGCTTCGAGTATAAAGCGATCGAAGCTAAAATTTTTAGGTAAATCGTTACAGAATTTATTAAGAAATGGCTTTTTAAATGAATAATATATTTTGATGATAAACAATTAGAGTTTATAAGTCGACACGAATCATAGTAAAATCTGAAATTAATATTTCTTGGATATAATAGAAAAAAATTATATGACAAGAATAAGAAAAAAAATTAATATCGTACAATTATTTCTATTTTTTTAACATATATGTACATCATCAAGATTTAGCAATTTTTCTTAAAACAAAAATTCAATACACTATCATAAAATCTCAAAATCCCTTCTACTACACAAATTCGAAACTAAAAAACGACACAATAAAATCGCCGCATTAACGAAGCGATTATCTCGATTCTCGACTGCCCTTTTCTGGAACGGGCCGCCGCAGTCGCATTGAATGTCAGGGGTGTCTTTTTTCAAGCCCGCGGGCCACTACAAGAGAAATGGGGGCCAGGGGTGGCAAAACGGGTGAATGGGGGCCCGCAGGAAGCCAGCGAGCCTCCCGCGGGGGCATAAATAACCCCCCACGACTAACTAACGGCTCCCGAAAAGATTCAACGGTGACTCAACCCGGGAATGACCGGAATTTACTTTTGTACCCCTTTTGTTAAAGAATTATATTTTTTTTAGAAGTTTGATTTATTTTCATTTAAAATATTGTATTTTTTTATATGTATTATTATTTAGTTAGTCTTTCATTGCATGAATTTTTATTTTTTTGACAAAAAAATAATTTTTATTATAAAATAAAAATAAAATATATAATAAATAAAATATTTTTCTTCGTCATATAAATGACGAAGAAGAATAATAATAATAATAATAATAATAAATTCAAATTTATTTTTGTGAAGTGTAACGCCCCAATACATCATATTTAATTTTTTAGTACAAAACAGAATGTATTTGCTTTGAAAATTTATAAAATCAATTCATATTTAAAGCTAAAATGTATGAGAGTATTACATTACATAATCATATTTTAGGCGATGTAGCAAATTTCCAATGCAATAAAGCAATGAAGGGTTAATTAAAATGATTCAATATAGATAATGTAGATTAGATTGCATGTGATATAAAAATTATGAGTTTTTCATTTTATTTTATTATTTTTTTTATAAAATACATATATAGATCAAAAATACATATATAAACCATTTATAGCTCAGCGGTACTACTTTTTATCCGTTTAAATAAAAAAAATCTATTTGAAACACAATCTGCAATCACAAACCGTCTCGACAAAATCGATTTTCTGATTAAGCCCACACAATCTGCAAACTACGAAAATATCAGAGTCGTTAAAGGGTTAATCTATTGTGTGCACGCCGGCGGGACTTTACGTGCCGGGCGAACGCTCGTACGTCGTCGCGCGACCGCATTAACTTTGACCCACCCTGTACATTGCACACACACACACACACACTCGCAGAATCTACAGGGTGTGCGAGAGTTGCCGCGCTTCACTTTCTGATATTTACGACCCATGGCACCGCAGGTACACACTCGCAAACGTGCTCGTGTACGAAGGCTCGCTACAGGGTGGTTGCGAGTCGCTTTGAGCCCGTGCGACTTAAAAAGTTAAACAGTCCCATTGTACGTCACGTGCTCGAAAATAAAATGAAAATAAACTGCCGGGGTCGGTTCGGGAGGGGTTTCGATTTTTGCGTTTTTTTCTGGAGGGTTGTATTTTTCGGTGTCGGGTCGGATTGAAAGAAATTCGTCTTGTTTTGATTGTGGTGGGGGGTTGGAGGTGTTGAGTTGTTTGGATTTGATTTTTTGTGTTTGGTTCGTTTGAGAAATGTTTTTGTATATTGAGAGTGCTTCATATCATAAATAAAATAATGCAATGATTAAAAAAAAATCCGTTTTTGTTCGTATAGTGGAAAAATCTTTATATGAAGTTTTTTTACAAAAATACTTATGGTTGTCAATAGATTTATAAGAAAAATACTTTTAATTTCCGAATTTTATTGTATACTTACGCTCTTATAGAATTGTATTTCAAAGGTATATGATTTGGTAAAATAAAATATTAACAATTTGAAAGGAAAGATTTTTTTATGAAATAATGTTCTTCACTTTTTTTTCTCAAAAACTATTTACTCAACATAAACTAAATTCACATTTAATAAATCCAAATACTTTTAAATTCTTCTATTTATTATTATGTCTTGTACCATCACGAAAAATTCATACATTCATACTCAAAAAATAAAGATCAATCAAATTTATACTGAATTCTCAAATAAGTCTACATTTATACATTCAATTACAATTCCTCTTCACATAAAACAATGACAAATTAGCAAACGAATTGATAATTCCAAATTCACTCACAACAAATTGTATATAAAAGACCTGCGAACAATCCACGCCATAATACCCGAAATTTCGCAACACCGTCAATTCATCAACACCCACTCTTAAGAGACGGATCCTGCGAAACATTTGCGCGAACTTCACCGTTTTCCGCGCCATCTTCGAGATTTCTCAAAAGGCATCCTATCTGCGTTTCCGACGACCAACACACACACACACAAACCGAAATGCTCCTCTTCCTCTAAGAAGGAGCATCCAGAAAACGGCGAGGGATAAAATAGGGCCACGGCATCCTTCCAAGCGGGACGTCTTTATCAGCCGTGAGTTACGACTCGGACGCATTTCTTTGTGACGCGAATCCGGCCGAAACCGGCTGAAACCGCCCACTGTTGGAAACTCGGGATGTCGGGTTTTTGGTGCAGGAGAGGGTTTTGGATTGCAGTGGGATTTTTGTAGGATGGATGGAAGGGGGTGGATGGATGTTGGAGATTGGGATCGTGTTTGTGGTTTTGTTTGTTGGGAGTTGAGATTGATTGTAGATTTCGTTGGGGAAACTTTGAAATTTGTGTCATGTTGGGTTTGTATTATGTTTGTGTCATATTTTGTATGATTTCGTGTTTAATTTTAAATAAAAGTTATTGGTTGATTAAATAATTTTTTTTTATATGTTTCATATGAAAAATATTATACACGATCAATACTTAGGATTATAAATAATCATGTATTATACAGATGTTTTACCAGCTCAAAAAAATTAATCAATCAGTAGGTAAATAAATAATCTCATCATGCATCGATAATCTGAAACTTTTCGAAAAAAATTCATTGTTAAATATTTTAAGAGTACTAATTTCTTTTATTCGTCCTGAAAATCTTGATAAATTATCGCTACTCTCTAATTATAATATTATAATCATTAATTGTAAGACCAAAAACAATAACTTTTACAAAATTCAAAAAGTAATAAATAATTGATAAAAGAGCAAAGAATACTTTTAACGTATATTATTTTTGATCAACAAAATCGAAAAATTTATAATATTATACATAATTGACTTCAATGTCAAAAAAGTAACTATCGCTTTTTTTCGAAACTATCATTATAAATATAATATTTTGAACCATTTATTATTAAAGTAATACTCGAAACTAAAATTTTTAGTCAACATATACAAAATTCGGAACTAAAACACATATTCGCACACGAAAAAAGCGCACATCCGGCAACTTATAAAACCGCACGATATGAATGCGAAATTCGAACCAGAACTATCCATCCTTTGCCCCGGCAAGGATACGTCCAATTTCGAAAGTTTCTCAAATCCGGTCAGCAGCTCGGGATATTTCAGACTATTTCAGACGTGGCCAGAGTTATTCGAAAGCTCGGCTCAAAGCCGCCCGTATATACGCCGCGGCTTAGTCGTATTAGCGGTGCATTACAGTTAACAAATTTCAAACGATATTTCCGAAACGATCCAGTTAAAATTTTCAAAATATTATTACACCGGTGGATAGAACGTATCCCCACCTTTGTTTACATATATAATTTGCATAGGAAATGTGCGCGAATAATATAGGAAAACTCTTGGTCGAGACTAATCGAATTACGAACGATCGCAAAGCGCCCCGAGAGAATGTTTTCGAGCTAACGAGCGGTGATTGAATCAATATTTGATTATACGTCAAATTTTGAAATTCAATTTCGACGCTCGCTTATTACCTCATAATGATAATTAAATTTCGGGTCGTTAACGCGTTCGCGTGCGTCATTTTCGAAAATAATGATCGGTTCTGATTTGAATTCGCGAAAAATCGAGCGTTCTCCTTTTTCGGTGCTGTCCAATTACGCGATATGTTTTTTTTTTTTTATGAAATTTTATTTTTTTTAATGCATTTTAATGCATATTTATCAGACTTTAGTTACTTAAACAAACGATCATATTGATTAAAAATTGATTTAAAAAATTCCAACAAAGCATTCGATACATAGAAAAATTTTCCAGAGCAAATTTTCGCACTGCGCGAATCGCGTAATAAATAACCAATATGTGTGCATTGGCAAAACTATAAATACAACTTGGATTTGGTTTGTTAGTGTTTGGTAAACACAAACGGATATAATGGGCACAACAGTGGTGGTACAGTGGAAACCTATTGGGGCAGGTCCCACTGTATAAGTTGAGTGCTTTTCCGGTATTGTTCGTCGCGGCTTTTCCGGTTAACGTTACTCATAAAGATATTTTATATTTCGCATATATGCTCGCGTGTGTGTGCACACTTATATTTGAAAATATGAGAATTTTCGTTATGCCCCGTCGGTGGAATGTAATAAATTTTTGAAATTTCGTTCAACGTTAATGCAACGAAGTTGACGCGTTCGACTATCAAATACGTTTTATGTAAGTTTGATAAATGCTTTGAAATTTTATGGATAAACATGCAGTGAAATGTGAAACAGGTGAAGGTAGATGAGAGCAATGAAAATTCAGGCTTCAAATTTCGAGTATTTAATAAAATATTTTCATGTATTTATAATGCTCTCAACTAGACACAATCCTGATATTTTTTTCCAGTATTCTAAGCAATTTTGAATCTTTTCAAATTCAGTGTTTTTACTCAGAAAATATTTAAGTATTTCTCCAAAAGGAGATAGAATTTTGAGTACACTCTTAACTTATTATGTTTCATTAAAAAACAACACGTAAACTTAAAGATCTGACTTTTTTTTTGTGTAAAATTCTGTCATAATAGTTAATCCATGATTAAATTTAATGTATTTTAAAACGTATATGTACATTTAATTAGGTTTAGGTTCTTAGTCTATTAGAATATTATGAAAATATTGCGTCTTACGTCTTGCAATATTTAAAATTTTAAATGTGCGATAAAAAATTATAGTTATATTTTATAAGTGCTCGTAAATATAATATTAATGATAACAAGGATAAGTAAAAGAAGGTTGAAGGAAAAGACAGTTTTAAGACGAGGATAAAAATATAACTTCTAAAATGCGCATGGCAACAATATACTAGATTTTTATTAAAAACCTCATACACTTTTATATTTACAATACTAAAAATTTAATCTACTAAATCATAGTTAAAATATCACAAAAAAATCATATATTCTAAACCAATTACGTACAAACCACATAATAAACCCAGCATTAAATCCATAACAAAAATCCACAAAATATACAACACCATTAAAAAACAAAGCAACGACCAATAAATTCGAATTAAATAAACTTACACTAAACAAACGCAAGCCAAGGGTGAGGTATGGGGGGGGCTAATTAAGCGCAAAAAGGGAACAACGAACCCGAAATAACCAATTTAAATTATGGACACCGTTCGAATAACGGCGGGAAAACCGTTCGAGGAGCGGACACAAACGCACTCCATTATCGTCCCTTTTTCCCTGGGAAGCGTTCCTGGAAAGGAGCTCTTATATTGAAAAGCACATTAAAAACGACCGCCGCGAAAAGGGCCGGAAAAGCATCGGCGTCCTTTCTTTATTATTAAACAATGAAAAGGTTCTATTTTCCGGTGCGGAAGCGATCGTAATTGGTCGGCGGTGCGATTTTTCCCGAAGATTTTCATTATGGGAAAATAGGAGAGGTCTTCTTTTTGATTGAGTCGTGTTTTTTTTTATGGGCGGAACGTCTGTTGATGTGCTCTTTGATGTATTTTTTTCGGAATGGTTTAATTTCGTTTAATAGATTTTTTATATGGAAAATAATATGGTAATTTATTATATGTAGGAAATGTGTAATTTAATATTTTTATACCAAAAATCATGATAATATACCATTTTCATATTCATGTCAGATAATTTTAATAAAATATACGTTACATAATTTTATTCTTATATTATAATATGTCAAATGTTGAAAATGTTATTTTAGTAATAATATGTATTATATAAAATATAATAAATGTTCATTAGAGTATAATTTGAGGAAAAGGAATAATATGAAATATGATCGTATTTATTGTTTTGATATGAAAAGTAGGTTATCGTAGAGTATCAAATTATTATGATATCAATTCCATTGAATTGTCATAGAATTGATTCATTATATGAATATTACAATCGTAATAAAACAATTCACATTTATTTGTATCAATAAAATAACATCTAAACAAAATACAAGATCACACATCGCACAAACATCAAACATCAAAAAACCCCCAAATCCGACACGCACAAACCCAAAAAAATCAACCAAAAACACGCATCACACATTTTTCTTCATCATACACGATTTCAAAACCGAAAAAATCAATCATTCCATCAAAAAAAAGAAAGTGGTTCCGGCCGGGATCGAACCGGCGACCTTCTGCGTGTAAAGCAGACGTGATAACCGCTACACTACGGAACCCGCTTGGGAATCGGTCAATGTTGCAAAGTTTTTTACGGCAATGGAGAAAGCGAAAGTGTAGTGAGTGTGTATGTAACGAGAATGCGGCCTCGTTTCGTGAATGTGTAACTTTGAACCGGTCGTAATTGAGCGAGAGTTGATACGGTGCGGGATGTAGGGAGGATTGCATGAAAACAGGCGTTTGAAGTTGCAGTGAAAGGTGTTTGAAAATTTTTAATTGTGTTTTGATTTTATATTGTAGGTTTTGTTGTTGAGGCATATTTTTGATGATTGGTAATTATATGTGTTCATTGTTTGGTTTGAATGGATGTTTTGAGGTGTGCTGACAAATGCGCACACTTTGCATATACTAGTCTAATTAGATCTGCTAATTGGAATGCTCGATGATATTCGAAACAATTGATTATATGGAGATTTTTAAGTTTGTAACTTATTAAATTGTTATAGTTCTAATTTGAATGATCATTTTTATGACTGCTATTAAAAAGATCTAATGGGTAAAAAAAAACTTAACCATCGACTATCTTTTGTTAAAATTTTAACAATAACATTACAAATTAACGATGTTAAAGAAGAAATTACATTTGAAACTATGAGAAAATATTTTCATACTGTAACAAATAAAATATATTTTATGTTTAAATTGTTATAAAAGATTTTTAATCGTGAAATCCAACTGGATTTTTGTAATGGTTTATTATTTGGTACGAATTTGTCTGGGAATCTTAATAAAATCATAAACTGTAAAAGGTATTATAAATTATTATAAAATGCACAGACTTTTATCATTCGCTTAAGTTAAACGATATTCAATATTTGATTGTAGAAAAAAAAACTATTCTTGTCAATATACAAAAGATGCAATTCAACAGTATAAGATGATAATAAACCTTCGAATTAAAAAAAACACCTATTAAATCGATTCAAAATCGTATTTTGAATAATTCTTCAACAATATAACATCATGTTAAATTATTCGATACAAATTTTAATACATATTCATATTGTTTCAGATCCTCCACTAGTCGTGCTATCGCTGGGCAGCACATTAAACCCAGACGACATAAAAGAAGGAGACGACGTATACTTCGAATGCAGCATCAGAGCCAACCCTAAAGAGCACCGCATTACGTGGTATCACGACGTGAGTACATTTTCATACAAATAACCGCGAAAAAAACCCCAATATTGAATGGAAGGCGTTTAACGAACCGACCGCGATATCGTATCGCATATTTTCCGTATCATTTTCCATATAAGGGCCGAAGGGCCACAATGTCGGACCCGCGCTGGATTCGAAAAGTTGTAAAGGTGTTCGACCTTAATGGCCCGTTTTGCAAAAAAGGGGTTAATCGAGGCCGGAAAAGTTCGAGGCTTCTATCGAGTTTCAATGCGTTGTGTTCAATAATGTGTCCGTTTTTTTATGGTGGTTAATGTTGGTGTTGATGTGTTTTTTTTTTTTGGTGAGGTGCTTTTTACTGTCGGTGATGTTTTTTTTTTTTAATTTTTCATGTGTTTTATAATTGTTGAATAAAATTAGATTAGTTTTGTTCGTATGAAGAATTTTTTTGATCGAATTCGGGGTATTCGATATTTTGAAAACTATTTTGTTTAATATTGGTTTCGTATTGTATTGTAAATATTGAAATTAATATACTCAATCCAGACAAAAAATAACTTTATATATTTTGACTGGATCCATATAGTTGTCGGTTGTTCTATTTGCGTATTCAAATAAACGAATAATCAAAATTTTTTGTTGAAAATAAGTTATATTATCTCGATTATTTCACATTAAAAATATCGTATTTACATAAAAAGTAGTCATATATGATATAAAATATCAGAATATTTGCCTTTTCAGTAATATATTGTACACTAAAACGATTATAGAAAATTTTATTATAAAATTTATTACGCTACTATCGCAACGAATCGACTAATAAAATTATACAATTATTTTATACGGAGAAAAAATGTGGGCGAATCTACATAAAACCCCTAAAACAAAATCAGTTTGAACTCCCACTTTATGTACCATCGTCGACAACGAAAAGCTTTCTTTTTTTACTATCTCCATCCCTGCGAAAAGAATAAACACGACGAAATTAGTGTTTATGTTCGAGTCCTTTCGAATTTAGGGGTCTCGGACCGACGACAAGAACAAAAAGGACCCTTTTACATGCAGAAGGGACCTTAGGTACATCAAAGAACGGAAAAATACACCTTAAAAGAGAACCCAGAGCATTTCGGGGTTTACGATCGCCGGAATTCGACGAATGCATCGATTTTTTTTTCAGCGTCGAATTTAAGTTTCAGTTTTTTCTATTTTCGGCCATAAATTCGCGTTCGGCGCTCTTTTTTTTCGTTTCTCCAACTCTCTGTAATGGTCTGTGAAGATTTATACGAAGCTTACTACTTTGCAGGGGATGGGCCAGTGTGTTTATTTTGTTCAAATGTGTCGACATTATCTGAGAGCTACGTTAACACTAATCCCGATGAGGAACGACAGCGCTACGGTTCGGTTCCATTAACACTTAGAGGACGTGGAGTTGCTTTTTTTACGTCTGGTTATTACTTTTATTTTTGTATGGATTGTATGTGTTCTTCTAAAGTTAATAATGATGTATTTTATACGTTATTTCGATATAAATCCGACAAACCGCCGATAGACTCTTCAAACATTCACGTCGGACGAACGGCCGCTTTATTATGCGCGTTCGAGATCGGACAGGCAAAACGGATAAAAAACGCATTCGAGCCCATCGCAATCGAAGCCCGCCGGTTGCTGCAGGGTTAGCCGAACAAATTCAGTTTAATTAACCGTGGAAAGGGGTCAGATAGAGTCCGGAGGCCCGATAAGCCACTCGACCCGCGTCAATCACCGGACGCCATGGCGAAAGTCCGAAAATCGCGATCGGCCAGAATCGACTCGATTAAACCGGCAAACCGAAATCGTCAATCGTCCAAATCTTGATGTCGATCCGGCGGATTTTGGGCGGGAAAAAATTGAAAATTCGGCCGACGAATCGAGAAATTCGGCCGCATTAACGCGCACAAAATGGCCGCTGCGTAAACGATGTCATGATGAAAATGTAGAGTTTGTTTGATGAATTCTGACGATTTCGAAGAAAATATTGAAAATTCGAATGTGTTTGATGGCATGCGAATACTAGTGACAGTTTCGTATTAATGGCAGCCTCTGAAATAAAACGAAACAAATGGGGTTTGATTTTTCTGTGTCGGTCTGTCGGAACGTCGAGCGACGGAAATCGATTCCGATGAAAAACGAAAACAGCTTTTATGGGACACTATAAACAATATTGGACAGTAAAAACACGCCTTTCAGTAGAAAATATGCTGTCATACCATAAAAACCTTTTTTTCGCTCCCGGTACATGCTCTTTTTTTATATTTCATAGGTACGCGCGCTCGAATATACGACGTATTGATAAAACCCAAATGCAAATTCATTTTATTTCACTATAAAACATTTTACTCATTTTTGCATGTGTTTAATATTTTTTTCCTGTTCCCCTTTAATATATTTGATATTGATTCTCCCGAAAATTTATTATATTATAAAAATTTTCGATCCGAACCGTGCATATTTATATTTCAGTATTTGACTTCCAGATCGAAATTAATGAACGCTGCTAAGAGTTTGATGCGATTTTAACACAGCATTACAATTTTTCGATTACAAGCCGATCTTTAACTTTGTTTCATAAACAAATCGAACGATTCGAAATTAACCTTATGATCGTTAATTAAATCCTTCGGCCTCCGATGCTTTTGTTGGAGAGCGAAGGGGATCGGGTGATTTTATTAAATTCGTAATTCGCACAAAGCGACGAATTAAAGCTGAAATTCTACGTATATCGTCGTAAATTCGCGCAAAAGCCTTACCTTACCTTCCCATGAGAAACTAATTAAAGCGCACGCTCCTCTTTTCGAACCCGCTTTTCTCGCTTTCATTATATCGTGCAATTCCGTGTATACTTATGCGAACGCGTGTGGGTCATTCCGAAAGTCCCTAAAAACGTTAATTATAATAATAATCAAGATACTTTCTCCATAAATTATGTGATTTTGTATACGTGGTTTATTTTGTCGATGTCAAATGAATAATTTTCGATAAAAAATTAATGGGCATAACTCAATACATACATATATTTCATATGACAATACATATAGTATATCATCGATTATCTGGATTAAACAGGGATTGAGATGGTCCGGATAGCGAAAAATCTGGATTATTGAGACAAGAAAAAAAATTATGAATTTATTAGAAATTAAATTATATTAATTATAGAAAATTTTAAAATAATTATGCACACAACTTTTAATAATTTTTTAAACGTATTTACAGTCAGTATTTATTTTTACTATTTTTAGTTATTTGATATTGGAAAAATTTGTGAATAGAAAATAAAATTGCCATGATATTGCATTCGTCGGTTCCCAAAATAATAATGAATTGAGTCACAATGTTTAACGCCATCTGTGAGAATTTTTTTTTTAACTCAAATTTATTTTAAACATAAAAATTATTTTTGAAAATAAATTATGTTTCCATAATATCACTTTATAAGCTGTAAGGATTATTTTAAAAATAAAATTCCTATCAGATTTTAGTTGGATCACCCTCGAAGTTGAGTCTGTTATGAGTCAGCATGATTTTGGTACATACTCATAAAT
Organism: Hydropsyche tenuis; assembly: GCA_009617725.1. NCBI lineage: Eukaryota > Metazoa > Arthropoda > Insecta > Trichoptera > Hydropsychidae > Hydropsyche > Hydropsyche tenuis. The sequence continues at coordinate 327,797 of VTON01000133.1, forward strand.
CTTTGATGTGTATTATCTAAAAAAATAATCATAAAATTTTATATTAAAAAAAATTGATCATCTCGGATATTAGAAATTTTATTGTACATATTTCTCATAAAAAAATTACTTAATCAACCGAAAGTATGACCGATCCAAACCTAACAAACCAATACACCGCAATACAAAACTCAAACCAAAACCGATATTTATGAATCGTACATTACAAACAAACGCGCACGTCCCCATAATGGCCCATAGCCGAAGGGTCCTCCATCGATATTCGACGACCGGCCGCCGTCCCCCGGCCATTATAGAGCCCTAATGTCGAATCTTAACCGCTTCCGGGTCAGGGATCGTAGCACGAGACGTCTCGTGCCATATACTGTGCCGAGCACGAGCATAATGAAAGCAAAGAGAGGCTTCGAAGGATCTTAACAGGCAAGAAGCGAGATGCGACAAGCGCACTCGACGTGAGATTTTCGCTCTCTTGTGAAAACTAACAAAGTTAAGTCCATGATGAAAGTGGGTGCTGGGGTGGTTGTGTTGATTTTTGTACTGTTGAACTTGTGTGTGGTATGGTGGTTTGAGTTTATGGATTTTGAAGTGTGCTTGAATGGTTTTGTTTATGGTTCGCTGGAGGGAATTAGCTGTGATGGTATGGTGGTGGGTTGGATTTTTACGTGAGTCTTTATTATATTAAATATTTTTTATGATGTCGGATTTATTTAAACACGAATTGGATTCATTTCATCGGTGTTATTATAAAATTTTAAATTAGATATTCTATAAATACTTTTATTTTGTGAAATGCAAGATTCCATCCAAACGATTTCATTCAAATTGTCCACATTGAAAATAACTTACACAAAATCATTTTATTAATCAAACGACAAATGCAAAATATTTCGAACTCAATCAAAATATTTGAAACCTTTGCTTCATCTATCTATAGAACTTTAATAATGTTCCATTCATAATCGGAACCGTTTGTTTATTACAATGTTTCGATCAATAAATTCTTATTATATAAACTTATTGAAAATACAAAATATATTTAAACGCGGAGATACTGAAGAATATTTTTTTTCTGTGAATAGAAGCTTAAAAAAATGATGAAAGTACTATTGAGATTGTTAAGAATTCGCTAAAAAAATAAAATACCTACAAAGTGTATTTTTGAACGTATTTTTTTATATAACAGAATGAGTAGTTCTCAAAAAAAATATATATACCTATATATAGGGAATAATTATTCAAACAACCTGATAGGTCCATTCAAAAATTGTATTACATTTATTTTACATATTACTACAAATAAGGATAATTTCATATAAATCGCATAAAAGCCAATACGACTACGCATACATTTTTTTAAATTTCCCAATTTTTGATCAAACGAATAACATAATTTCGTAACATCATCTAAAAACCCTTTTATTTTCAACTCCCAAATACTTCATACACTCATTTTCGAACCTTTTATACCAAAATTTCCAATGGACTTAACCGCATCGGCTTCCAAACGACTCCTTCTATCACGATCTACCACACATCATACTCAACCAAACATTTAAATCCCCACATAAAACCTCCCTCATCAAAATCGAAACACTCCCGCGCACCATCCGCACCGAAAACCTCCATCTCAGCGTCCACCAGACAACCGCAAAACACGCATCCCTGACTCATAAAAGCCTCCACATCCCACACATCCCGATAATCCAGATTTCCCGCACGTCGCTCGACCGAGCGTGCTCGTCCCGCGAACACTTGGCCGAAAGCGCCCATTGAAAATCGCTCGCCGTGAATCCTCGCGATACGAGATGCAACCCTATTGCAAGCCCGATTTTCTGCGATGACCCCGTGGGGGTGGGGGGTGCAGGGCTTTGTTGGGTTGTGGGTGGGTGGTGGGTGGTGGGTGGGCGAGAAGTGCGGATAAGCGGGGCGGAAGGCGGTCGAGTGGTCGTCGGGTGATTGGTAATGTGATAGGTTTGAAATGTGTGCTGGGTGTAGTTGGTCGGTGTCTTGTGTTGGATAGGGATGTTTTTCGATTAAGATTTGTGTTTATTGGGTCTGTATAGAGTTTGTAGTTTAAAACAAAAATCAAATTGACTCGATGTGATTTTTATATAAAATTAGCGGCTTGTATCCGGTGTGCTCGGGACTCTGTGAAAATAAATTGTGTACCGATTGTAATTATTGTCGATATTATGTCGAATTATGGTGATCGATAGAAAAAACTAAAATGGAAACGATATTAAAAAAACTATACGCTTACTTAGTTTATCCGGATTTGAAAGCACATTCTTGCCAAATTGAAGATAATTAATAATTGAAGATTCGTCTATTGGTTTAGAAGTTTATTGGATACACACGTACATACATATTAATTTTTTTCTTTAATTCTACATTCTGTTTTTTAGTTATTTACAGTTATGGCCCTCGCATGCTAAGTCAAATATATAATTATTATTCCTTATTAGCTTCAGCAATATATATTATGGTCTTCATGCCATATCTCATCATCCGCTGTCTTATCATTATGTTCGTTATGGATTTTTTTTTCTACACATTATTTCAAATATTTTGAATTCTAAAAAAAATATTATTAGTAAACAATACATACCCGAAATATACTATTTCATGTATTGTTTAACTTCACTGATAATTGATACGCGATTCATTCAATAAAACTGAACCATTAACACATAATACTTCATTATCTACTTTTATCAAATTTTGAATAGAATTTCTGTCGATTCAATACACTTCACACATACTTTTGATTTCAATAGCCCATTGTCGACTTCATTCTGAAAGATATCTGCCATTCATATGAAAAGGTCTTTTAAAACAATGAAATATAAATATTAATGAATTTTATATAATTTATGAATCACAACCGAATATATTAACTTCATAAAAATTTCATCTTGAATTAAATGAAATATTACACTTTATCCGCCAATCCCACTGAACACATCTGCAACTCCCATCGCAAGAACAAAGCCCCAAACAAAAGTGCATCCACTCTTTTGACAACGTGCAAAACATGAAACTCGACAACCATCAGCGCATAAAAGAGACCCTCAAAACCCGACAAAGGCGCCTAATCTGCAAACGAGAACGGCGAACAAATTACTCGTGCCCTATCTCGAATTACATCTCTCGACCTGGCCCTAGAAAATCGGGCTTTCCCAAACCTTAGCCTTATCGAATGACCGCCTCGATGTTTTGATTCGCGATCAAATTCGTTTCGTGGACTAAGCGGGATAAAGGACACGAGTTTTGAGGGGGTGGTATCGAGCGTGGGCAAACTTTGCCCTTTCCGATCCGAAAACTATTAAAGGGAACGCAGGTAGCCTTTTCCGGGTGCCCGGATACGGAAACGTCCGATTAATTAAGGTTGAGGTGGATTCCGATTGCGGGCCGCTTCCTTGCGTGTTTATTTTCGAATTTGACTGCAGATTCGATTTGTAATCCGGTTTTTTAAGTGATCCTGTCGTTTGTGTGTGTATTCGTTTCGCAGCCATGAATATTCAATGGTGTAATTTAAATTAATCGACCGTTAAACCGTGCCGAATTCTAACACGTCAAATCGGATCAAACCGAGCGAGCTTCTCATACAATATATCCGAATACAACACACGTCATATGAAACATACAATACATGACGTACATAATATCAAATCGCACAGGCACATAATATAATAGATCTGAAATAATCACCATTGTTTCTTAGTTAAATATCATATTCCATCACATAAAATTTCATCAACTTCTTAGGTTACTTAATAGTTCTAAATATACGTATAAAATCGTCATTATTATTTTTTTTTATTTCTCAAAACAAGCACGAAACCGATAATTTACAATCTAGACCCGTCATATAATAAACGACAACGAATATTTGTCGGATTTCGATAGGCAAGCGTTGGCCGGCGAGCGGTTAACGGCTCGGTCCCTCCCCGGGGCCATTTGCGGGCCCTAGCCTTTGGCCCTATATCTCCACCTCTGCGAGCACAACTAATTAATGGCCCGGGCAAAATGCGAGGTAATTCGGCTTGATCGGTTTTCACCTGAACACCAATAATAATTACGGCATTAAGCGCCAACTTGGCCCGCTTCGTGCCGCTGCGGCGCGCCGTCTAATGTGCCCCAACGGTTCGAACTGGGCTTCTCAAACCGATCTTTTTATGATGAGTTGTGAAGGTTTCGGCTATTGTGAATTTGAATTGTGTTCCTATGATGTTTTAGCGTCCTATGTAGTTTATATTGTGATGTGTTTTTGGTATATTGTTAGAATTTCGGATGTTTTTGTAATCGAATGTAGTTATGAAAAGAATGAGTTTTTCGATGATTTTGATTATTATTTTTTTTATAGAAAACGGTCGTAGAATAATTATTACTGTGGAATATACAGTTATGTTTTTACGTTAACAATATGATTTTTTGCTTAACTTGGTAATCGATAGACAAAATTTGACAAAACCATTGGTAAGTGGAATGTGTGAGAATTTTTCAAGATCGATTGAAATAAATAAGGATTGCGCAGTTCTTCACACAATGTTTTATAATGATTTTAACTATCAGTATTTGATTTTTAATTAAATAATTGATTTAAGTACTAGGTCGTAAAGTATGAAGTGACTGAAATTCGCTCTGTCAAAAGCAGACCATTCTGAGAACTAGACGTGAATAGTAAACAATTTTTTTTTTAATTTTTAATATTAAAACGGAGTCATATTCTTTATTTATTTTTAATTTTTAGGTTGATTTTTAAGATTTTTTGTCCCTAAACGATATGCCCGTCGATAAGAGATTTGCGTGTAATTTGTTTGTACGAGTTTTAGTTTATACACAACGCAACAAAAACCACGAAAATCATCAATTTATAATACTTACAAAAAATTTAAGTACTAAAATTATTATTCTTTAAAAATATGCAATCAAGTTCATTTACTGATAATTATAATCTATCTATCTATCTATCTATACTATTATAAAACTGAAAGTCCCCCTGTCTGTCTGTCTGAGACGCTTTTTTTTTAATTAAAGTTTGTCCTTTATACAAACTGTGACGAAACAACCTAGAACGTTGAAACCTTCTCAAATACCTTAAAAAATAATCCTTTAGTGACTGGCGTACTTTAGAATCTCGAAAAAGGCCGAATTAAATTACGCAAAAAATTAATTAACTGAAAATTTTTCGGAAATTAGCAGGCGCCCCTTTTGATTTTTTCCGATATTTTTTCACTATTGGGGGTTATTTCAATGGCGGAATATCTTGCTATGGATCCCTAAGCGACGATCTATTTCGTATTTCGGACGGGAATGCGATATTCATCGAAATATTTGAGATCCAATGAAATTAAATACGCGAAAAATTCGTTTTGTACGCCAAAAACGGTCTTTCGGCCAAATCTGCCAAATAAGGCCCGACGCCATTTAATTTTGTTCAAATATAAATTAGTATGGAAAAATATGTTGAACGAAAAACGTATCTATCGACATATAAATAAGTCATAGAATCCTAACCAATAATTTTTTCACATTAATTTATCGCGTCGATTTATCGATTTACCGAATCATACGAATGTCAAACTGTGTAGTTGATTTTTTTTATTTATTTTTTTTCAATTTTTTTCAAACTTTTTTTATAAAGTTTTAATGATTTTTTTTTTCAATATTACTATATTTAAGCGTGCGGTTCTCAAACTTTTTTATAAAGTTTTAATGATTTTTTTTTTATTTCAATATTTTCGCAACACGAAGTCTAATATCGATTTCTTTTTAGATTTTGATTAAATAAATGATATTAAAATAATAAATATTTTCAAGATACGTTTTTTTCGATAAATAATTTTTTTTCGTTTTAACAAAAAGCCTGCGATCCTCAAACTTTTTTTATGAAGTTTAGTGGATTTGGGTGTGTAGCCAGGGCGAGCCGGTACGCCCGAAGGGCTTATCCACTAGCGTTGAGGTATAATATAAAATCGTGCAATCCTCAAACTTTTTATAAAGTTATAATGATTTTTTTTCATTTCTATATTTAAGCGTGCGGTTCTCAAACTTTTTTTTTATAAATTTTTATAATTTTTTTTTAGATTTCGTTTCAATAAATGACAATAAAATGATAAATGTTTTCAAATACG